>JARFJB010001798.1:470000-1070000 GCA_036346205.1 Vesta saturnalis
AAGATGTGATGTGAGCGTTTGTAAGATGTGATGTGAAGTGATGGGTGTGAAGTGATGAGTAAGTGTGTGAGTGTGGTAGATTGTAGGTGAGTAGAGGTGGGTGAGATGCTGAGTGTTGAATAGTGTGTGGTGTGAGGTGGTGTGATGTTAGGAGATTGTGAGTGTGACAGTAGTAGAGTGGTGTGTGAGATGTGAAAAGTGTTAAGATGAGTGAATAAATGTAGTGTGCGTTGGTTTAGCTCGTAATGGCTAGGTGTGTTGGTTCACGTTGTCGTGTGTCGTGTGCTGGTTTGTGTGTGTGGTGTGCGTGAGGCGTGACAATTGTGCTGATGATGTGGCGTGATGTGTGGATAGTATTGTGCATGTGTCCTGTTGCAATTGTACTATGTCGTCGATTTTGTGTGCAGTGAGTGTGGTTGTGAAAGTGTAGGCTTGGTGTGGTGTGTGGAGGTGAGTGAGTGGTCTGTGTGTGATAATGTTGACATGTACTTAATATGTTGAGTGTAGTGATGTGTGATTTAGTTGGTGTGTGTGTGTGTGTGTGCGTGGTAGTGTGGGTGTGTGTGTATGTGTGTGTGTGTGTGTGTGTGTGTGTGTGTGTGTGTGTCTGTGTACGTGTGTGTGTGTGTGTGTGTGTGTGTGTGTGGTGTGTGGGTGTGTGTGTACGTATGTACGTGTGTGTGTGTGTGATAGTGTGAGTGTGAGTGTGTGGGAGTGTGAATGTGAGTGTGAGTGTGAGTATGAGTGTGTGTGAGTGTGAGTGTGAGTGTGAGCGTGAGTGTGAGTGTGAGTGTGAGTGTGAGTGAGAGTGAGTGTGAGTGTGGGTGTAAGTGTGAAAGTGAGTCCGAGTGGGGGTGTGGGTGCGAGTGCGAGCGGGAGCATGGGTGAGAGCGTGAATGTGAGTGTGAGTGTGAGTGTGAGTGTGAGTATCAGTATGAGTCTGAGTGTGAGTGTGAGCGTGAGTGTTGGTGTCAGTGTGAGTGTGAGTGTGAGTGTGAGTGTGAATGTGTGGTGTGAGTGTGAGTGTGAGTGTGAGTGTGAGTGTGTGTTACCTTATTAGTTTGAGAGCATTTAAATGGAGTATATCCAGACCGATGAATAGGCCGATCAGTACCTGTGCCCTAGCCGCCTAGATTACCGGATTTAAATCCGTTGGATTTCTTCTTCTGAGGTGAATTGAAACAACGTGATTATAATACTTCCGTGGAAACTAAGAATGAACTACGGTAAAGAATGTTCCACCGTACCCAGGAAATAAAGAATAACGTTCAAATACTTTGAATGATGCAACAATCACTAGTTCGTCGTGCTCTGGTGTGCATTAGGCAAGGTGGTGCTCATTTTGAACCATTTGTGTAGTTATTCTATAGTGAATAGTTTCCTTTAAATTTTCTATTTTATTCAGTATGTCTTTTTTTAAATAGTTTCTAATAAAACTGTAATTCTTTTTGTAATGTATGAATCTTTTTATTAATCTTTGAGCTTCTAAATCATTAAATCGGGCCAATCCGGACATTAAATGCATATCAGCATTATTCAACAAACATATACTCCATAACACTTTAAGTTTAGAACAAAATTTAAACTGATAATTATTAGTGACACTGATGGTAATCTTATAATAAACATTAGAAACCATAGCAACACTATGCAGACGTTTTTCAAAGTAACTTGGATTATGTAAAAAAAATATGGAGTAGACTGAATTCAAATGCATTAATACGTTTAAAAGCAAATATCTCAGAAACTATTAAATCAATGATTGCATACAGGGTGGCGCAAAGATTTACTGACATGCTATTTACTAAAATAATGCTGTATGTGGCGCCCTCTACAAGTCTGGCCAAAATTAAGGGCAGAATCTTATTTTTCATACCAAAAAACTCCCATATACCGAGTTTTATGTAGAGATCTGAAAAACTTCTAAAGCAATAAGAAAAAATAGAAAATAAAATTACAACTTTGACACCTTGTATTTTTTTACCTACCAATATATGGACTAAGGTATGTTCGGTTCAATCGGTATATTTTGGGCTCTAGTATCTCCAGTTTCGAGATTTCCCAACCGTTCACAGGCACCCAGTATATAATATTTTCTGGAATAGATCTTGGCGTATTTATAGGAATTATATATATTTGCAATTTCTTACTTTGGCAAATTTTTACTATGTTCCTTCCGATTTTGTGTTGCAGGTCCAAAGAGCCACCACAGATTTAGAAAGATGCAAGGACTTGGTACCCCTCGGACTCTTCGAGAGGTGCGTCCATGTCCCGCATTTTCTTTTTACATAAATGGTCTTAAACAAATAGTATACATATAATATGATATGAGCTGATAGTAAAACGCAGAACTTATTTTTGTCATATTTCATTAACGTTTGACAAGTTGTAATATTGTAATTTTTAATCATAAGTAGGAAACCTCTATCTGAAAGAAGAAAAGGTAAACGAAATGTGGAAGAAAAGGTAAGCACCATTTATACCACATACAGTTTGGTAGAAAAGGCTTACTTGTAATAAACGCTAACATTTAAAAGCTACATTGTTATTGATTGTTATAACCAATGTCGTTTACCAACTTTGGAATAATTGTCTGATAGGCTAAAACGTAATTTATGTAGTATTAGTATGTACCGTTGTTATGAAACACTTTGTATATGTATAGGTTATAGCCTGATTTAATTCAACCAACTATTGTATAAAACATTTTTTTCTATAATGCACAGTTTAGCCGCAAATTTACGTTGACGCACTAATGAGCAATCCTGCATACATATATGTATGTCAGTTTTTGACAAATAAATCATGGCCAACTCATAATTGGCAGATTTGACATAATTAAATTGTGCATATAAAAATGAAAATATCTCAAAACTAATAATTTTGGGCATAGGGAATGTTAACAAAATATAAGTAAAACAATAGTATTTTCGATAGTGATATAAATCAGGTTGATTCATTTGAAAAACTGAGAAAATAATGAATTGATGTTTTGACTCACCCTGTAATCAATTTAACAAATATTACAAACTCTATAATTTTATAAAATTTGACAATTATGTAAAGTACGGCTGCAACAGATCATTGTTCTTGAGTGTGTGAAATTATAAGGGCGGTGAACTTATTACGATTTTCATGGAAAAGTGGTTAGAACTTTTAAATATGTATACATATTACAAGTATATATTTTGTAATGAGAAGTGAAGGGATATCAAATTTAAATTAAAATATAGGTATTTGTTTAAAAAATTTAACTTTGGTGTGGAGGCGTTATGGAACACTGTGACATGTGTAACTAATTTTAAAATATAAGATGATGGCTATAATCTGTAACGTTTGCTTTGATGTGAGGACATATATATATATATATATATATGATATAATATATATATATATATATATATTATATATATATATATATATATATATATATATATATATATATATATATATAAAATTGAATGTGAATTGTGCGAAGTTAGTCTTTTCAGAACTATGATGACGGACGAGAGTGCTTCAAAACGAGTTAAGATGGATGGTATTTTCAATAATTTGAATTTGACAAGGAAAACGAATAATTGTGAATATGTGTACTAGGTTATTATTCGTTAACTGCATTTGTGAAGTTTAAATTGTGAATTATCAAATTATAAATTGATAGTATTGTGTGAAATTTTCAACAAACTTGATCAAATGATGAGTTAATTATTGAGTATAGATTGTTAAAATGTATTGTTTAATTGTATTTGAAAATTTGTGTGTGAAAACACATTAAGTTTGATTAATTGATCAGACAATTTTGAAAATAGAGCTATTTTATTTATCAACGTGTTACATGATAGTGTACAAAATTGGACTTTGACAAAATCGATGAATTGCTCAAAACCCAAAGATAAATATAACTTTGAAACTATATTTTTTACTTTTTACCAAACAAAAAATTCTTATTGTGTTGATATTGTTTTGTTTGTTGTCATGTTCGAACCTTTGGGACTGAATGAAGTCTCATTTTACAGACTTAAATGAGTCAATAAATGTCTTGGAAGCAGAATGCTTTTCTGATCTAAAATTAGATTTTATAAAATCTTTATTTGAGCGAATAGTTGTAGTGTATGTGATGTGTGTGATGGTGAGTGTGAGTGGTGAGTGTGAGTGTGAATGTGTGTGGTGTGTGGTGCGTGTGTGCGTGTGCTGTGTGCGTGTGTGTGTGCTAGTGTGTGCGTGTGCGTGTGTGCGTGTGTGCGTGTGTGTGTGTGTGTGTGTGCGTGTGTGCGTGTGCTGTGTGCGTGTGTGCGTGTGTGCGTGTTGTGTGTGCTGTTGGTGTGACGCGTGTGGTGTGTGCGTGTGTGCGTGTGTGTGTGGTGTGTGTGTGTGTGTGTGTGTGTGTGTGTGTGTGTGTGGTGGTGTCGTGTGTGTGCTGTGGTGTGTGTGTGTGTCGTGTGTGGTGTGTGTGTGTGTGTGTGTGTGTGTGTGTGTGTGTGGTGTGTGTGTGTGTGTGTGTGTGTGTGTGTGTGTGTGTGTGGTGTGTGTGTGTGTGTGTGTGTGTGTGTGTGTGCTGTCTGTGTGTGTGTGTGTGTGTGTGTGTGTGTGTGTGTGTGTGTGTGTGTGTGGTGTGTTGTGTGTGTGTGTGTGTGTGTGTGTGTGGTGTGTGTGTGTGTGTGTGTGTGTGTGTGTGTGTGTGTGTGGTGTGTGTGTGATGTGTGGTGTGTGTGTGTGTGTGTGATGTGTGTGTGTGGTGGTGTGTGTGTGTGTGTGGGTGAGTGTGAGGTGTGGGTGTGAGTGTGTGAGTGGTGTGAGTGTGTGGTGTATAGTGTGAAGTGAGTCGTGGGTGTGGGTGGTGGGGGTGGTGGTGTGTGTGGTGTGGTGTGTGTGGTGTGGTTGTGTTGGTGTGAGTGTGGGTGAGTGTTGGTGTGGTGTGGTGTGAGTGTGAGTTGATGTGTGTGGTGTGAGTGTGAGTGTGGTGTGGTGTGGTGTGTGTGAGTGTGATGTGAGTTGGTGTGTGTGTGGTGTAGGTGTGAGTGTGAGAGTGATGTGAGTGTGTGTGGTGAGTATGAGTGGGTGGATGGTGAGTGTGGGTAGTGTGGGTGTGAGTGTGAGTGGGTGAGTGTGAGTGTGAGTGATGAGTATGAGTGTGAGTGTGAGTGTGAGTGTGAGTGGAGTGTAGTGTAGTGTGAGTGTGAAGTGGTGTGAGTGTGATGTGAGTGGAGTGTGAGTGTGAGTGTGAGTGTATGTGAGTGTGAGTGTGAGTGTGAGTGGTGAGTGTGAGGTGAGTGTGTGTGTGAGTATGAGGTGGTGGAGTGTGAGTGTGAGGGTGTGGGTGTGAGTGTGAGTGTGAGTGTGAGTGTGAGTGGATGTGAGTGTGAGTAGTGTGAGTGTGATGTGAGAGTGTGGTGTGAGTGAGTGGTGATGTGTTGGTGTGCGTGTGAGTGTGTGTGAGTAGTGTGTGTGGTGTGCGTGGTGTGTGTGTGTGTGGTGTGTGTGTGTGTGTGTGGTGGGGTGGTGTGAGCGTGAGTGCATGTGGGTGTGCTGTGTGTGCGTGGTGGTGTGGTGCGTGTGGTGTGGCTTGTGTGTGTGCGTATGAGTGTGTGTGCGTGTGCGTGTGGTGTGTGCGTTTGGGAGTGTACGTGTGTGGGATGTGTGTGTAGCTGTGTGTCGTGTGCGTGTGTGTGTGTGTTTGTGTCGTGTGTGGATGTGTGTGTGTGTGATGTGTTTGTGTGTGTGTGTGTATGCATGTGTGCGTGTTGCGTGTACGGTGTGTGGTGTGGTGTGTGTATGCGTGTGTGTGTGTGTACGTGTGTGTGTGTGTGTGTGTGTGTGTGTGTGTGTGTGTGATGTGTGTGTGTGTGTGTGTGTGTGTGTAAAGAGAGAGAGCTGAGGAGGAGGAGTCGTGTGTGTCTGTGTGACTGTTCTTATTGTCGTGTGTGAGTGTGTGTGTGTGTGGTGTGTGTGTGTGTGTGTGTGTGTGTGTGTGTGTGTGTATGTCTGTGTGTGTGTGTGTGTTAGTGTGTGTGTGTGTGTGTGTGTGTTTGTGTGTGTGTGTGTGTGTGTGTGTGGGTGTGTGTGGTAGCTGTGTGTGAGTGTGTGTGTGATGTTGTGAGTGTGGTGTGAGTGGTGATGAGTGAGTGTGAGTGTGGGTGTAGGTGAGTGTGAGTCCAGTGAGTGAGTGCGGGTGGGTGAGTGCAGTGTGAGCATGTGGTGAGGTGAGGAGTGTGAGGTGGTGTGAGTGTGAGTGTGAGTGAGTGTGAGTGTGAGTGTTGGTGTCAGTGTGAGTGTGAGTGTGAGGTGTGAATGTGTGGTGAGTGTGAGTGTGAGTGTGTGAGTGTGAGTGTGTGTGAGGTGTGAGTGTGAGTGTGAATGTGAGGTGTGAGTGTGGGTGTGAGGGTGAGTATGAGTGTGAGTGTGAGTGTGAGGGTGAATGTAAGTGTGAGTGTGAGTGTGAGTTTGAGTGAGTGTGAGTGTGAGTGTGACAGTGAGTTGAATGCGAATGCTTGTGAGTGCGAGGGGAGCGGATGTAGCTTGAGTTTAGTGTGAGTGTGAGAGTGAGTGTGAGTGTGAGTGTGAATGTGAGTGTGAGTATGAGTGTGAGTGTGAGTGTGAATGTGAGTGTGAGTGTGGGTGTGAGGGTGAGTATGAGTGTGAGTGTGAGTGTGAGGGTGAATGTAAGTGTGAGTGTGAGTGTGAGTTTGAGTGAGTGTGAGTGTGAGTGTGAGTGTGAGTGTGAGTGTGAGTGTGAATGTGAGTGTGAGTATGAGTGTGAGGTGAGTGTGAGTGTGAGTGTGAGTGTGAGTGTGAGGGTGAATGTAAGTGTGAGTGTGAGTTTGAGTCTGAGTGTGTGAGTGCGTGCGTGCGTGAGTGTGTGTGTACGTACTGAAAATGTTGTATTTAAGCTTGTTTCCATTTCGCTTGGAGCTGATTAGATTTTTTGGAGAAATTCAGCGCGGGGTGGGGGGGTTGTTTCTAAAACAGCTTTATTATTCAGAGATATAAAAAGACCTAGGTATGGACCTTAAACATCGATTAATTTTGTTCTATGCAATTTGTTGATTCGACGCGTAATTTATGTGCAAAAAATTCCTAAATTGTATTTATTAGAGAAAATAAATTTTACATAGCTTTTTCTTTATGGTTTCTTAATATAACGCAAGTTAAGTCTAAATGTTCCCTGTTTAGGTTATGAACGTATAAAGAGAGGTTGCATAGTTATCCTAAAAAAATTATAATTAAATTATTTCATTTCTGTTATTTTTAAGTTAGCTTCTAGATGTCTATTAACCTCTGTCTGGCATGAAGTTATGAACGTCTGTTTGACAATAGATTATTCTTTTATTTTACAATGTTGCCTATTTTCGTAATTAACTTATTACAAAAGGAATTGCATAATTATACTAAAAAAATGTTATTAAAATTATTTCATTTATTTTAATTTCCATTTTGTGGATTGGAATGTTGTATGGTGTTTCACACCAGATAATTTTTAGGTATTAGAAAGAAATATAGTTCTATGTGAACTTACAAGGTAATAAAAATGTTACTAAATAGTTTGGATAATGAAATAGTTATTCAATAACACAACCATCACCATTACTTCATTTTTATTCCAGAGTGACAATTACAATAATTGTTTATTTTATTTATTTATCTTATACATGAAAAGATAAATAATACACCTTTAGTAATCTGTCAATAAATACTGCCACACCAAAGTTACTTTAACAAAATGGTAACATACAAAACAAATTTAAAACAAAGTTATGAGATATACTGTACACAAATCTTTTTCTACCAAAACCAGTTTTTTATATATTTAAAAAAAAATAAAAAGTTTTTGCAGGTAATTTAGTCAAGTAACAACTTAAGTAGTGGATTATTAAAAATATGTTTTCATAATTGACTAAAATAGACTTAACGTATTAATGATTAGTTTTGTGTGTTAGAAAATAACTTTTACTTTGATAATAAACTGAATTACATTACTGTAAATATCAGTGATGTTTAACTTTTTTTGTGTTTTTGCATACAACATTGCGAAAGTAAGTAGTGACTTGGTAAACAATAATCTGCATATTAGAAAAGATATTTATTTATTTCTATTTATATGTCACTATACTCATTTATATATTTACACAATGTGCCATTAAACAGCACATTAACGTCCAATCAGTATCCCTAAAACCATCATTCATACTTTATGCACTAATTATAACAGCCCCATATTCATGACTGTCACGAGCCGCTGCTAAAAAGTTCTCTCAATTACTTAAATAGAAATAAAAACATCAAACAGTAGTCTCACATGCACTTCAAATAGTTTAAATATTGTTTTTACAAGGATTTCACTTTTTACTGTTAATATCCAGATCGGTCACTACTATGTGCTGCTTGGCAAAACGAAAAGCTAGAAAATAGAACGTTAAGAGCCTTTTAAATGCCATTAATAATCTTTTGAGCTAGGCCTCAGTAAGTAAGTTTACGTGTTTCTATTTCTTTTCATTTTTTACATTTTAAAGGATTAGTTGAAACCTTGAGTGTATTTCTGTCATCAGCCAGTGAAACGGCATTCTTATACAATCGGTATTGATTAAATTTATTAATGAAATTTACTTGTGCAAAAAAAATCACTAAAAAGTGCACTTGTTGTTTTATGAGCTGTGACATATATAAGTAATAAGGTATATATGTACCGGGTGGACCAATAAGCCGATCCTCCGGCTATATCTCAGGAACTGTTTATCGTACAGCTTTGGGAAAAAAATTCCAAAAGGCCAAGGCAAATCGCTGCAAATAACTTTCAAGTTTCTAACTTTACCACTAGAGGACATAATCTTTGTAGAAGAATTTAAAAACAATTTTTTATCAAATATGTCCAATCATAGTAGGTATTAAATAAGTAAATTAGAATGATGCATGATTTGTGCACAAATTTTGTTAAATACTTTTTTCTCTATTTTTTAAATAAAGGGTGGGGGAGAGTGGGAATGTTTGTATGAATAATTGCCTATAACTTTGGTTTGAATCAACGTATTTTAACGAAATTATTCTTATTCGAAAGGGCGTAGATGAACCAATTACATCTACCATAAAAAAAATTTCATTTAGTTTTAATTGTCCTAGATAGAGGGCACTGTTAAATAAAAACAATTAAAATTTGTCTATGTTACAATTTTTAAGTGGAAACACCTAAGTATTGTAAATTACAACGAAACTGATTAAATTCGTAACAAAATGGCGCAAACCGCATGTCGATATCTTTTGTCCAAATAAGTAAAAACCAGTAAACATACGTAACTAGTATTGGCTCACTCTGTATTATAATTTAAAATAACAAAATATGTCAGTATTTTCAGAATTTGTTAAACTAAGAAGGCTGCGAAATAAAGTTGACAGGAACTTTAAATTGTTTATTTATTGACAGTAGTCAAAATATTGCGATTTTTGTAAGAAGTGTTAGCATATAACTCGAATATAACTTTTCTTAATTAGATATTATTACTAATATCAGTAAATAGTCAGCATTAATTCATAATGAGTGTATCAAATGTCGAATTGTATGATATGACTGAATTTATTTCGAATGCCTTCAAAATGCCGCTATTGCCTCACGTATATATGCCATAGAATATCCTGACATGAGGAATTCTGGCAAAAAAGTATTTAAACGAGAGGCAAGAAGATTAGGAGAAACTGGTAGCTTTCATAGTCCTGGTTACAAACGACGTGGTGTAGGTGTGACCGAAGATAATGTAACTAATCTTCTTGCTTTAGTTCAACAGAATCCACAATTATAAGTAGTCGGAAAATCTCGACAGAATTAAACATGCCAAAAACTACCGTTCTAAGGATTTTAAATCATAACAGGTGAGTTTCTTATAATATTATGAACTGCACGTTTAAGTTTTAAAATTGTAATCCTCTAAATTTTAGATTCAACTGTTTTATTTCCATATTGCCATAAAAACGGCAATATGGCACTTTAATCATTTCATTCATTCCTTAGAAATATTTGTTTTTCTATGTTTTTTAGACTGCATCCTTATCATGTAATTCTCCACCAAGCTTTACATGAAAGGGATTTCAACGCAAGGCTGGATTACTACTATTGGATGTTAGGTATGCTGGAAGAACAACCGCATATCATATCAAATATTTTGTGTACAGACGAAGGCACCTTTAGTAGTGCGGGTGGTGTTAATCTGCATAATATGCATTATTGGGCTGAAGAAAATCCGCACTGGATGGACGAAGTGCAGCTTCAAGGTAGGTGGAGTCTTAATATTTGGTATTGTATAATTGATGGAAAAATCATAGGACCATATTTCTTTGAAGAAACTTTAAACGGCGATACGTATTTAAATTTTTTGGAAAATGAATTGCCTATTTTATTACAAGACATTTCCTTACAAATAAGAAAATATCTGACATTTCAGCATAATGGGTGCCCTGCGAATTAGAGATTATTTGAATTTAAGATAACCATATAAATGGATTGGAGGGGAAGTATATTTTCATCGCCAGCTAGATCTCCAGACTTAACATGTCTAGACTTTTATCTATGCGGAAGATTGAAGGAGTTAGTCTCTTTCAAACTCGACCAACCACACAACAAGACTTGAAACAACACATGAGAAACGCAATAACTAGTATATCCACAGCTGAAATTGAAGAAGCTGTTATGTCTACCCGCGATAGATTACGTCTTTGTGTGGACAATGATGGAACACATTTTGAACATTTAATTGGATATTCAGTTTTAATGTGTCTAATCTTCTTTTCATATATTTTGTTAATTTAAGTTATAATACAAAGTGAGCCAATACTACTTAGCTAATAGTAGTTACGTATGTTTACGCGTTTTTACTTACATCTCGAGTTAGACAAAAGATATCGAGATGCGTTTTGCGCCATTTTGTTACAAATTTAATCAGTTTCCGTTGTAATTTACAATACTTAGGTGTTTCCATTTAAAAATTTTAACGTACTCAAATTTTAATTTTTTTTTAATTCGAAAGTGCCCTCTATGTCTAACAATTAAATGTAAATGCAATTGTTTTATAGTAGATGTAATTGCGCCCTTTCGAATGAGAATAATTTCGCTAAAATAGGTTGATCCAAACCAAAGTTATAGGCATTTATTCATACAAACATTCGCACTCTCCCCGCCCTTTATTTGAAAAAATATAGAAAAAAGTATTTAACAAAATTTGTGCAGAAATTATGCATCATTCTAATTTACTTATTTAATACCTACTATGATTGGACATATTTTACAAAAAAATTGTTTTCAAATTTGTCTATAAGGATTATGCCCTCTATCGGTCAAGCTAGAAACTTGAAAATTATTTCCAGCGATTTCTCTTGGCCGTTACTAAGGAAATTTTTTCCCAAAGCTGTACGATGAACAGTTCCTGAGATGTAGCCGGAGGATCGGCTTATTGGTCCAACCTGTACAAATTGTATGTTTGTGTCACTGTAGTCTGATCTAAGGTAAAGTGAACTGGAAAAAAGCATAGCATAACCATATCCCATTATTGGTTAAAAAATCGATAACAAAATTCAAATGAAGCAGGGGTTGCCGATTACGATAAACGTTTATTTCCTCTCAAATCACAGAACATAAAACAATTCTATTAAACACAAAACAATATCAAACTATAATAAAAAAAAAACAAAATCAATAACATGGGGAAAATTATGACTAATTATTACTCTAGAATAGTACATTCGCCCATAGTAATCGCGTATATATGTTGTCTTCTATTAAGTACCTCTTAGTTTGACCTGTCTAAGGAATTGCGTAGGATCAATATCAGACACATTCAGGAGTTGCGGATACACGAACTATCCTTTTTCTCGGCCTTTCTTTCTTAAAACATTAACGATTAGTCCCACTTCTGTAATTGATTCCATTTTTCCAATGTAACATCGAACTTATTTCACTACGGGATTATGTAGTCCCTTATTTGTAGATCTTTATAGTTCTCGACTTTTAATGGTTCCTTCTGATGGGTTTCTTCAATATTAAGGCAGCTATCGCTATCGCTTACATTAGGGTTTCTTGTCGGTGCATATGTCGATGGGGTCAGAATGTCGGACTAGTCATTTTCTGACTCGCTATCGCTTGAAGATATTTGCTTATCTGTTGGGTCCTCGTCGGTTAGCTCCTTAATCATCAAGTCGGCTACAGTTTTGCTGTTCCAGGTGAAATGTTGGCTTTTTTCCACGTTTTTGCTGGGGACCGCCCCCACCTTTAGCGTCTCTAAATGGTTCAGTATGGCTGGGCTCCAATCAGCAGCTTCATTGTTTCGAGGGATCCCAAGATTCTAGGTATTTTTGTTGCACTTTGTTAGGATTGAACGTGCATATGCCTATAGTGCGAAAACCAGCGTTAGAATTTTTTTTGGATCTAAATCCTACTTTAGCAATTGTTTCGTTCAGCAGCTTTGGAAATGATGTCTTTCGCAGTATGCTGCGATTCTGTATTTTCCATTTATTCAGAAGTTGGCTCCAAGGCACCTTCATCGGGCTGAAATACGTAATGTCAAGTGGTTGCATTTGGTGGTAGTGTAACAAATTGCTGTTAGCTTCGCAGGCTCGAACAACTGTTAGGTGACTGTTCAAATTATCCCCTATCACTACTTTAGGACCTTCTAAATTTTCGGAAGTATGGTAACGAGGAACCAATCTTCGAAGACATCCGCATTAACAGCCAATTAAAGTTCTATTATATTTCAAACCATCAGGACCACCTTCTGTCCATCCTTCCTATATGTGTTTTGCTTTATACCCAATGTACGTTGCAAGCATTGTACCATTGGCCGCGATTGAGAACATTACAGGTGTACTGCTTTTTGACGTGTCTATTGTCCTGTAAGTGTATTTAGACTCCCGATTTGTAATTACTTGGATTGTCCCATAATAGTCCGAACAATTAACTTCATTGAAATTTATTGTGTTTGATTGTGGGACGTCTGTAAGAGTCTTCCTTAGATTATTGCAATAAGTTTCAAGTGTTTGATAATTTAGCTTGGTGTTTTCGGCTAACTTTATTGTCAAATTTCGATTCCCCCTCATAAATCCTACAAACCAGTCAATTCCGGGATGATTACTTTGAAGTCTTGTTTCGGATTTCCTTTTGCATCTAGATAATGTCGAACTGTTTCTCGTACGTCAGTCGATCGTAATGGGAATCCCCAATTTGCACACAGTTGCAACGATTTACCGATTCTTCTTCATCGTTTAAAACGGATTAACGCCCATATTTTAATCCGTGGGTTCCACGGACTCTTATTTGCGAAGTTGAATAAAGAACATCATACGATGTAGAAGCTTGCCGAATTGAGAATTGCCCCTTATGTACAGCGGCAACTGCCCATTGTACGAATTCTGGATTGTAATTACATTTTCTCGTTATCCTTACTTTTGTTTTTGTAGCAACGAGGCATTCTGAAAAGAAAGAAGGGAAAAATTATGTCACATAGGTGCCTACATTGATTGGTAGAAACAGCTATGCGATACATATTCTTAGTTTAACATATAATTCTATTATTACAACTTTTCATTTTGATTAACACTAATTTGAGTCACTTTGATTCGTTTTTTTCTTATGATGAACGGTTAAAGAAGTCGACATATTTAATCGTACTTGCTACATACATGATGGAAGTTCCAGTGTGCGCACTATGTCACCATATCAACTAACCACTAATATGCCGACGCAAATGTTACCACCAGTACGTCGTGCTTGACATTCGAAGGATACGTGGAAATTTCTAAAAGTAACCATGTAATTCACTTTAGCCTGTATGATTCACTTTACCCCGTTGGACGGTAATTGAATAATCATACAAAATTAAAAAATCAAGATGATCAGGGCCGTTCCGAACCGGGGGTGCAATTATTGTGGGGCACACGGGCAGCAAGCAGATGGGGAAGCGGTACACAACCGATTACAGAAAAATTGGAAAAGCGACTAATTGTAAATAACTATGAAACAAACATAACATGAATGTAGTGCATATATTTCGAAACCTAAGCGTACAAAAATAAAAGACTCGTTTAATGTAAAGCATTTTGATTCGCTTAAGGTAATGATAGTCATCAGAGTGCTTCATCCAGGTGGTAGGATTTGTTGAAGCGCAGCGTATTGAAATCTCCAAATACTCTTTATTCTTTAAGTAATAGGTACTTATGCCGTATTTCACAATAGATCTAGACCCCCCCCCCCCTCTAATGACAATTTAATTTAATTTAATTAATCTAAAAGTCATTTTTTGTTAAAGTGTAGGAATATTATAGTCTTTCAGGACTATGACAGCCTGCTACTTCTTCATTTTATATGAATATCATTTATTGCTTGATCTAATTCTCTTTTACTATTTTAGGAGTAGTTACTATTGTGTGTAAACCTACCTCGTCAACGAATTGTGAAGTTTTTATATTCCCTTTAATATTTTTAACTATATCCTTTACATAAATGAGGAACTCCTTTAGAAATGATTCGCTTTACTTCTTAATTATGAATTTCGCCTACTTTAAGCTTAAACAAGAAATAATATCTTCTGTCTTAAATACACGCGGAAAATCATATGCCCAATTTTCATCGAGTAAACCTTCCCACTTTTTCAATGCATTTGTCTATTTAATATAAAACTGTGATTATTACACTAAGGCATATTTATTTCTTATATAACAATATAATAAATATAATTGAAATTACTGTAAAGGAGTCTACGTTTGTTATAAAAACATAATGTTGCTTCTTACTTCGTTGTTGGGACCTGTTTTTTTATCGCGTCGTTAGTTTTCCGACTTCGTGCAGGATTTTCAAGAAATAACTTGTTTAAAACTAGGCCTTATAAATACGTGCACCGAGTTGAAATTTGTCATGTAGATTCCGAACGTATCAGATTCAACATTAAAATATTATTCCTTGGCGCTGAATTTTTGTGTTCGATTTTGTAATTATCATTGATTTACGGCGGTTGAAAATTTATTAAACGTAAGTACACTTTATGGTACACACGGCTACATTGCTAATAGGATAAATTTATGTATCTAGATACTGACAGATTTTTGTAAAAAAACGCAAATATTTTGCAAATATTTTGAAACATAACGTTAATTAAAAAAACGCGATAGGTATCAACTTTGATTTATCAATTGGAAAAATTAAAATAGAATCGCTCTTTTGCAAAACACTAAATCCAAATCAACATGTCGAAACAGCAGAGCATTGTTTTGCAATCGAAATGTATCCAAACGTTTTAACTCTTAAATTACGATAAGTGTGTTGACACCTTATGTCATACTTAATTTTATTCTAAATAGACGGCTGATAATCGCAAAAGGCTTTCTGGAACTCAATACAGAAAAGAAAGCTCCAGAAAGAAGAGTTAGTCAAAAAGGCAAGTGGCTCACTGAGAATATTGTTAATCTCAGAAAAGTCGACGAGTTGGACAAGGCACAGAAAGGACCATCTTCATTGAACAAAATTCTGAAGGAAGTTCATTTTACCCAAGAAACAAATACTGAAACAGTTGAGTCTGTGGTCAAGAACAAGTCAGAAGACCAGTGTTCGTTAGAAGAAGTAAGCGTGCATAAACACGATTTTTATAAGGATCCTGACGATGCGCCTTTCGTATCCGACAAAGTTAAATTATGTTTGGTAGAATTAGGCATCACCCAACTTACAGAAACAGATGTAAACTGGATAAAGATTGTAGACGTTTCTCATCTGCGTATTATAAAAAAAGATTAAATAACGGGGAAATAATTCCAAGAGTTTGGCTAGTCTATTGTACATTAAAAGTCTGCTTATTCTACTTTCCTTATAAAATATTTAAAACCTTTGTTGAATGGTATAAGGATGGGAGACATTTATCTCAAGCTATAGAGCTATAGAGGGTTGTTTTAAATAAATCGATTCAATCTCAAACCACTACTTGTTTGCTAAATGAGAAATTAATACATTAGGGAAAAGATAGATGGGTATCCATGTTAAAAATTATAGTTTATACTGTTAAATTTTTGGCCGGTCAAAATTTAAGTTTTAGAGGTAAAAATAGTAAGTTGCACGAGTAACAAAATTGAATTTTTTTAAAACTAAAATGATTGCACAGATACTATATCAGATCATATCTCTAGAATTAACAGAGATCCAACAATTATACCTCACTATTTGGGTGTTAATATTCAAAATGAACTTATTTCCCTTTTGGGACAAAAGAAATAATAAACCTGCTGAAATATAGTAAATATTATTCCATTATTTTAAGACTACACACCTAATATAAGTCACCAGGGCCAACTTACCGTTGTGGTAAGATTAGTTCGGTTAAGTAATGAATCACAGGAAATTGAAATTAGGGAGCACTTTTTAGGATTAATTTTAATATCTGATGCAACAAGACAGGGTATAACTAATATTGTAGTAGATTTTTTGAAGATTCACATTTGTTTAAATTATCTAAGGGGGGCAGTGTTACTATAACCGTGAAGGGTCGCCATAATGGATTACAAAAAAAAATTCTTTACTTAAACCATATGTGCCTTCTATAGCCCACATTTTAAATTTGGTCGTTAATTATGCTGGTAAGGCGTCCTTAGAAATAACAGGTTTTTTTTCAATTGTATTAGAGCTATACATTTTCTTCTCTGCATCGACTAAACGTTGGTAGGTATTAAAAGATGAAATCTCTACTTTAATATTAAAACCCTTTTTGGATATTAGGTGAAAAAGCATAATCGACGCACTTAAAGTTCTCAGGTACAATTTTGATAAAATATATGATGCTTCTTATATGCTCTATTCCGATAATACAAGAGATGCTAATACAAGAAATGTGAAAAGTTCTTCACTGTTAAATATTAAATCTTTTAAGTTCATACCTTCCGTAGTAATATGGAAAGCAAAAGAATTCAGGAAACAAGTACTGCCTTATCAAATATTATATTATTACTGCAAGAAACTAAGGCATATTTACATGATATTAGATCAGATAAACGATTTAATAATATTTTAGAAGAAGCAAAAAATATTGCCAAGAATATCGATTGTGACCCTTAATATTATTAGACCTCGAACGACAAAACGATCATTTGATTATGAGAGCCAGGATGAGACTCCACAGGACTTCAGATTAATTTTTATTTTTTGATATTGGGCATTACATTAACAAACATCGAAGAAAGGTTCGATCAAATAAAAAATCATCACACAGTTTTTGATTTTCTGAATGACTTAAATAATCAAATTAAATCAAAAATGAATAAGATACTATTGCCCATCTACTTACGAATAATCTGTATCTATATATTTCCCCTGAAATGAAGGCATTAAACGTTATTCAACATCTGTTTAAGAATAATCTTATACATCTGTTTACGAATTTAGTAATTGCTATAAGAATTAACGGTGACAGTTGCTACCGGCGAGAGGTGTTTTTCGAAACTTCAAATAATAGAAGATTATTTGCGATCAACAATGGGTCAAGAAAGGTTATCAGACCTATCTATTATTAGTATAGAAAAGACAATTTCTGAAGATATCAATCTATCCGATAATATCTCAGAATTTGCTTAAAAAAAGCAAGGAAAGAAAAATGTATTTGAATTTTTGATAATAAGAAGGTGTTCACACGCTCTTTTCACAAAAGAAAACTGCAGGTTCTAGAACTGATTTTATGTCGATTTAACGTAAATTACCTTAATATAAAAATGCTTCCTAAGAGAGCTGGAGCTCTTGGAAGATGGCGCCCTAACATGGGTTAATTCAAATATTTGTACACTTATTTAGTGGAGTATGGCCAATCGTATGGCGTGAATATGATTTTTTAGTTATACTCATAAGCAGCTCGTTTGGGCGGGGCATTGATTGTTATTCATAAGTTTTTTGTTTTTCAAAACTTCTCAATTTTAACATGAAGTTTAAAAAATTAGATTTTTTCATAAAAGAATGATTCTCTTGTCTCAAATCGCTATGCCGCACCGTTTTCGAAATAAATCGATTTGAACTTTTCATGTGTTAATCATACTTTTATAAAATTAACTAACGAATTAATTTACAATTATGATAGATGGCTATGGAAAATAACAATTGCGTGAACGTCAAACTGCTCTCATGTCATAAATTAATTTTGCTTTAGAAAGTAAGAAATAAACTCGGGTAAAAAAATAACCATTTTTAATACAAAAAAATGTTGCTGACACAATTAATAATAAAAAAAATTCAAAATGATAACTGAAAGCGTGAAACACAAAACTGAATCTACAAAGGATGCTCCACATGACGACCATCCTTTTCTATGCACAAATTTATTCGTTTATGTAAAGATTGCCGAATTTTTGCAAAAATTCCCCTATTATTCCTAAATTCGTCGCAGGCATCCTGAATTCTTCTCCAAAGCTGGTCGCGTGTTTCTATTGGTTGGGAATAAACCATTAATTTTAGATAGTCCCAAACACAAAAATCGCAAGGATTTAAATCTGGACAGTTCTGCTATAGTGAACCGGACAACCATCATCTAAAAACCACAAATTCCGCCGAATATTCAGATTAATATCATCTAATAAATCCGGTAAAGTATTTTGTAGAAACTTGAGATATTCTTCGCCGTTTAAACGATTAAGCAATCTACAGGCCCAAGCAAATTATCACCAAAAACACCTATCTATACATCAACGCTAAACCTTTCCTGATGTTAACTTTCCCTTATCGCATGAGGGGTTTCATCAACATAAGCGTAATAGTGTGCACTGTGCATATTAAAAATTCCATCTTGTGTAAAAGCCGCTTCATCGCAAAACAAAATATTAGAAAAAAGATCTTGGTCTTGATTCTCTTTATTTTGCATCCAATTGGAAAAATCAACACGATCAGGAAAATCACCTGCTTGCAAGGCCTGGACTTTTTTGAAATGAAAAGGATACAAGCCTTCCTTATGTAGAATGTTTCACACAGAAGATTTTGACACAATGGGATACATTCCAGCCAACCTTCTTACGCTTATTTCAATTTCCATTACAATAGAATCCTGATATTCTTCCATTACGTCAGCATGTCTTCCCGTTTCATTATTTTTAGGAATTACCGATCCGGTTTTCCTAATTCTTTGATGAAGAAGCGTAAATGGTTTAGGAGCAGGATGTCTTCTACCTGGAAGTTTTTCATATCTACGTGCTGCTACCTGAGCGTTGCATTGCATTTCGCCGTACACTAAATGCATATCGGCACATTCTTCGCTACTAAACGAAATTATTATTCAACTTTTTGTATTTACGATAATGTAACTAAATAATAAAAAATCTTTCACTTAAAACTTATTTGACACTTTAACCTCAACTATTATCTGTAATACTAGTTATTTTGACGTTCACGCAATTGTTATTTTGTTTATTTTCCATAGCCATCTTTCATAATTGTAAATTAATTCGTCAGTTAATTTTATCAAAGTATGATTTAACACATGAAAAGTTCAAATCGATTTATTTCGAAAACAGTGTGTCATAGCGACTTCAGACAAGAGAATCATTCTTTTATGAAAAAATCGAATTTTTTTAAATTTCATGTTAAAATTGCGAAATTTTGGAAAACAAAAAACGTATGAATAACAATGTCCAATGCCCCGCCCAAACGAGCCGCTTATGAGTACAACTAAAAAATCATATTCACGCCATACGATTGGGCATATTCCACAAAATAAATGTACAGAACGCTATCATTTAAAGGGAAACCATTTTGAAGATAATTGAATTAAACCGATGTTAGCGCGCCATCTACCAAGAGCTCCAGCTCTCTTAGGAAGTATTTTTGTATTAAGGTAATTTACTTTAAATCGACAAAAAATCAGCTCTAGAACCTGCAGTTCTCTTTTGTGAAACAAGTTTATGAACACCCTGTATAAATATGAATTAGTATAAATGTATGTTAATTCATCAAAGTTTATTCCAACTTTTTGTATGTATCCATTAATAAGTATAAATATCTATTCATGTTAATTTATGATTTTTCACATTTCCTGTGTTTTATTTAAGGTAAAATTACTCCAAAGAAATTATAGTTATTTTCGCACACGGGCGGCAGATACCGTAGGAACAGCCCTGAGGATGATGCACTGAAATTGTGTTTTTTCTTACTGCATTATTGTAGTGGATTATGATGATTTTTTAATAAAACACAGCTTATGAGAGAACAACTCCACTGTAGGAAACTATGTTGTAAAGATCAAAGCGGACAAATAGAATTTTATGTTTATTTAAAAAAACTACCTATATTTAGTTAATTGGAGTAATGAATACATAACATTTTATTTACACCGTTTTCTAATGAGAAAGGAATTATCGTTATTATTTAGAATGCGCGTTGTGGTTGTAGGTTACAGAAAACCCCTTTTAATGTTATATACATGTATAATACACGAAACATCTAAATATATGTATGTTTGATTTACTTTGAAGTGGAACCGAATGCGTTAGTAGTAGTACATGAAAAAGGTACTTAACAGGATTACCAAGTGAATCTAATTTAACATATATAACATAACAAAAACTAAATTACAACAGAACAAAATGTAGATAATCAACTTTAATTAAGGTTCACAATGAAAAACCGAATAAATACGGAGGATTTTTTATTATAATCTGGACAAAAGATAATTTTTGAATAAGATTAAAAGTAAAACTTAGATAATCTATGTTTTTCCTGTTCCTGTTATTACATCTCATATACTAATATTACGTGACCAAAACTAATTAACGTTAAAGCACGTAATATTAATGATCTTGTTGACTTTTTGTAATATTACATTGATTTAATTAGAGTATTCAATTTATACAATTTATGTGTCGATTTGTAATTGATGCTTTTAATCTTTATTGTCTATGTATTGCTTTAAATTGTATACATTATTTACAAACAAGGTTATGTCAATTAGGTTTGTTGTTGTTTACGTGTAGTTGTCAATCCAAACATTCTAATTAAATAAATCGGTATTTCACATATACGAACCCCATTAAATCATTGAGTGGAATATCAGATTAGTTTTATAATAGTTTTGTATATTCCTTACGCTTATATAAATATTGTCAAAATATCATAAAGGCGGACTACATTATAAACCTCCCAAACTAAACCATTCTAAAAGTTAATTGTTTTTAAATTGAGTCAAACATTTATTTCAATTATCGTATTTCTACAAACAAATTAATATGACGGAATACAGAAATGATATTTTGTAACTGTTTATAAAATGCAGAATGATAAGGGATAGATTACTAAACCTCCCAACATACCGTTCAAAGATAAATGATTTTAAGTTCATTGGAAACAAAATGCCATTGTTAACTATTAAATATAAAATCCATTAAAATCAATTTACAATGCAACTTAACTGTTTTACAACATTTAATGAAAGCGGAAGAATTATTGTATAACTCGCATTTGTGTCAACTAAGTACGCTTTAGAAAAAATGATTATGAACTGATATTAAAAATGATAAATTCCATAAAATTATTTACACTGAACTTTTTACAATTAAAAAACGAAATTATTGTTGGAATAACCCCGTCAGTGGTATTAATACAGCATTAAATAAAATGATTATACGGATATAATTTACAAATTAAATTCCCTAAAATAACCTGGGACCATTTTACAACATTAGCCGAATTCATAAATTAAATTAATACCAGTATTTATTAATATACGTCTTACTATAAAATTGATTTGACGATTTATATCTAAGTGCGTGAAACCTTAACAAGTGAAAAATTGTGAGTCTTCAGTTAGTTTAATAGTGTGTGAGCGTGTAGTGTGTGAGTGTGACTGTGTGAGTGTGTGAGTGTGTTGAGTGCGAGTGTTGAGTGTGAGTGTGCGTGTAAGCAGTGTGCAGTGTGCAGTGCGTGCTGAGTGAGATGTGTGTGTTGAGTGTGTGATGTGTGAGTGTGGAGTGTGTGTGGTGTGGGTGTGTAGTGTGTGTGTGTAGTGTGTCAGTGTGTGAGTGTGTGAGTGTGTAGTGTGTGAGTTGTGAGTGTGTGAGTGTGTGGTGTGTGATGTGTGAGTGTGTGAGTGTGAGTGTGTGAGTGTGTGTGTGTGAGTGTGTGAGTGTGTGAGTGTGTGAGTGTGAGTGTGAGTGTGGTGGTGTGTGAGTGTGTGAGTGTGTGAGTGTGTGTGTGTGAGTGTGTGAGTGTGTGTGTGATGTGTGTCAGGTGTGTGTGTGTGTGTAGTGTGAGTGTGTGAGTGTGTGATGTGTGAGTGTGAGTGTGTGAGGTGAGTGGAGTGGAGTGTGTGAGTGTGATGTGTGAGTGTGAGTGTGTGGTGTGTGTGTGTGTGTGGTGTGTGTGTGTGTGTGGTGTGTGTGAGTGTGTGAGTGTGTAGTGTGAGTGTGAGTGTGTGAGTGTGTGAGTGTGTGTGTAGTGTGTGAGTGTGTGGTGTGGTGTGGTGTGTGTGTGTGTGTGCGTGTGCTGTGTGCGTGTGCTGTGTGAGTGTGTGTGTGTGTGTGTGTGCGTGTGCGTGTATGTGTGCGTGTGCGCGTGCGTGTGCGTGTGCGTGTGCAAGTGCGTGTGCGTGTACGTGTGCGTGTGCGTGTGCGCACGTGCGTGTGCTTCGTGTGTGTGTGCGTGCGTATGCATGCGTGTGTACATTTGCCCGTACGTGCATGCGTGCGTCATATGTATTTGTTCTTGTCGTACTCATCAATAATGTTCATATTTACAAAGTCATCCTATGGCTAGTTTTAGAAATACAGGGTGTTAAAGTTTCAAAATATCTACTTTACCGTGTTCGTAATTTTTGGTTTGAAAGCACTGATTTTTGTTTAATATTCTAAATGCGATTTTTACACCTTTATAGGATATGTAGTTGGACACAATATTATTTACAGGAAGGTACATATTTTGCCATTATAGTTTTTTTTTAACTTTTTTTATTACAGCCACATAATTACTACTGTGAAAGACTCTTCACAGGATATGATATTGTGTTGGTTAAGTAAATAGTTGTAAATATACATTATACAAGGTGATTTATAAGTTTTGTCCCTATCATCAATTCTTTTTGAAATCAAATAACGGAACCTTCTGTATGTGGGAATTGATTTTGACTTCATTTTATCCTTTAGTTAGACAGATTAGGTACTACTTAATATTATATAGGGCGATTCAATAATTTTGTAAAATATCGAAAAACCTTTCTTTTTTTAATCACCCTGTATCTAAAAATTGGCTCGGTCAATGTGTATTGATTTTAAAATTTTCGAATTCAGCATATTATAATGATTTTGTTCCTAAAGTTTCGTTTCCATCCTATCAGTAGATTTGCAGATAGATTCTGGCAAGTTTCACCAATACATGTCAAATGAAATTGTCAGCGTTTTTAAATCCTTGTGGAAAGTGGCATTTGGTAAAAATGTATAATTTGCTGATATGTATTAGTTCTCGACGTACTTATCAATATTGTTCATGAGCACAATATCATCCTATGACTAGTTTAAAAATACAGGACGTTAAAGTTTCAAAATACCACGATTCGCATGTTCATTATGTTTTATTTCAAATTACAACGTTAATTTTTTCTTCATGCGATTTTTGCATCTTTATGGGATGATTGATTCTTAGTTACAGGGTGATACACATTTCAACGTTATAGTTTTTTAAAAAAAATATTTTGTTTTATAGCAGCCACATAATTGCTACTGTGGAAGACTTTTCATTGGATGTTATATTGTGTTAGTTAAATTAATAGTTAAAAATATATATTACACAGGGTAAAAATCAATATTATACAGGGTGATACGTAAATTTTGTCCCAATCATCAACCCTTTTTAGAATAAAATAGCAGAATCCTCTGTGTACGGGAGTTGGTTTTGACTACATTTTATCTTTTAGTTAGACGTATTATGTACTACTTAAGAATATGCAAGGTGATTCAGTACTTTTACAAAATAATAAATATGACCAATAAGTCGAAAAACCTTTCTTGTTTTCGTTACCCTGTATCTAAAAATTAGCTCTTTCAAGGTATGTATATAGATTTTTAAATCTTCGAGTACAGCTTATTATACAGATTTTGTTCCGAAAGATTTGTTTCAATCCCATGAGATAGATACTGTGTAGCATGTATAACAGTTTAAACGAGCTACGAAAGCCATTTTAGAAATAAATTGATAAATTATTAAAGCTTACGTACAAAGCAAAAACTCAACAACCACACTGCGTAAAACACAAACTTAAAATTTAAAAACAAAACAAATTGCAACAGAGACTTAACAATAACAAATAAAACCTTTAGTAACACAAACTTATAACTAATAACGCTCTCAATAGAAACTGGGAATTAACAATGAACTTAAAATAACAGCTAAATAGATTCATAAAACTTTCAAAGACTGTTTGACAGATAACTAGAATGAGGATTTTATGCAAAATGCATATCGCTTATTTTTTATAGTTGAAGAATATCGTTTTGTTTTTAGACGAATTGCACTAAATGCAATCATTTGACATTAATTAATTTTTGCATATTTTGCATATTTCGCCAAATACTGCATATATTGCAATTTTATGCATATTTTGCCTTTTTATTCATAATTAACATATATTTCGCATTTTTTCTATATCTTCCAAATTCGCTTTAAAATGCATTATTCTAACTTATTTTAAATTTTGTTATTGTGTCTAACTAAGAAATGTATTTTTATATGAATAAGACAGGTTTAAAGAAAGATTATTACCTGCAGTTAAGTGCAACGTTAATACTTCCAGATTATGAAGTTTCAATGCCGCTATTTCGTAGTATTTGAAAATTCCAATGGTACCTAAGTAGATAGTTAAAGCATTGATTGAGGGAATTCCCTCAATCAAGGGTTAAAGTTATTTGTACTTTTTCAAGGTAAGTGTTTAGTTAGTTAATCCTTCTTGAAAACAATTTGAGAGTAATGGACAAAATGCAAAATTTTAAACATTCTTTGGGCGAAGACGTAACTGAATGGTACGACTTTGTTAAGTGAACTTCAAGATGCCGAAAGTTAAAAATAGTTTAGTTCAAGTATCGATAGAAAATATATCCGAGCTACGTCTGGATGATGAAAAAGTGTTTTGCATAGCCTGTGGAAAAATAGTAAGTACCATTACATATTTTTAGTTGATTTCGGAAATTAAACCCTTATTAATTGATGTAGGTTATTGAATTCACCGTTTTATCAGTTTTTAAACGCAATTAGATACTTATTTTTAAAATTAATTTTTCCTTAGGTCATGTGCGAAAGGAAATCTCAAGTTACACAGCACATTGAAACCTCTCTTCATAAAAGAAAATTAGAAACATTTAAGAAAACAAAAGTTTGTCAGACACCTTTGCGCCAGTCGTTGTTTCAAGAAACGGCCAAAAGAAATGCAGAAGAGGAATTCAATTTCGAATTGTGTAGTGCACTTGTTAAAGCCAATATTCCATTAAAGAAATTGCAAAATCCTAGTTTTAGGTCATTTTTAGAAAAAATTAGTAAAAAGCAAGTGCCAGATGAAAGCACGCTTCGAAAAAGGCATATTAATGATTTATATCATGAAACTATGAGGTATATAAAGAAAATTACAAAAAATAAATATCTTTATTTTATAGTAGATGAAACTACAGATTGTTGCGGGCGATATGTTGCAAATTTAATGATTGGTTATTTAAGTGAGGCGCAGTCTAGTATATCATATTTAATCGCTTCCAAAGTTCTTGAGAAAACCAATCATGCAGCAATAG
Organism: Vesta saturnalis; assembly: GCA_036346205.1. Taxonomy (NCBI): domain Eukaryota; kingdom Metazoa; phylum Arthropoda; class Insecta; order Coleoptera; family Lampyridae; genus Vesta; species Vesta saturnalis. Next base: position 495,741 of record JARFJB010001798.1, read on the forward strand.
TTCGCTTTATAAACGAAGCTTTCATGCAATTTTTTATTCCTGCTATTGTTGCAACAGACAAAATAGTTTTAATGCTGTCTGATGCAGCACCGTATATGGTAAAAGCTGGACAGCAATTAAAATTATTTTATGAAAATTTAATACATGTAACATGTCTCGCACATGGTATTAATAGAGTAGCAGAAACAATTCGTAATCAATTTCCATTGGTAAATAGTTTAATAAATAGTATAAAGAAAGTGTTTTTAAAAGCTCCGTTACGAATTCAATTGTACAAAGAAGAGTTACCTAATATTCCTCTACCACCAGAGCCTGTGATTACGCGTTGGGGTACTTGGTTAAATGCAGCTCTTTTTATGCAGATCATTTGGAAAAAATAAAGGAGTTAGTTTTAGAAATTTCTGATAATTCAAGTACTTACGTTCAAAAAGCTCAATCCATTTTAAAGAAAACACAATTGCACAATGAGCTGGCATTTATAAAAGCAAATTACTATTTTGTAAGTTCAACCATGGTTAAATTAGAAACGGAAGCATTGTCATTAAATGAATCTATGCAAATAATTAATTAATTTCAACAGCTGATTTCTGCTGTTTCAGGAAATATTGGTAAAACTATTTCTAATAAATTAAATGAAATTTTACAAAAAAACAGTGGATATCAGTTGTTACTAAAAGTTAATAATAAAGTTCTGAAACTTGAGGAAAATTCCGATGATCTTGTTATAAATTTAGATTTGGCCATATTAGCCGCATTAAAATATGCACCCATAACTTCTGTGGATGTAGAAAGAAGTTTTTCTTTGTACAAAAACATACTATCGGACAGATGCCAAAATTTTCTGCCCGAAAACTTGGAAAAATATTTAGTTATAAATTGTTTTGCAAATAGTAATGAGAGGGTGTAATCTTTATAAATCTATAGCGTATAAGTAAATATGTAATTTTTAAATAACACATAATTTTAAAATAATGTTAAAATAATAATTGCTTTGTAAGTAGTAATGACAGGGTGCAGTTTTTATAAATGTATAGTGTATAAGTAAATATGTAGTTTTTAAATAACACATAATTTTGAATGTTAAAATAATAAGTTTGTATGCAATTTATCTTTTTCCTATTAAAAAATTACAAGCATATATACTTTTTTTATATATTAATGCTATAATTTGGAATTAACACAGATAAATAGAAGATTCAATATTTATGCATATTTTGCATATTTTGAATTAATAATGCATTTTTGATGCGTATTTTAAGGTTTTTAAGTGCATATATATGCACATATTTCGGCATTTTATAGTGCATAAAATCCGCTCTCTATAGATAACTCTAACAATTACAAAGACTAACAAACGGCCTACTATGTTAATAGGTATGCTACACATAAATAGGTTAAAAAAATGCATAATCCTCATTATACAAAATGTTACAAAAAGTTACAAACTTAGGTTGTTTGTTGTTTCATAATTTACATTATTTTAAAAAATACAAAGGGTGTTTCGTCTTTTTGTACGATATTTATTGTTAATTAGAATAGGTATATATAATTGACAAACATCTTTTAATCTTTTAATCGAAACTGGGACAAGCATTCTGAGACCAATTAACTAAGCGATTGAATGTAACTGTAATAATAAATAAAATATTTATGTTAATGACAGTAAAATGGTATAACTAAATCTAATGGGATTCGGTAAGTCAGATTTCGGATTTTCTTATATCGCAGATAGGCGACCGGTTTAGGAGGAAAGCTTTGCACTATCTGTCTCCAATTTTTTTTGTTGTTTCTGTTTTTTTTCGTTGTCAAACCTATACTGTAAAATAGTTTTTACCGTTTGGAATCTTCGGTTATTTCTCTGGGTCGAAGTATAAGCGTTCTAAGCTCTCACGGTAAAATATCAACAGTTTTAGTTGTTCTTAACAACAATAACACATTTATTTATTCATCAAGATAGGCATATGTACAACATGTTCCAATCTATATCTAGTTAGCCTTCTACACTATAACCATTGATTAATAAGCTTATTAATCAATGCTATAACTCTAACCATCGACCAAATAATATTTAGTCAATGCTCTAATTAGTTTTTGGTCTAAATATAGTTTTATACCTTAACGTATCATGATCAATATAGTAGGTACAGTACATATACTAGACGTATTCCTTTTTCCCCTTAATAACCGTTTTACTGACTTTTGGTACATTGTACGCGAGTTAAACAATGCTGACTTGTGTATCATAATTTAAAACTACTCTCTGGACGTTACAAATTCAATCCAGCTTGAACAATAAACCATAGAAAATAACGTATTGGTTCCTTTAAAAACGCCAACAGTTTCATTTGATATGTCTTGGTGACTATCTCATATGATTGAAACGAAACTTTCGGAACAAAATCAGTATAATAAGCTGTATTCAAAGATTTTAAAATCAATATACACACCTTGAAAGAGCTAATTTTTAGATAGAGGGTAATGAAAACAAGAAAGTACATTTCTTTTTTGGGTTTTTAATGGTGTCGTTTAAATTATACAATCTAAAGCTTTCGATAACACTTACAGTTATCTTCGTCTGTAGAGATATCGATTAAAATTGTTAAAGATGTTGAAATAATTTTGTCAAAGTTGAAAAATTAAAACATAAAGATCAGCCTCCTATTAATATAACAATTTGAGAAACGTATAAAGCCAACCATCAAATTACATTTTAGTAAAGAATAACTAGATCTTTAAAAATTAAATATTACTCCTGACGAAGATAACTGTATATTATCGAAACGTTTAGATTGTAGAACTTTAATATACAAATACACCATTTTATTATATGTAATAATAGTGAAACTTTACACTTTCATACGAAAACAAGAAAGGTTTTTCGAATTATTGTCATACTGAGTATTTTGTAAAATTATTGAATCACCTTGTACATTTTTAAGTAGTACGTAATACGTCTAAGTAAAATATAAAGTGTAGTCCAAATCAATTCCCGTATACAAAGGGTTCCGTTAATTGATTTTAAAAAGAGATGATGATTGGGGCAAAACTTGTTTGTCACCCTGTATAATATGTATTTTTACCCTGTATAACATATATTTTTAACTATTAACTTAACTAAGACAGTAGCAATGATGTGGCTGTTATAATACAAAATATTTTTTTAAACTATAACGTTGAACTGGGTATCATCCTGTAACTAAGAATCTATGATACCCTTTGTGTATATCTAAATATCCCATAAAGATGCAAAAATCGCATTTTGAAGAAAACAATAACGTAATAATTTCAAATAAAAAATAATGAACATGCGAAACATGGTATTTTGAAACTTTAACGCCCTGTATTTTTAAAACTAGCCATAGGATGATATTGTGCTCATGAACAATATTGATGAGTACGTCGAGAACTAATACATATCAGCAAATTATACATTTTTACCAAAGGCCACTTTGCATAAAGATTTAAAAACGCTGACTATTTCATTTGACATGTCTTGATGAAACCTGCCAGAATCTATCTGCAAATCTACTGATAGGATTGAAACGGAACTTTAAGAACAAAATCATTATAATATGCTGAATTTGAAAATTTTAAAATCAATACACATTGACCGAGCCAATTTTTAGATACAGGGTGATGAAAAAAAGAAACGTTTTTCGACTTATTGTTATATTTAATATTCTGCAAAATTATTGAATCGCGCTGTATAATCTTAAGTAGTACCTAATATGTCTAACTAAAGGGTAAAATGAAGTCAAAATCAATTCCCACATACAAAGGGTTTCGTTATTTGATTTTAAAAAGAATTGATGATTAGGACAAAACTTAGAAATTGTAACGGTATAAACGGGTGGTAGAACGGGATTACAGATAAATTGGCCTTTTTGCCCCGGCTAGCCAGCGTATGGGTGTAGGTCAGATGTTGAAAAATTTTGCGCATCCAGAATAGTAAATCGTACGTAAGTCACAATAGGGGCTGAAGACAAAATCGAAGGTTTGGGCGCCATAATGTTTGGTAGTCAAAATAAGGGTTGTCGTGCCAAAATTACGAGTACATAGCGTGTCTAAACATACAAAAAACATGCGCTTACCTATCCGTAATCAATCCCAGGTGTGCTGGACAGCAACTCAGCAAACCACCTAAAATAGGGCTTCAAAATGCACTGCACGCTTGTCAAATAAAAGCGTGATAAACACTCAAAAATTTACGTTACTACACCTCAGTGTAAATAATTAGGCATTAAATAATAATCAAAACAAAACAAAAAAAATAAGCCATAGAATGAACTCTAACCTGGATTAATATTCAACTAAAAAAAATCAAATAAAATACTAAATATTAAGAACGCTATTACTCAATAAAATCAAAAAACTAACTTCGTTACGTTAAAAACTAAATTACCGGTAACTTGCAATTACTCAATAAATTTTGATGTAACACGAAAGGGTTGCCATAGAAATTAAACACATTTGTAAAACCTAACAAAACTATAATAAAATAATAATAAAAGGATAAATATAAAAAAATGTAAACATACGATAATGCGTATAAACGAAAAAAAATACAAACACTTAAAAGGCGACAGGATGTCTGATCAGAATACTGCTTTTACGCCAGTCTAAATCGTTTAACCTAAATATAAAATTCGTGGATAATATACCCACACTACAATAGGGTCGATTGCCCTTTAATACTAAAATAAAAAGTGTGAAGGCGGAGCGTCAAAACTATAATTAATTACACTAAACAAATTCAAACAACAACTTACTTTAACAAAAAAAATGACCCCGCTTTCAAACCTTCGAAACACACAAAAAAAATAATTCGGAACACACAAAAATCTTCAAAATTTTCAATAAAAAAACAATATTATATTACCTTACGGTCTAGCATTATACCTCTTCTGTGTTACAATGTAAGTGGAAGATAACCAGGTGGTCGGTTACGACTATGACGGAAATGAAATCTTCCTGGTCTGGCAAAATGATGAATGAAATGTTGACTATTGTTCTATGATACACAAACAATTCTTGGATTGATTCGCGTTAAATTGTTATTGCATAAATTCAAAACTTCTTTTAAAATAAAAATAATTTGAGCGTTCACAAATTACTTGATAACTTTTAGCTTTTAATTGGTTTTATTTCCACTAATAATCCAAAATGTTTATAACTTGATTTAATTAAATATAATTTTTAATATATTGCGAAAGTTTCTTTATCTTTAAATACGCTTTGTACGATAAATAGGTGGCACTGCAAGAACGATGATGTTAATATCCGCAGAAGCGATATAAACCAAAGAGGTCACTGAAGCACTATACAACACGACGATGTCCTCTAGGTAACTTTACGTAAAAAACCGAAATCGGCACTAGGTATAATCCTTTGGTGAAGAACAATTTTAATAAATCCCTTTCACAGGTAATCTTCAGGAGTAGCTAAACTACCCTTACTACACAAAAAAGTACGTTCGTTAAACACCACAAGGTCCCAAAATATCAACGTTCTAAACCACCCCCTTAAAGCATAACAATAAACGGCAACGTATACTACTCGAAAGCACGATCAGTTTTTGAATCCCAAAAATTATTAGCAAATTCCATCTTTGAATTTTGAATCCCACTACTCATAAAAACTCTTATCTAATTTAATTCCACCAATTAAAAAAACGGAAGGGGAAAATACGGTACCCCAACCACACAAATTCGTTCTCGTCCGTATGGACTCGGTAAATGTTGAAAAACTAAACGTCAGCAAAAGTAACGTGTACAACCTCTCTATGTTTACCTTAAAGTACGAACAATAAGGCCCACATGCAATCTCTATGACTCAAAACCAGCATATTCACTATTACACTGAACAACTATACTTAAGCGTCTTTATGGCGCTAACATGACATCATACGCAGATAAATTACACTATTTTTTTAAATTACTTAATTTTCTATTATATTTTACGGAACTCAAACGAAATAAACCTTACTTAAACTTATAGACAACTATTTACAAATAAGCGTTAATCAAACTTCTATAAACGAGGAATAATAAGGAAAAACAACCTAAATTACAAAAAAAATAATTCACAAACAAAGAATCTAAAGCTCACCATACACCTCCCATCCCTAAAGGTCGTTACACACGTTAAAACAAATTCATCTATAAAACTAAACTTGACAACAAAAAAAAATGTATCTACGGAATCTAACTAAGTGCATAAAACATTAACAAAATTACCCACTACGTATACAGGGTGTTCAAAATACCCTGACAAAATCACCTTGTATAATACATAGCAATTATGTGGCTGTAATGAAACAAAATAATTTAAAGAAAAACTATAACGTCAAAATGTGTATCACCCTGTAAATAAAATTGAACCCTTTGTGTACAACTACATATCTTATAAAGATGTAAAAATCGCTTCTAGAAGATACAATGAACATCAGTACTTTCAAACCAAAAATAATGAACATGGCAAAGTAGGTATTTTGAAACTTTAACACCCTGTATTTCTAAAACTAGTCAAAGGATGATTTTGTGCCTATGAACAATATTGATGATTACGACAAGAACTAATACATATCAAAAAATTAGACATTTTAACCGAAGGCCACTTGCCATAAGAAAATGGCGTGGTCCCTTCCTTTACAAAGCTTTTTAATGTAAAGCGTACTAAATGTAAAAATTAAATAAATATGATTGAAAATACTGAAGCTGTATTATCGATATTTTTATGCAAGCGGGCGGCTTTGGAACTTTTTTTTACGTTAACATGTATTTATGTCTATGAATCTCTATCTGACAAAGTTTCAAACGTCATTCTGACATAGATGACTGTTTTTGTTTTTACAATGTTGCCTATTTTCGTTATGAACGTATAAAAAAGAGGTTGCATAGTTATCCCAAAAATATTTGGTGTGGAACACCACACGTCCTTCCAACCTACAAAATAGAAATTAAAAAAAATTAAATAATTTTAATAACATTCTTTTTAACATAACTATGCAACATCTTTTATAAGAGACTCATCACAACAGTAGGCAACATTGTAAACGCAAAAACAATAATCTATGTCAAACACACGTTTAAAACTTCATTACAGAAAGAGGTTAATAGACATCCAGATGCTAACTTAAATTAAAAGAAGTGAAATAATTTTAATTTCAATTTTTTTAGGACATTTAAAACTTCACGTCAGATAGAGATTCGTAGACATAAATACATGTTAACATAAAGAAAATTCCACAGTCACCCGCTTCTATAAAAATATCGATAATACAGCTTTCAATCATATTTATTCAATTTTTACATTTATTACGCTTTACATTAAAAAACTTTGTTAAGAAAATTAAGTTTTCTTTAATAAATACGTCTACACATTTATGCAAAGTTAATCTATATTCAGACAATGAAAAAATTTGAACTAACACTTAAATTCTACCTTAGAAATTTTTTTGCCGCTAAATTACGCATCATATCAAAAAATTGCATAGACCATAATCAATCGATATGTTTAAGGTCTATATCCAGGTATTTTTATATATTTTAAATATGCAGCTGTTTATAAATATTTGATAAAAACAAAAACTACCACTAATAAACCCCCCCTCTCCGCCACTAGATTTCTCCCAAAATTTAATCAGTTCTAAGCCAAATACAAAATTTTTAGTACATAGGGTATTTTCGTTCTGGAGTCCGTCCAAAAATGATGGTCGATCTTGGCGAAACTTCATTTCTGTTAATTTCAGTTAGCATCAGATGTCTATTAACCGTTGTCTATCATGAAGTTTGAAACGTCTGTTTGACATAGATTATTGTTTTTGCGTTTACAATGTTGCCTATTTTTGTAATGCGCTTCTTATAAAAATGTTGCATAGTTATCCTAATAAAATGTTGTTAAAATTATTTCATTTCTTTTAATTTCCATTTTGTAGGTTGGAAGGTCGTGTGGTGTTCCTCACCAGATATTTAATGTTTACGAATACTTCTGACGAGATAACTTTAGCATTTTGTTGAGGCATGTTGAGGCAGTGTTCCAAAGAATATCCAATGCTTTAAAAGTTTGTGAGCAAACGGACGGACACTTCATTACCAACAACATTTAGGAGATCCCGTAAAGAATTCAAAAGTGAAGATATGCCCGGAGGATTAAAACATACAATACGAGATATTGTATACGAGGTGTGGCAATTGAGTTCCGGGAATTTAGTTATAACTCGGGAAGGAGCAACACTACGTCGTTTGTGAACATATGTCTTATGCGCGTTTGGCGTCGTGAAAGTGAGTGACTCATATCACAAGCAATGTGTTGTGATCTAATTTTTAGTGAAATCTGTCGAAAAACCCTCGGAAATCCTCCGAAAATTGCAGGGGGTGTACGGAGGCGAGTGCATGTCTAAAACGCGAGTGTTTGAATGGACGAAGCAGTTCAAGTAGGGGCGTGAATTGGTAGATGACGATCCGCGTAAGGAGCTCTCGTCACCTCTCGTGCATTGATCACGTCTGACCGGCACCTAAGCATTCGTGCGTTCTCGGAACTTAATTGTCACACTTCGCATGACATGTATGACAGAAAGGAACATATCACAATGCAAGCAGTTAAAAATATATTGCATAATAAAGAATTATTGGAAGCCTCATGTACATCTACAAGAAATATTATGTGTATATATATATATATATATATATATATATATAATATACAAGGTGATCCAAATCAAGTGCGCACCATTAGTAACTTCTTTATAGTCAAAACTACAACATCGGTTAAATTAGCAAACTTGTTTAATTTTTTCCGCTGATAACAACAGAGGAATTAAAAAAACAATTATATTTGAGTTTTTACACAAAATAACCTTTTTTGAAATAGAAGTACATTATTATTTTTTAAGAATCTCCACGAAATTTGGAATAAAAGTGGTTATTATAAACTTTTTGCTAGGATTAAAAATAACGGAGTTATAAGAACCTAAACATAAACTAATTTAAGAGGCTATAGAAACACATCACGGTATTTGTAATCAAATTACCAGGCTATAAAAGGAAACTAAATTTAAAAAATACTGAAAACCATTAATCTGTTTATCAAGCAACATTTTGTTCTAGGGTCTAGCTCTACAACTCTATTCAAGAAGATATTCAAAATTCCACCCTCATTCCTGAAGACGTTTGTCAAGTCGTTTATGAACATCTTTTACACTTTTCAAAACGGCCCTGCCATCTATTTAACAAAATTCTCCTCGAACTGCTTTTTGAGAGCATCAAGATTATTGTCAACAAATGCGATTTTTCAGATAACCCCACAAGAAAAAATCGAGTGGGGTCAAATCAGGTGATCTTTGAGGCCACGGTCCATTGGTTCCAATCCACCTGTCATTAAAAAGGTTATTCAGAAGATGACTAGTTTCTCGATAGTTGTAGGCAAGTGCTCCATCCCGCTGAAAAATGACATTTTGTCTGCTTACAAGATCTATTTCATCTAAAAAAATTGTCCAAAATCTTTTGCATAAATTCCACATATCTTTCGCCTTTCTCTTGACGAGTAATGATGATTTTTTCTGTTATACATTCCACAGTTAGAAAAGTTTGACTCGTCGCTCCCCAGAATATTTCGATAATTATTAGCGTTTTGTTGACAATAGTTACTATACCAATAGCAAAAATCATTCTTCTTTCAGGATCTACCGGGAGTAATGTTTGAACAGCTTTGTACTTATAGGGGGAGTATTTATGTTTCAGTATTCTATGAATCGTACCATAAGTCAAATTGGCATCTGTAAAAATGTCCGTATCGAATTATTGGGATATGCTTCAAAATAACCAATAAATTCTGTTACAACTGCTTCATTAATTACCCAATTCCTTTTCAACCCCTTTTAATGAGAAACATTCTCTTTAGTTCTAAACTTACGGTAGAATTTTAGAAAATAGGGACGATTCGGTTGATCACGAAATGGGTATAACTGCTCGTAATATTCTTTTGCTCTTAGCGAACATTTGTTATTCACCAAGTAAGCTTCCAACATGTCACATTTCTCACTATGGGAAAAAACCTTTTTCAAAACACACAATGGACACAATATCAGTTCTATTTTCAACAGATAATTAACATAAATTAACGTCGTATGTTTCCGTAGCCTCCTAAACTAGTTTAGAATTAGTTCAAGTTTAGGTTCTTGTGACTCCGTTATTTTTCATCCTAGCAAAAAGTTTATAATAACCATTTATATTCTAAATTCCACGGATATTCTGAAAAAATAATAATATACAAGGTGTTCTATTTAAAAAGAATGGTATTTTGTCTAAAAACTAAAAAACACGATGTTGAATTGTTTTTTTAATCCCACTATGTAATCAGCGGAAAAAATTGTATACGGTTGCTGATTTAACAGATGTTGTAGCTTTAACAATAAAGAAGTTGCCAATGGTGCACACTTGATTTGGATTACGTTGTGTATACATATCTTCTAAAAATCATGTAGTAGAAAAGGTATCTTTAATCACACATGTTAATAATAAGTACAAACTGGATTTCTATGAAGGCTTAGAGATCTTCAAAAAAATGAAATTCTAATGAATAATAATGATTAATGACTTACCTTAGCTGTTGAAACGCGTTCGATGTTTTTTAATTTTGTGTGATAAGTGAGTGTATTTTGTTTGTTTATACTCTTTGTCCCGTTCAGAGGAGGCTTACAGGGAGGAGGAAATATAGGAAATATAGATAGATCCTAGGAAAGGATTCCTAGTGACGTAGGCGTTTATTTCATACCAAAATCTGCTCCATAGTTTAACTTTTATGTTTTTTTCATGTTGCTTTCTCATATACGTACGTATAAAGAGAAAACTGAGTAACCGGTTTAAATTTTGAAACACTTTTTTTACATTTCTCGAGGCTTAAACAATAATAAAAACGTTAAAGCTATCGATAAAAAAAAGTTTAAAAAAAAAATGTCGTGTCTGTGTGTTTGTGTGTGTGGGAGGGGGGGGGGTATATTTTGAACCATTAAAGCTAAATCGATATGAAATTAGGTACAAACATTCTTTGCCATAAAATCTAGGTCAAGTTCGTTAATGAGCTAAATCCAGCCAGTGGCGGGGCATTTTTAGGGGATTAGAAGACTAAAAAAATTAATTGCTTCAAATTTTGAAAGTCACATAATTAAAAAAACAAACTAATACTTTTCTATATAATTTCAAAATAAAAAAAAAAACATAATAACCAGTGGCGCACCGTTTTTAGGATACAAAATTGTGCATTTTTTAATTTATCAACCGATCTTTTTAAAAGTATTGGGGGTTTTTAAGATCGCTAAGTATAAATCATTTGTCAAGATTAAAAAATTCACAATGGCGGATCAAAAATGGGGGATTATTGTGTTTAAAATCCGATATGACTAAAATTCAGGTATTGTGGGCTAATGATCAATTTTGGAACTTTGTTAATTGGTAAAACATTATTTAAATAAAAAAAATTTTTAACTGTCAGTGGCGCATCCTTTTTAGGAAATTTTTTTTTGAAAATCGGGTATTGGGGGTTTTTAAAATCGCTAAGAATAAATCATTTCTCAAAATTAAAAAATTTCAAATGGCGGATCAAAAATGGGAAATTATCGTGTTTAAAAACCGATATGACCCAAATTCAGGTATTGTGAGCTTTGAAGTTATTTATTTACATATATGAGAAAACATTATGGCAGATAATTTGGCAGCGGTTTTTTTTATTTCTTTTGAAATGCACCAAAGGGTAGTTCTGCATGAGAATCGCACAGTTGTGAGAAGCCACAGATGAAAAAAAAACGGTTTCTTCCAAATATCATATTTCCAATGCTTCTGAGGAACGTACTTGAGGATACCAATATAAAGTGACACAGATCAAATATGTCCGACAGCCGACTCTCTGATCATCAAAAGTCGTTAAGAGTCATTTATTACTCTTAAACTATTTACCATTGTACCAATTACCACTTAGAAACTTAAATAATTATGAAGCATTTATGCATTAGGATTTACCGGTCCAAAGATAGCCGAACATGTTTCTTGTATTTTTGTTAATTGTCCCAGGTTCGTTATATGCCTTATATCCCAGTGCTGCAACCCAGCGGGTAATTAATATAAATTAAATTTGAGATTGCCCCACACTTTTCGAATTTTGAATTCCATCTAATTACGCTGTTTTCAACTACATTTGTTCCGCCTTCTGCCGAAATCGCAAGGCTAATGACATTAATAACAACGAAGAAATGTAATAAAATAATTATACTATCCCAGAACTTTGGGCCAAATCAAATAAATCCTGCTTTTTTAAGAAATTTGTCCACCATGTGCCGTTGTGAGAAACATCCCATTCCTTTTAGTAGACAAAACTATAGTTACAATATATTGAACAATTATTTTGACAATGCTTACCAAATTTCTGCTAGTCGACTACAACAAAAATACGCACACGCATTTTTCGGGAACAGTTTAGCTGGAAATATAGTCGGTAGGATTGGTGATTGAGTTATCGAATCATTTTACATTGTTGAATTCTGAAAACAATGCTATATTGCAATACATAATGTTGTTTGATCATTAGAGAATGCAGCATAGGTAACGAAACGTAATAGCTTTTATCGTTTTTTGCACTTTAACACGTAGCAGCCATTTTTTTAACTGAACAACTAATATCTACAACAAGATTAAGTATTATATTGATGTAGTCTGTTTTAAAATGTTGCTACAGTAATTTCGTTAAAAGGAAATGGGTTTGTTTCAGAATTAAATTGTTTTGTTGCTGTAAAGAATTTAAGAAGTATAACATTAAGTGTTTTGCGGCTTGAATTTATTTTGTTATCGTGCTGTCATAAATCTCGCAACACATTATGTGGTTCTAAGTACTCTGTAGTCTGTCAGTTCATTTATGGATAAAGTTGTTATTGGGAAAGTTTGTAATTGAAAAAAACAGGATGTTTGTTGTCTCAGTTCTAGTTATCGGGTTTTTAGTCGACACACGTGGGGCTTATTTTTTCTCATAAGAAGTGTCCAGTTTGCAATTTGTTGGGAGCATGTTTATTAGTAATGGTAATGGATGACTTGATGTTTGGGCGGGGGTGGGTAAAGGGTTTTTGTTTTGTTTATTCTTTTAGTTAGTCTGTAGGAGACAGTTGACAGCTACTCGAGAGCATTTGGGTTAGTTGGTATATAGACAGTGCACACGTATACCTATTAATGAACTCGGTGGCATCTTAAAGATATTGTAAAGAAGTTAACCTCTCACTGATTGTAAATTATAGTCTTATTCATTCACCCCGGAATAATGTTGTGTCTGTGTTCGTCTGTTTATACTGACGTTTATATTAGTGCTTCCCAATCGGTTGGATTAGTTCACGCTTGTAGCGGACTTAAATAATTATAGATAATGTACTTTTGTATTGTTTTTTTGTGTGTGTTCTTAAAAAACCTCGCGTGGAACTGTCATTAATTATCACGTTGTGCCCACTACTTGTTTAAGATAGACAATAAGTTTTTTTTTTACATAAACATTGTGTGTATAACGAACAATTACGTATAATTAAGTTGTCGCTTGTGTAAAGCAGTTAATAATGACGCCTAGACTGCGTTAAATATTTTGCTGTTGCTTTGCGACTATGAATTAAAAGAGTTGGTTAATTTACCTGACGGTACTTTCGTTCACCTCATTGGTTCATGTTTGAAGAAAGAATTGAGAATTCAAGTGGTATTTTTTGATCAATTAACGAAGGGTCCAGTATGTGCACATTTAAGGTAATTACTTTCTGGTGTTGTTTGTGATTTCAATAAAAGTGATATAACCGTATTTAGGTAAGCAGATGAACATGCCGTTTATTGCATAGTACTGCATAAACGCCCTTCAGGCTAGCGGATACAATTACCGAAGCGTATTCACCCTGTCTTTTGTGATCTTCACATTACTGCGTATTATTATTTGTTTCTTATTTTTTTATTGTACACTGATATTTACATTCTAAAGTGCCAATTATTTTGGAAACTTTTATAGAGCACAAGTAGAATTTCTGATTTACCTGGCGAATACTACGGATAAAAAAGTTTTTGTTTGCTCTTTAATGTTATTGTGGAGTACTAGCGTTAATTAGTGCATTAATTAATCCTCTGTTTTGATTTTAAAGAAACTGATTTATGACTTTATTTATATTGACATTGTTATTCTATTCACCCTACACTCAAGACAGCCCCATATCCACCTTTTACCACTGAGCTATCGGCTGAACTACCTGTTACATCAGATTCTTGCAATTTTCGCCCGTAACATGTTCGAAACTCGGTTTTGTTAATGGAATGCTGCATATAATTATTGTATAATCTTCATTGGTCTTATTGTATTGAAAGTTTTCCCAAAAAATATCTAAAGTGAATTATGAACTGCTAAAATTGTTTGATAAGCCAGCTATGAAAATGACCGCTAATCCTACAATTTAATTAGGGAATTATTGTCATGTAGTGTTCGTTGAATTATCTTGTTCCTTTCCTGTAGATGTAAAATAAGGAGCAACGAACCATAGCGCTGGCCTTCTAGGGATCTTTGACTTGACTCGGTGAGATTATTTTGTATAGGAGTATACTAAAGGCAACGTATATCCTTATCAACTACCTGATGGACTAACGTATATTTTTATTATGTTTTACCACGGCTTTTACTCAGCAATTGAACATTAGGGATGAGTTCTATTTAATACAAGAAATTGTGAGCTCTCTTGGTTCTCTCACTGACAAATAAACAGTAAAATTTTTTATGCATACATAATCCTATAGCTGTTACAATACTAAATAAATAAAATCCTCTGCTAAAAATATTTAAATTTTAAATAAATAATAACTAGTATGAAAGGAATAAAACTTTTTCACATAAAACGAGAATGGGAACCGTGGCAGTCACCCCTCCTGCGATGCGGAACCCTAGGCGGTCTTGGTCCAGCTCATTCGAACAGCATGATCTGGTCTAAGTCGGCGGCTAAGGAAAATAATGTTAGACACTGGTAGTGGTAGTCACAGAACGTAGAAAAGAATGAAATCAAAATACGTTAAAAATGAAGATTATAAGGTACGTCTCAGAACTGCAGGTATCTGAAAACCAAGTGTAAAAACGTACCAAAAAACCGTTTTATTACTCTTTCAAATACTTTTTGAAGAAAAAAAAATACGAGTACAGAAAACGTCTGGAATTTTAACCTGCTTTAATTAATACTACTTATTTATTTACAGGGATTAACAGTACTAAATGCGGATTAAACTGGGTAGAAACACTTAACTTAATTATTTATACCGCCTGCATTACACCGATAACAAAATGTTAATGGAAAATTTTAATTCAGTGGTCATGCATTGAACGAGCCCTCTTTCAAGTGTAAAACTTTGCTTGTTTCGCATTTGCTATAATTATTGAGAACGCTGGCTCGATTATACACAACGATCTCTTGACTTTGCTTAAGTTATATTAGAACGAACATCAGATTTCGTTAAGAAAAGATATGCAGTACCAAAGTAACCCTCAATTATTTAAAGCGGGAGATTTACTTTAAGTAAATCTATAAGTACAGGGGCCTGGTATAAATTAGCTGGTTGCTGGGTATCAGAATATAACACGGTTTTTACATTATGGGCGTTCGGATTTGCAGGTTAGCGGGATACTCGAGAACACTTTAAAGGTAGTGAGCAACGGCGGACATTTTAACAATAGTAAATCAGAAGGAATGTATAAAGTAATAAATTCAATCAGGTGTTTAAACCTTTAGGAGAGATTGTTTTACGTGAATAAATTATATTGTTATTTCTGGCTAGATGAATAAAACTAAGAATTTTATCATTCAAGTGTTAATTGAAACGGGAATATCTCTTTAAGTTATTCTTTACAAGTGTTGACTTCTGGCATTGAGGATTGCAAATTAATCAGGGCTTTGTCAAAAAGTAAATGAGTAAAACGCGAAATTATATCAAATGAAATAATTTAGTACGCACTTTTATAATCACTAATACCTTAACATTTATGACAGAAAGCAACGATCGGATTGTGGTTTAGTTTTTCACTTTCAATACAATGACACTTTGCGCTTGTAAGGTGTCGGCGGTGGGGTGAAGGTGCTTTTATGTACTTTGTGGTCGAGGATCCCCAATACAGCCAAACAGGCGACCCGAAGTACTAACTGGTGGGCACTATCGGAGCTGGTGTAATTTAGGCATACAAACTTTCTGTACTGCGGAATAAGGTAACAAGGTCGACAATTAAGCTCCCAGCGTTACTTTCTCTAAGGGTGTTAGTGTATGTGTTGTCTAACCTTGGGTACATTCGAACAACAACAGGCCAGGGCGATCAGACGGTCGGATTGGGCGGAGAGAGGGTGTCTAATGCGGCAAACTTCTAGACTAGTCAGGTTATGCAGATAAGGTTTAGGAAAGAGCCCCAAGTGTGAAAAACGCCGAGACAGGCTTTGCTAATGTGAGCGCGTATCGCGGTTATACAGAACGTCTCGAGAACAGATACGGTTTCTGTTAATAGCATTAGGTCTAAAATTGGCTGCTGTTTGAGAACTAGGAATGGTGAAAAAAATTCTCAACGTTTTTCGCATTAGCCGCAGAGGTGACAAACTTGATTATTTGTTAAATATAAACGTTAATAATTTACTAAAGTGGTTAAGAAATAAATAATTAATCAGGCTACTTCATGTAAAGACACCTAGACTTTTACATCTGTCTTCAGCATAGATGAAAGCAGAATAAGAACAAAAGGCAAGAACAGCAGTTTACGATCCTTACCATATAATGAGAAGGTACACACAACTGCGGTCTCTTCAAGAATTGTAAAGTGCTTAACTCAAAATTGTTATACTGAACATGTACCGGCTGGCCAGATAAGAATGCAAAGTACTGTTTCTCGGAAACTATTCGTCGTAGAGAGTTAAGGTAAACAATTTTATTACTAAAGTGGCCAAAAAAAGACCGTGGAAAATATTTTCAAATTTGCAAGACGACCGCCAGGGGGCGTAACCGCCATCCTAATCCTATTAAAGTGATTTTTTACTGAAATCCACCTAGCAAATGTACCAAAAATTGTATGATTTTTAAAACTCAGCTTTATTCGAGTAATTTTTGTTTCATATATCTATTAAAATAAAGTGGTTGGAGGGGGGAGGGGGTGATTCAGTGATTTTTTTAAATAAACAACTGTAACTCCTAAACGACTGGACTGATTTTATTCAGATCAAATCCATCTTACCCGTAATATGTCTAATTTAATATATAAAAAACAAATACCTAAAATTAACTTTAACAAATATTAAAATTTGACAGACAATGTAATTTATATTTGTTGCACAAGTAAGTCTTTAAAACTACCTATAATGCCTTTTACGAATGATAAAGCTGTTGATATGATTGCGGTATATTTTGAATATCTTCAAAATGCGACATTGGCTAAGAGAGTATACTCAGGTCGATATCCAGATCGGCGTCTACGCGATGCGAGAATTTTTGAGTCTAGTGCAAAATTTTCGTAATACTTGAAGCTTTCGACCAACGTTGCCAAGAGACTCTGCTAGAAGAATGGAAGACAATATTGTTAATGTCTCTCGCGTTGGATAGGTCACGAACTGCTATTCAAGACATTTTAAAGGATCATAGGTACGTTCTTATGTCACTGAAAATACTACTTTACAGGTTTCACAATGTGTTTGTAATTTCAAATTTATAGAATGCATTCGTATCATATAGTTTTACATCAAGCCTTACATGACGAAGACTTTGACCGACCGACGGGTAGATTATTGTCATTGGATGTTGGGCATGATCAAGGAAAATAGACGATTTTTATCCGAAATTCTTTGGACGGATGAGGCCACTTTTAAAAATGATGGAAACGTTAATTTGCATAATATGCATTATTGGTCTGACAACAATCCTCACTGGTTGCACGAGGTCCAACATCAAGGTCGTCGGAGTGTTAATGTGTGGTGTGGTATCCTGGGCGGAACTATTATAGGTCCCTATCTCTTTGATAAACCACTAAACGTTGCTGTGTTTCTTGATTTTCTGGTAAGCCAATTGCCTATTTTATTAGAAGATGTGCCCTTGAAATTACGGCAAAATATGTTTTTTCAACTATATGGTTGCCCAACACATTTTTCAATAAATGTGCGAGAACAGTTAAATTTAATATATCACCAGAGGTGGATTGGACGAGGAAGTCTATTTCCTTGGCCACCCCGATCCCCAGGCTTAACCTGTTTGGACTTTTATCTATGGGTCGAGAGATCATTCGTAACCTGTCAAGAGCAGAAGTTCAATCTGCTGTAATGTCCACGCATGAGCGGCTCCAACAATGCATCGAGGTCGATGGGACACAATTCGAGCATTTAAGTAGGCATTAAGTAAGTACTCGATGTCTACTGAATGCCTAGTTAAGTTGGCATTATTGCACAATCGGTCCTTTTTAGGGCCATAAATAAAATGAATAAGTAGAATTCTGCAAATTTGGAATAATACCTTTCAAAAATAAATATTATCATATTATTACATTTAATTTTTGAAATTATGAAAATTTTTATTATTTAAAAATTATAAAATGATGAACTTTTTCATTGAATCTTGAAAAATATCGACTTTTTCAAATTTTTTAGGAACTAAATTTTCTTTCTTCGATATTTTAGGGTGGGATTAAGATATCTAGATGCAGTTTTCATTAACCTATTTAGGGATGATTTCATCTCATTTTTATGAAAAAACGTCATATTGTTGTATATAATTTTTAGAGAATTTTGCAAACTTGTGATATATCAAAAAAACGCGCTCTAGTGGCATCACTAAAAATTAAACATGTTACAGGTAAGATGGATTTGATGGAGCAATAAGTGCTGTTTCCAACTAGACTAAGTTTATTAAAATCAGTTCAATCGTTTAGGAGTTACAGCTGTTTCTAAAAAATTACTGAATCACCCCCCAACACTTTATTTTAGTAGATACGTCAAACAAAAATTACTCGAATAAAGCTGAGCTTTAAAAAGTGTATAATTTTTTAGTACATTTACTAAGCGGATTTCAGTAAAATATCACTTTAAAAGTTTAGGATGGCGGTTACGCCCCCTGGCAGTCATCTTTCAAATTTGAAAATATTTTCCACGGTCTTTTTTTGGCCACTTTTCTGATAAAATTTTTTAGCGCAACTCTCTACGACGAATAGTTTCCGAGAAACTGAACTTTGCATTCTTATCTGGCCACCCGGTACACTGTGTCTCCCATATTGGTTGAAAATGTAGGGTATCTCGTTTGCGAGTAAATATAGAAAGATTCGGTTTTCGCGACCCTGTTCTACTTTTTCGTGAAACGAAGGATGCCACAAACAGAATTGTCAAAGCCCTATTAGTATTTGAGATACAGGGTGAAATTCAAAGTTTGCGCATTTTAAGCTCCCTTCGTAACTGCCTTGTAATTTATCGAAATAATGAAAAGTGAGTTTTATACAGAATTTTCCGTAGAATTTAGTGTTGTGTATAGTTTTCCCCACAAAAGTCAATTTCTTCGCAATAAACCAAAGTTTTGTTTTTTTAAATGAAACACCCTGTATATTTTTTAACTATATAATAGAGCTTACTCTCAGCTTTCAATATATATATATATATATATATATATATATATATATATATATATATATATATATATATATATATATATATATATATATATATATATTGTGGCGTTTCTTTTGCATTTTATCCTCAAATATGAACGTTACATTAATTTAACATTTTGATGATGTAGTTGGCCATGAAACCTATAAGCTCAGTATAAACGCGTATTTTCTTGAACGTCCAAGATATATTTGAGTATTAAAGAGGGCTATTAGATTCTTACTGCTTTATTATGATTATAAATATGTAAATACGCGATTATAATAAATCTAAGGACTTTTACGCAGAAAAGCAAAAATAATAACAAACATATTCAAACAGGCAATTTTTTTTTAATTGGGTAAAATGCATCTTACAGCTTCAGAAAAATATGAATGGCAATAAAACTTATAAAGAATACTTTATATCTAAATTTGTAAGTAGGCTGGGCCTAGTCTGATTCCTAAACGTAACTGATCTGTCAAATCTGATTAAAAATTGTTTTTGTGCAACAATCGTATTGTATGTTCATTGTGCAAAATATGGGAGAAAATCAAATTTTTAAAAATATGTTATGCCGATTTGCTTTGGTCAGATTAATGAAAACGCAGACGCAGCAATAAATTTGTATTTTAACAGGTAGATGTAGTCTCCTTGGTATTAATTTTGATAATTAAGTAACTCTACATCTATGTAGGTTTCTAGAACGAAGACAACCTAAGTAAACTCACGTTTTATAGATTAAAAAGAAATTTAATTAGTTATGGATCATTTTCTAAACCCAGGTAAAAGAATGATGAGGTCACCGTTTTAGCCAGTGTGGAGGGTAATCCCTTAAGTTCTTGCGGAACTATAGAAAGTAGTATTGGAGTTCCGAAAATAAGAATCCAAAGAATACATGGCCACCATAAATATAAACCATATACATTTAAGCTTGTTCAACATCTACACCCTGGCAACGCGGAACGTAGGTTAATATTTTGCAATTGATACTTAAACATGTTAAATATAGTACCTAACTTGAGAAAAAATGTCATATGTTTAGACGAGCCACGTTTTAGCAATTCAGGTGTTTTAAACAGGCACAATAGTAGATCCTGGCCTCACGAAAGTCAACACCAAATATGCCCCCAAAGACAACAAGGACGATTTGGACTAAACATTTGCTGCTTTATATTAGGATCAAAAATAAAATTTTACATTTTCGCTCCTAGATATTTGGACATTTTTGAAATGGCTGTGCCTGAATTATTAGATGACATTCCTTTAGCTCGCTTGAACCAAATTCATTTTCAACAGGATGGAGCTCCATCTCACAATGCGCAAGTTATACGCCCGTTTTTGGAAAACAATTTTGGTAATAGATAATAATGGGCCGATAATATGGCCTCCTAGGTCTCCGGACTTGTCAGTCTTAGATTTCTTTTTATGAAGTTACTTGCAAAATAAAATGTACCAAACTCAATATGCAAATTTTGAATTTCGCCCTATATCTGAAATACTAATAGGTCTATAAAAATTCTGTTTGTGGCATCTTTCGTTTCACGAAAAAGTAGAACAGAGTCGCGAAAACGGCATCTTTCTATATTTGCTCGCAAACGAGATAGCTTACAATATCAACCAAAATGGGACACAGTGTACAAAGTTTTTCTCTCTCTTCTTGAGATTGTTTTTTATTGTATTAACTTTTATTTCTCCTTAATTTTTTGCATAATTTTTCCTTTTATGTAGCAGTATTCGGCTTTAAGATTTTATTTTCCATTTCTAGTAAATATTAATTAGTAAAGTTAAATATTAAGTAAATTTTTTATAGAACAGATAGATTTGAATAACCATATAAACTAGAATTTATACAGGTGAACTACAAACATTATTTATTATATCCTAACATTAAGTGATTTCAATCAAAAATAAATTGAAACAACTAACAGTAAAATATACAGTAATACCGCAATTTAAATTTCACATAATCACCTATATAGATTAAATTCTATTAAATTTTCGACATAATTATACCAATACTTCATACTGAAGTAAACATTAAACTTGCTAAAAATAATAATCAGATTTATATATTTTTGCTTCTGTTTAACAAATTAAAAAGTTATTAACGTGAAGTTAGACGTGGCAAAATCCTTGCACGATAGAGCAAAAACAATACGCTCAAAACAAGAGGACCTGAACAAAGAAAAAGAAAATATCGCTAGAACACTCAAAGAAAATGGCTACCCCGATCTAACACCTAACCTAAACGGGAAAAGGGTAACCGAAAAAGAATAACCTAAATATACAGCAATAATACCGTATATACAAGGTACCTCAGACAAAATACGAAGGATAGGCAGCAAATACAAGATACGCACTGCCTTCAAATCGACCAGAACGCTCAGGGGAATACTAACCAAAACCAAACCATACAATGAAGATCAGAATTCCAAGGATTGTGTATACAACCTACCATGCGAATGCGGCAGAGCATACGTATGAGAGAGCAGTAGACCACTCAAAGTGAGAACTCAGGAACACAAGAATAACGTCCGTAAGGGCGAAACAGAAAGATCAAGAATCGCCGAACATGTCTGGAACGAAGACCACCGCATCCAATGGGATAACACACAGATAATGGCAAAAGACGAGAACACAACTCGTCGCACTAGCAGAAAATCCAATAAGCCAAGCTAGTGTAGAAATGAAACCCATATAGATTCCAATAATACGCGAAGAGCTTAATTGCAATACACCTGCGCAAGAAGTTACGGCTCAACATGCGCAATAAATAAATAAATATTTTCTTTTTCTTTGTTCGGGTCCTCTTGTTTTGAGCATATTGTTTTTGCTCTATCGTACAAGCATTTTGCCACGCCTATCTTCACGTTTTTGTGGTGATTGGAGTTGTAGTGTAGGTACCTTCCCGTGTGGGTAGGTTTCCTGTATACACTTGTCATTCCTGAGTAAAAGTACATCCAGGAATGGCAGTTTTTGTTCCGACTCCAATTCCATTGTGAATTTGATGGAGGGTGCGCGGCTATTTAGATGATCTAGAAATTCATCTAGCCTATGCTTGCCGTGTTGCCAAACTACGAAGGTATCGTCCACGCATCTAAGCCACATCCTTGGTTTTTATGTGAATTTGGATATCGCTTGGTCTTCAAAGTCTTCCATATATATATATATATATATATATATATATGCTCACTATGGGTGATAGTGGGGAACCCATCGCCATCCCAAACTCTTGTTGGTAGAATTTGTCTTCTACCTGGAAGTATGTAGTTCTAATGCATATTGTCAGAAGTTCCATTATTGTGTTTCATCCTTTTCCAGCTTGTCCCTTATGATAGTTAGTGCCTTATCGGTAGGCACATTTGTGAATAGGCTTACAATGTCGAAGCTTACCAGTATTTCTTCGTAGTTTGGTTGGAAGTTTCTGATGGTTTCCACGAAGTGCTGCGTATTCTTGACCTTAGACTCGGTTTTTCCCGATAAGGGTGTGATAATACCTAGCAGATAGTGTGCTTATGGGTGACAAGGTGAATTTCTCGAGCTCACAATTGGTCTCAGAGGAATTCCTTCCTTGTGAATCTTTGGTAGGCCGTACAGATGCGGAGGTTTGCTGTAGTGTGGGGTAAGTTTAGTTCTCTGGTAATCGGAGAACTCCACCTTGTGTTTTGCTAGCGTCAGGTCTTTCGATTGATGGTTTGGGGACTTTTGGTTTTTTTTTTTAATCGCACCCGTATAGTAGTTCTTGGATCTTACTGTTGTAAGTGTCCATATCCATTAGCACAGTCGCGTTTCCTTTGCATGCCGGGAGAATTTTGATCGTTGGGTCATTCTTAAGGGAAATGACCGCTTTCCTTTCTAGGTTAGGGAGGTTAGGTTTAGTTCGCCTAGATGAATCTAGGACTGATCTAACCTTACTTCTGTATTCATCGGATTCTTCAGGATCTAATTTCATAGCTGTTTCTTCGACTGCGGTTATTAAATCTACTTTCGGAATATACCTCGGTGTTATCGCATAGCTCAAGCCTTTGTCCAGAACCTGCATTTCGTTTTCGTTCAACTGTCGTTTAGAGATGTTTATGACAGTGTTTTTTCGATTGATGTTGGTTGGTTCTTTCTTCTCCTTCATTAGATTTTCGAGTTTCTTCTGCTGAATTTCCTTGTGCATTGCCTTGGTCTTCGAATATTTCCTTCTGGTAGCCGTGTTTATCCTATCAAAGTCTTGTTCGTTCATTCGATTTCGAATGGTTTCTCTAATCTCGTTGGATTGGTGTTTGAGCTGGTACTTTCAGAGACGATGATGTCTGATGCGTTCTTTGACTAACGCTTCGCTAGCTCTCTTTGCGATTAGTGATGTTTTCCGGCTGTGTATTGGAATTTTGATGTTGAGCCCGGTGGGTAATTACGTTGTTATCACGGGCTTTGCAGGGGAAGGTTAGGTGGATCTCCTCTAGTGCTAGCTTGTTCATTGATATTTCAAGCTTTCTGAAAAGTTGTTTGACTTCGGGGCCGTACCGAGTTACTAATTGTGTATTATAAGTGTTTTGTAACTGTGGTTTCCTATTAGTGGAGTTTATCGGTCTATTTCCACAGTTTATGCTTTTTGAGCGCGACGTTTCGGAAGCGGACTCTGCTTCCATCAGGGCTAGTCCTGAGAAGGACCGTTTTCACACTTGAGTCGAATTCATATGTTATGTATAATTCTTTCCCAAGCACTTGACCACTCTCAGATTAGAACTTGGTACCTTTCACTTACTAATCGGGGACATTTACCGCTGAGCCACTGAGTAACACAATATATATTTTTTAGAACTTATATATATATATATATAATATATATATATATATATATATAAGCAACAGAAGTATTAATACATGCATTCACACACACACACACACACACACACACACGCGCGTACACACACGCACACGCATACGGACACGCACACGCACACAGACACGCCCACATACACGCACACAGACAGGCACACAGACACGCACACGCACACCCACACGCACACACACGTACACACACGCACACACACACACACAATACACACAAACACACGAACACACGAACACACACACACACACACACACACACACACACACACACACACACACACACACACACAAACAAACACACACAAACACACACCCACGCGCGCGCACACGCACACGCACAAGCATACACACACGCACACGCACACACACGCATACACACGCACACGCACACGCACACAGACACGCACATAAACACCCACACAGACACGAACACAGGCACGCACACGCACACGCAAACCCACATCCACACGCACACTCGCACACACGCACATACACGTACACACACGCACACACACGAACACACACACACACACGAACACACACACAGACACACACACAAACAAACACACACACAAACACGCACACAAGCGCGCGCACAAACACACACACACACACACACACACAGACCCACACAGACACACCCACACACACACAAACAAACACACACAACACAACAACGCACCCACACAACACACAAACCCACACACGCACACACGCAACCACCACACCACACCACAGACACACATAAACACCACACAGACACGAACACAGCACACACGCAACACCGCACAACCCACATCCACACCACACACCACACACGACAACACGAACACACACACACACACGACACACACACACACAAACAACACACACAAAACAAACACAAACACAACACACAACACCACACACAACCACAAACACACACACACACAACACACACACACCACACACACACACACAGACACAAAACACACAGACACACACACACACACACACAACACACACACACTAACACCACACACACCACACACCGCACACACACACACAACACACACAACGACACAACAGCACACAGACACGCACACCAACACGACACACACCACACCACACACACACACACCACACACAGAACACACACAGAACACACACACAAAACACACACACACAACACACACACACACCACACACACACATCACACACACACACACAGACAACACACACAGAACACACAGACACACACGCACAACACACACAACACAACACACACACCGCACACAACAACACACCACACACACACACGCACCACACACGCACACAAACACGACACACACCACACACACACACACAACAACACACACACACGCACACAGACACGCATAAACAAGCACACAACACCACAGCACGCACACGCACAAACCACACACACCCGCACACACTACACACGCACAACAACACACAACAGACACAACACACAGACACACAGACCACACAGACACACAAACAAACACAAACAACACCAAAAGCGCGCACACACACACACACACACACCCACGCACCACACACACCACACACACCACACAACGCACACACACAACACACAACACCACACAGACACACACACACAGACACAAACACACACAACACACACCCAACCAAACCACACCCCACCACACCAAACACACCACACACCACACACACACACACGACACACACAACACACACACACACAACACAACACACACACACACACACACACAACACACACACACAACACCACACAACACACACAACACCACACACACCACAACACACCACACACACAACACAACCACACAGACACACCACCACAACACACACACCCACACACCAAACACAGCACAAAACACCACAAACACACACAACCCACAACACGCACAACAGACACAACAACCACACCAAACGCCACGCACACACAACACAACACCACACACACACACAAACAACAACAACAAACAGCACACACACACACCACACACACACCACACACACACACACAACACACACAACAACACACACAACACACACAGACACACAACACACAAACAAACACACAACACAACACACGCACCGCACACGCACACACGCACCACCACACAACACGCCACGCACACACCAAACACCACAGCACACGCACACAGACACGCACATAAACACGCACACAGACACGAACACAGACACGCACACGCACACGCAAACCTACACCCACACGCACACACGCACACACGCACACACACTTACACACACGCACACACGCACACACGAACACACACACACGAACACACACACAGACACATACACAGACACACACAGACACACACACAAACAAACACACACACAAACACGCACACAAGCGCGCGCACAAGAACACGCACAAGCACACACACACATCCACCCACACACGAACACACACACACACACATACACACACACGCACACACAAACACACACAGACACACAGACACACACAGACACACACACAGACACACACAGACACACACACAAACACACACACACAAACACACACACATACTCACACGCACACGCACACGCACACGAACACGCACACGCACACGCACGCGCACACGCACACGCACACAGACACGCACACAGACACGCACACAGACACGCACACAACACGACACGCACACCAACACGCACACGCACACCCACACGCACACACGTACACACACGCACACACAGAAATACACACACACACGAACACACACACAGACACACACAGACACACACACACAAACACACACACACAAACACACACACACACACACACACACACACACACACTAACCACAACACACACACACAGCAACACACACACAACAACACTACACACACTACACACTACACACACACAAGACAGCACACAGACACGACACACACGACGACACGACACACAACACACACACTAACACGACACGCGCACACACGACACACACTACACGCACACACGCACACACGCACACACACAGTACACACACGACACACACACACACGAACACAACACACACGAACACAACACACACACTACACACACACACACACAACACAACACAACACAACAACACACGACACACGCACACGAACGCACGCACACGCACACACAGCACCACACACACGCACACAGACACACACACACACAACACACACACGACACTACACCACACGACAGCACACACAGCACGACACACACGTCACACACAGCACACACACAACACACACACACACACACACACACAACACACACACCCACACACAGACACACAAACAAACACACACACGACACACAGCACACGACACGCACACACGACACACTACACGTACACAGTACACACTACACGACACGTACACAGTACACGCACATAACACAACACACAGAACACGCACACAGCACGCACACACACGCAAACACGCAACACACGTACACCGACACACACGTACGACACGCACTACACACACACAAACAACACACTACACACACAACACACAGACACACACAAACACATACACAAACACAACACAACACAGCACAACAAGCGCAACGCACCACGCACACGCACACATACACGCACACGCACTCACGTACACGCACAGCACACGCACACAGAACGCACACACACGACACTACACTACACACACAAGCACTACAGACACACAGACACACACGACACACACACAAAACACAACACACTAAACACACACACAAACGCAGCGCAACGCAAACCACACACGCACACACACACACACCATACACACACACACACACGCACACACGAACACAAACACACACACACACACACACACACACACACACAGCACACACACAAACAACACACACACAACACACACAACCGACGCACACAGCACACACACGCACAACACACACACATCACACACACACACGACACACACACACACATACACACGACACACACACACGACACGACACGACACACACAGACACTACACGACACGACACGACGACACGACACGCACACGCACACGTACACACGTACACAGTCAACACAGCACTACACGTACACGTCACACGTACACGTACACGTACACGTACACGTACACACGTCACACGTACACACGTACCACGTACACGTACACACGTACACACGTCACACGTCACACGTACACACAGTACACGTACACTACACCACACACAGCACACGTACACGTACACGTACACGTAACACGTACACACGCTACACACGATACACGACTACACGATACACACACACACACACACACGTACACAGTACACACAACAGTCACACAACGACACACACACACACACTACACACACACACTACACTACACACACTACACACACACACAACCATACACAACATACACACACACGACACACACGTACACACACGTACACGACACGTACACGTACACGACACACGTACACGTACACACACGACACGCTACACGTCACACGTACACGTACACGTACACGACACGTACACGTACACACGCACGTACACGTACACGTCACACGTCACACGTACACGTACACGTACACACGTACACGTACACGCACACGTCATCACACGCACACCACATACACGCTACACGTACACGTACACGTACACGTACACGCACGTACACGTACGCACACGCACACGTACGCACGTACACGTCACGACGTACACGTACACGTACACGTACACGTACACAACACGTCACGTACATACGCACACACACTACACGTACACGTACTACACGTCACGTACTACACTACACATACACGTACACTACTACACACTACACACTACACATCACACACACACATACACACACACACTACACAACACACATACACACACATCACA
Source organism: Vesta saturnalis (assembly GCA_036346205.1). Lineage (NCBI taxonomy): Eukaryota > Metazoa > Arthropoda > Insecta > Coleoptera > Lampyridae > Vesta > Vesta saturnalis. The sequence continues at coordinate 525,127 of JARFJB010001798.1, forward strand.
TACACACACACAACACATACACACACACATACACATACACATACACATACACACATACACATACACATACACATACACATACACAACACACTACACATACACTACACATACACACACATACACATACACATACATCATACACACACACTACACATACACATACACATACACATCACATACACAACATACACATACACATACACATACACATACACACACACTACACATACACACACACACATACACATACACACAACACATACACATACACTACACATACACAACACATACACTACACTACACATACACACACATACACATACACATACCCGTACACGTACACGTACACATACACATACACATACACGTACACGTACACATAGTCATACACGAGCATGCACACACCTACGCACACTGGCAGGTATAGCCAATACTTTGTCAAATGTCGTAAAATAAGGTAATAATTCGATATGGAAAGATGTCGATTGCATAATCCTCTATACACATGTGTATGTAGGTTGGAGGGTAAAACAAGTTATATCACCTCCACCATATTGGTATAACATTTCGTCGGGTCATGAAGTTAACGTCAGTCAACCGTTTATTTATCGTATTTTTACTATGCAAAAAATGGCATGGTGAGTGCTACGTTCATGTAGCATTACATGCGGTGGATAAATAATAAACAAATATAACATTTCAACAAAGATTAGTTCTTTGTAATTACACGTTTTTCAGATGTATTTACTGTGAACAGATAATAAATAATACATTACATTATTAATAGTGTCAATTACTTTCGGTGCAAGCGATCGTAATTTTGCAAAATCATCCAAATTTGTCAAATTTACCTTAATTATTTGAAATACGTAAATACTTCTTAGGTTACGGCATGTCAGGATATCTGAGATAATAATATTATCGTTGTGGGTATATATTTTTGGAAATCTTATTGCAAGGTCAAACAAAGTGAATTAAACTACGCAGGGTGTTCCATTTAATGATAAATTTTAATGGTAGTTTATAAATTTTAGTGGTAGTCTAACTGCCTTTGCCGATGACACAATAACAGCTTACTCTGCTCCATCATGGGAGGAGGTAAATAAGCTTCTTCAAAGTGATATAAATAGACTATCTAATTGTTTTGATTATATTTTGCTTGGTATTAATGTTAAAAAACAAAGTTAATCTATTTTCATCCCAGAACAAACCCTGTTTGTACCCTCCCACTACAAGTTATATATCACAATCATGACTGTAGTAATACAAATATAAATTTAACTTGTAACTGTAAAATAATAGATATCGTAACAGAATAAATATATTTAGGTGTTACAATAAACTCAACCCTGTTTTTTAACACTCATATTACCATTTCAATCAAGTCATTAACATCCTTTTTACGTAAATTGTATTATCTAAGAAATATTTTTGATGATAACAGTCTCAGAGTTAACTTCTTTGCATTTATTCAATCTAGATTGCAATACGGCATAGTTGCGTGGGGTGGAACCTATGACACCATTCTGAGGCCGCTCATCACAATGCAAAAGTAGACCCCATATGCACCCTTGTTCCTCCAACTAAAAATTTTACCTGTAAAAAATCTATTTATGTATAATATATGAATAATTTTTTAAAAAAATAGGACCTTTAAAATTCAAACTTACAACACAGCGACCAGAAAACATCGCAACAAAACCCTAAAACTACCAAAAGTTTATTTGTTTAAAAATCCCTTCTTGTATTTGGGTTCATTGCTAGTAAACCTTCTGCCAGTCACCGTCTTATTTCAACCCAGCAAAAAAAGATAAAGGTGAATTGCAGCATGGGCTGCCAATCAATAAGTTGAAACTTTCAATATTTCCTTTTTACGAATATTACAGCATTTAGCATACGAAAAAATCCAAAAATAAAACTGTTTAAAATTACAGAAGTTATAATTTAAAAACAATATCATTCCAATTTTATGTAATAATTAAAGGGCCGACGCAACATTGTTTAAATTCTTATTTACCTAATATTGTAAATTGACAGCTTAGCATAGTAGGGCAAGAGTTCTGATGGTATCTCCCAAATCTTCTTTACAAGAAACTGTACAACAGTAGTATTAATTTTTGTTTTTAAACAAACAATTATAGTACTATGTAAACGCTGATAGTTATTGGAAAAAATTGTCTTTTTTCATTTCATTTTCGTTTCGTTTCGTTTCGTTTCGTTTCGTTTCGTTTCGTTTCGTTTCGTTTCGTTTCGTTTCGTTTCGTTTCGTTTCGTTTCGTTTCGTTTCGTTTCGTTTCGTTTCGTTTCGTTTCGTTTCGTTTCAGTTTCGTTTCGTTTCTTTCGTTTCGTTTCGTTTCGTTTCGTTTCTTTCGTTTCGTTTCGTTTCGTTTCGTTTCGTTTCGTTTAGTTTCGTTTCGTTTCTTTCGTTTCGTTTCGTTACGTTTCGTTTCGTTTCGTTTCGTTTCGTTTCATTTCAAAAAGTATAACTAAATGTTGTTACACGACAATCACAAAATTAAAAATTTTATTAAATACGTTTCTGAATTCTATGTAAAAACCCTACAAGATGCACCTTTTAGTTTTTCGAAATCTCAAAAGAAATCCAAAATACGAGGAGTGCTCTAAAATTTCAATTTTTCAAGATCACCCAATATCACAGAAGCAAAGAAAGTTAGAAAATTTTTATTTGCGGATTTTTTCATTTTACAGAAAAGTAGCGCTGTGAGGCGAAAACCATAACCTTCTTACTTTACATCGAAAACGTGAACTTACATGAAATATTGTATGCAACTCGGCATGGGGTAAATGCAGGTCGTGTATAATAACTGCTCATTCAGTGCACTTGTATAAATAACTAATTTAATTCTTAAAAAAATGCGCTGAAATCTGTTAAAATGGTACATTTCTTTTGCTTTTTAGATACATTTTGGATCTCATGATGAAACAAGGAAACGCGACATCTATCGAAATATTGAATGTGCCGGAAATATAATGATACTTTTGATTTCATGCGGAAATATACATTTTCTCCACTATTATTATACAAAATTACAATTTGCAATTATGAATACTGATAGTAGAGGTAATTTATATGGAGCCACCTTCTAGAAGAAAATGATCTAAATACATTTTTACGTAATTGTTCGCTGACATATTTAATTTAATTACCTAATGATAAGAAATATCACATAGGTAACTAATTTTCAAAGACTTGTTAAAGTGATTGGTGTAACAAAATTAAATGGGTACCTTCGAAATGTGAACACTTTCCAAGTTAAATTAATAGCTGTGAAAATAGATTTAATTAAGATGATTAATGTAATTTGTGTTTCATTAAATCTTTGATTTTTTGCTTCAATTTATTCCACTTCTTCGCAAAATGAAATTTAAACTTTATAACAGGCATAAAATATGGCTTAAGAAAACTGCTCTGATTTTGGAAAGCATAAACATGTATTTTGGGAAATTAACTTTTATAACAATAACATATATTTGAAATGTACAAAGTTAATGACAGAAGTTTTGTATGAAAGAAACTCAAACTTTTCTTTAAATATTGTATGTTTGTTTATAGGTATTATAAAACTTCTTCTAAATGATCGCGTTAAAGCTATACGGCGTAAATATTAAATTTGTGAAATTATGCTTGCATCTCCAATAATTTGGTGTTCATAATATAAAGGTTACGAATTTACTCGTAACTTACATCATTACAATTAAAATTCCATTAAAGAATAATTATATGCATAATTTTCCGTCAGTATGCGTGTTGAACATTCTGTAGATTACATTCTGATACACAAAATTACAGAGAATTAAAAATAATATAAAAAAATGTATGGTACCTTTTTGAAATCATTATCACCTATTTTCATACTTTTCATTCAAGACTTTTCGATGTCGTTTCGTGAAAAAGATCCTGTGCATTTTCGGCTACTTATGATTTATTTTTCAACCAAATCAAACGGCCTCTTAAATGTACGGTGTTTGTAGAGCTTAATCAATATACTAGTCTGGGGTTTGCACTTTTCAGTTAAAACATTATTTTACCCGCGCGATTTTCTTAATTTTTATGTAGCTGGTGTTAAACGAAGTAATAATAATTGTAATGTAGCAAGTAATTTACGTTTTTAATCAGTTTATTGCAGATACTAATCCGATTTTGATAGAAGCAACAAGAAAATGTCGGCACCACGTAAACAGCAATGAAATTGAATAAACACTCCCGCTAAACGACTACAGCACACTTATCTTGAGCTAACGAACCAAATTAACACTTATGGCATTGTAATCAACCCCTAATTATTTGATAATTAAGTAAAATGTGTTTAAAACGGGTTGATTTAAATTTAGAAACGACCCCGTCCTTACGCGCTCGGCCCCCTCCCTGTTCGATCTTTTCCGAGCTTTCCCGAGCTTTTCCAGCACCCTCATTAGCTGCTAAGGGATGCGCTATTATCTTCAATCTTATTTTATATCTAATACGTTGCTTTTTAAATTCTAATATGATTTAACCATTGAATGTATTTAACGCTACACGAAAACGCAGTTAAATGTACTTTACATTTACATTTTACAATACATGTAAAATCAATTTATTATAATATACGCAAATTAAAATAAATATATTACAAAGATTAAATTTATTTGATGTCACTTTTCATTTCGAATTATTGATGAAATTCGGTTATAATCTACTAAAAAGTAAGAGAAAAACAAAACCCTAATTTTAAAGTACACTGCCATAACGCCACTACATACACTGTATTGATTTGTTGGTTGCCTATGTTTCAGTAAATAAATTTTAACTTTCTTATCAAAGAAAACATTTTAATTTATTTTAAATTACTTCATGTATACTATTGCAGTTATATATGTTTTTTGCAAGACAGTAGTATAACCAGTTTTTATCAATGCATTTAAAAATTGTAATATTATGAAATAGTTTGTATTTAAAAAACTAACAGCTGCAAAGTAATTTGATGAACCTTAGTTTAATGTAAGATTTTATATTGCCTTTTATCTGCATCCATGTATTAAATTGATTATAAGTTGCTCGAGTTTGCCAATAGTTATTTATGACTCTAGGTAGTGCTGTTCAATTTTTAAGACAAATGTGAGATTCAGTTACCAAGGCCCGGTAAGACCGAGGCGAACTAACCACTTGAGTTTTCAGAAGTTCATTTCCCATGCCTGCTAGTGCTGTGTCTCGTATAAAACGGTTAGATTTAGTGAAACGGGTTTATTAATTTTCTTCTGCTACATTCCCATATAAGGTCACCAGGTGACTACAAAATATTTGCACTTATTTCTTCCAGATCTTCTTAATAAATTAGTAAAAACGACAAGGAGTACGACTGCTGAAGGTATGTCAGGTGCTATATCTTCGGAATCATTCCGTGATTGTTGATTGCAAGAAGTATACAAAAAAACAAAACCAAAAAAACAAGAGAGCTTCACTAACAAAAATTGCAAGAAGTGTGAGCAAACCTTCCAATAAAGAAAGTATTGTGGTTTCAGTGGGTCCTGGCGTTAATCAAAAATGCGGCATATGTATTGAAGATTTATATAGTAACACAGATGCCGACAAGGAAAGAACGCAGGCTGTGGCAAATATCCCACTTGGTATCATGTGCGGTGCATCGAATTTGTAGAATAAAATTTGTAACATAATGTTTGTTTTCTGCTTATGTTCATCAAGTATAAAGTCAGATGAATAGTTAATCCTTACTTTTTACCTACCAACTCACATACAGTGTGTCCGAGATTCAGCATGCATGTATAGCTATATTCGTTAATATTGAAGATAGATTGTCGGTTAAATGGGGAAAGTTTTAGAGAATTTTATGGCTATCATCATGGTAAAGTCAGATTTGAAGTAACTTTTTTTGTTTTTGAAATAATTGAAGAAAACAAAAATTGTGCATTTTCTACTACCCCCTGTAGCTCTTTTATTTGAAGACTGACAACATTTTGATTTGTACATTATTATGACACTTTTAAAAGACAATTTTAAAAAAAGTACCAAAATTTATCTACAGTCATTTGTTTTTGAAATACATACACTAACTATTGTTTTTCATATGGACGCCATCTTGGATTTTTACATTATCGAATAGTATTTTTTATCACCTTTTCAGCGATGTATCACATGATACGAGAATTTACTTCCAACTATCAAAAATTTAAACCCTTGCTAATTTATCTGTTTTTACTTACAAAATTTAATACATTTCTTTTCTTTTGTTTTTGGACGCTATTTGGATTTTTACATTATCGAATAGTGGATTTTAACACCTCTTCTACAACGTATTACATGATATGAAAATGTAGAAAATGTGTGGAGTGTATAGGGGGACATATCGAGCATGTTTTATGATAGTTACTATTATCGGTTTTGTTTTTATTTTAGTTATTAGAAATTACAATAATTAGGAATCTAATTGTATAAATTTTTCATTTATTAATCCATGCCTTCTCAAGGCCTACTATTTCAATTCTATATTTTTTAAATTTTTGATAGCTGAAGTAAATTCTTGTATCATGTGATACATCGCTGAAAAGGTGATAAAAAATACTATTCGATAATGTAAAAATCCAATATGGCGTCCATATGAAAAACAATAGTTAGTGTATGTATTTCAAAAACAAATGACTGTAGATAAATTTTGGTACTTTTTTTAAAATTGCCTTTTAAAAGTGTCATAATAATGTACAAATCAAAATGTTGTCAGACTTCAAATAAAAGAGCTACAGGGGGTAGTAGAAAATGCACAATTTTTGTTTTCTTCAATTATTTCAAAAACAAAAAAAGTTGCTTCAAATCTGACTTTACCATGATGATAGCCATAAAATTCTCTAAAACCTTCCCCATTTAACCGACATTCTATCTTCAATATTAACGACTATAGCAATACATGCATGCTGAATCTCGGACGCACTGTATACATATGTAAGTATAGAAGGTTATGCAAAATCAATTTATTAGCTCACTTTACACCGTTTGACAAAGTTTAGCCAAGATCGGCATGCGCGAGTGTGTATGCGTGGGTGTATGTGTATGTGAGTGGGTGGGTGGATGAGCGTGTTCGTGTGTGTGTGTGTGTGTGTGTGTGTGTGTGTGTGTGTGTGTGTGTGTGTGTGTGTGTGTGTGTGTGTGTGTGTGTGTGTGTGTGTGTGTGTCGTACGTGTGTGTGTGTGGTGTGTTCGTGTGTATGTGCATGTGGTGTGTGTGTGTGTGTGTGTGTGTGTGTGTGTGTGTGTGTGTGCGTGTGTGCGTGAGTGCGTGTGTGTGTGTGTGTATGTGTGTGTGGTGTGTGTGTGGGTGTGGTGTGTGTGTGTGTGTGTGTGTGTGTGTGTGTGTGTGTGTGTGTGTGTGTGTGTGTGTGTGTGTGTGTGTGTGTGTGTGTGTTGTGTTGTGTGTGTCTGCGTGTGTGTGTGTGTGTGTGTGTGAGTGTAGGTGTGTGTGTGTGTGTGTGTCTGCGTGTGTGTGTGTGTTCGTGTGCTTGTGCGTACGTGTGCTCGTATGTGTGTGTGTGTGTGTGTGTATGTGTGTATGTGTGTGTGTGTGTGCTTATGCGTAGGTGTGTTCGTATGTGCGTGTGTATACGCGTGTGCGCATGTGTGCTTGTGCGAACACGAGAAAAGGTTCTGTTGGCATATTTTTCAATTGAAAAGGATTTAGTGTAGTAACATCAAGGGTCTTTTTCATAATATTGGTTTGAAACAGTACAGTCCAAATGATCGGCGTCTTGTTATAGATAGCTGTAAGGGCCACAACGGCAACAAGTATGGATCTGTACCTATTTCCCACTGTATCTACTATGAAAGAAGAATTTAAAACTATTTCTTTAATAATGGGAAGATCTAAATATCGAGAACATAACTGAGTGGAATGTGTAGATTTAAAAACGGTGATTTTATTTTTGATCAAGAAAGTGGCTTCACCAAATATCCGTGCTTAATGTGCCTGTGGGATAATCGGGACAAAAAACAACACAGGTCTCAACAAGTGTGGCCATTAAAGACGGATCTAACTGTTCGTATGCAAAATGTTATTCATTAACTGCAACGGGTTTCGGTAGTGGAAAGTGAAGCTTGCCCTGAACGAAGTCCAATACAAAAATTAGACCTTGCTTGGAGTCCCCTTGACAAACAAAATTCCTTCATCAATGATGGATGAAAATGAATGATTCTTAATAGATATGAACTCTGTGAATTTATTTAAATTTCACTGATAACGGTTTAATCAAGTACTACTTGTCAAAATAAATTTAACTAAATTTTTATACTCGTTTACAGAGCAAGCATTTTTTAGGTTGAATTATATTAATTAATTTTTACGAAGTACTCTTTACCTCATACTAATCCACAAAATTGTCTTTTCGTCTGTACTTTATACAGTGAGAACGAAAGATAATCATTTTGGTAAAACCATTTACCTATACGGCATTTAAAAGGGGGGAACGGCTGGAAACTCTATAATTTTAACAGTGTACCAATTTGTTTTAATTGATATTAAATCAATTACTGAATTAATATTTCTTTCATCGTTCTAAAATTATTATTTGTGAAATAACAGAACGATTGATATGAAATTCGGCCAGTTTCCATTAACAAAAAGTACTTATTCTATTATTAGTAATTAATAATACTTATATCAACTCAAAATCACACAATTCCAGAAGATGATTACTGTTTGACACATTTGTCGGTGTTCGCGTTATTTAAATATACAAAATTTTATATAATAGTGAAGAGATTGCATTATTTTCATTGTAGTTGGAATTCATAGAAAGTATTTCAGGTTTAATTTTAATTATTTGTATAGAAAATTTGATTTAACAATGCAATTTTTTACGAAGTGAGTTAATCAATATTATATAGACGGTGTCAACTATTACATATTTTATTAATTTATTCTCTTAATTATATCGGTTGGATTTTAAATTCTATTTGAATGCTTTGGTTTGCTTATCTCTACTTGGTATTACTATACGTACTTTTCCATTTACAAGATACATTTTTAATGCAAACTAAATTATTACTTCTCACGTTTACTTTTGGAATAACAAAAGGAAATTTGTATTAATATTAACTTTATAACACGTTTCCATTTACAAGATACATTTTTAATGCAAACTAAATTATTACTTCTCACGTTTACTTTTGGAATAACAAAAGGAAATTTTTGTTTATATTAACGGTTATTTACAGTACTTTTAAGTTTTAATTTTGAAATAAAGAAAAATTTCTATTTACTATTAACTGCAATCTCTTATATCTTTTTAATTTCTGCTCTACATAAATGAATTTATTTTGAATAACTAACTTTTGCACTATAATTATTTGACCTTTATTATCAACGGTTGAGTACTTAATTAATTTACGGACTGAATTGCGGTTTTTGTTGGCGGAGTAAAAAGGAAAAAAAAAATGATCTTCACATCACTCTTAATGAGCCAAGGTCGAATTATACCACCACCACTACATGTCGAGGTCGGCATTCTAAAGCAGTTTGTGAAGGCTTTCGACAAAGACGGTAGATATTTTGATTATATTTCAGGAAAGTTTCTGAGGTTAAGCACAGAAAAGGTGGTATTTTGATGGACCACAAATTCGGCAGCTAATGATAGGCGTTTAAACTTTTATGTGAGGTAGAGTTTAATATTGACTTTCATCAATATCTGCTAACTCGGTTTCTCTAACAGTATGTACGTTATCTCTTTCTTTTTTAATATTTTTTTCAAACTCAGTAATGCATCGATTTATGGTAACGGAATCAGTAGCCCTTGTTTGCATCTGGGAATATAAAATATCAACGTGGGGCATTACAAATTGAAACACTTTCAACCAAAAAACAAATTTAAGGTCATGCAATAACCTTAAAAATACACCTGCCTTTCTGATGGTATCAGATTGTCTGGATGCGGATTGTATTTTTTCCACACTCTATAAGTGCTTACGGTTCTAATTTTATCAGATGCTCTAGGAACCCTATTTCTAACCACTTACCCATTTTCTACATCTACCACAGTGAAAATACGTGGAATTGTTTTGTCTCCGGAAATTTGACAATTAGGATCGAATCTTTGCCCTCCACATCAATAAACTTCATCTTGTAAGGTTCATCGCGTGATCCGAAAATATTTCATATTGCAATACCTTCCAGGCCATTTTTGGCGCCAAGACAGGAGAACAGAGGGATAAATCTATTGCCGAAAAATTGTTTCTTCGTGCATTAAAAAAGGTTCCATGCCCCTGTGTTTAATAGGATTAGATTAACCTCATCTATAATTTCTTCCGGAGCTCGCCCCTGTGTATCTGAATTTGAAGAGCCCCATATACGGTTATGAGCTAGTAGCATAAATGGACTGGGTAATTGTTTATCAAGGTCAATGATTTGCTGTCTAGTCCATAAGGGATCTGTAAGGAATATACTAGAAATTGTAAACTGGAACGGACACTTAACAGTGATAGCGATTGCTTGTAAGGTGGTCGATAAAGCTATTGCAGTATGGTATATCTGGTTCCTTATACAGATTGCAGTGCCACCATCAGCCCTTAGTCCTGGAGTCAAATCTTTTCTGTGGTTCTTATATCCTTTTAACACAAAATTTTCATTTGGTTTGAATCTCATTTCCTGCAGACAAATGCAGAAAGGGTTCTCCTTACACATTAGTCAATTTAACTCGGCTAAGTGACTTTTACATATTATTCTTATTATTTTTTTTGCGTCAACTGCGAGGTTATTGCCATTGTTTATAATTGTTATTGTAACCTCAGTCTTCTGTTATCCAGTTTGTTTTTACTAAATTTTTTCAAACAAGTTTGTTATGTGTAAGAACTGAAACAATTTCTTTAACGTACATAGTTTGATTGATAGTATTTCCACTAGTGTGTCTGATAAATTGTAACTGCGTCTGTGGTGCTCAAGCTGGTTACACTCCACTATATAAGTGTCTTACTGTAATAGGTCATTTACACGTATTGCAAGTGTTAATAGGCGAGTTTGTCAGTAAATGGGAATTAGTTAGTTTGGTGTGGCCCATCCTAAGTTGTGTTAAAACAATACCTTCTTTTCTCGACACTAATGTGTAAGGTTCACGATCACCTATCAGTGAAACATGTTGCTTTAATTCGCGATTTTCTCGGTTTCACATTTTCTGCCATAAATCGTCAATTTTAAGCTTAATTTGAGAGAGATTCCCTAATTCATGGTCGTTTACTTTTGCAATTTTTCGATCGTTTCGTGTGGCCGAGTATATGGGTGTGTTAAGTTTTATATGATTTTCTTTTTGTAGCAATTGATGGTTAAATAGCGACTCAATCGATAGTATTTTGGATGTATACTTTAATAACAACCACTTTCTCCTCAATATTAAAGGTAATACCCCCGCTTCAACGTAAAGACTGCTGGTTGGGCTAGTAGGGAACGCCCCCATAGCGTGTCTTATTGATAGATTTTGTATAACATCTAATTTATTTAATCGCGTTTTACACGCTGATCTGTAGATTATGCACACACAATCTATCCTGGAAAGGAATAAGGTTTTATATATTCTGATTAAAACTTCCCTGTTTGCCCCCCACTTAGTGTTAGCCAAACACTTCATAATATTAAGGGAATTTCTTGTTTTAATCTCTAATTCTTCTATATGATACTTCCAGGTGAGTGCTGTATCTAGTACCATTCCTAGGAATTTTACCCTTTCCACACATGAAAATTGTTTGCCTTTGAGGAATAGGTTAGGTGGATAGTGTAGGGTTCGTAATTTACAAAAATGCAAACATACAGTTTTCTCTGCTGACATGCGAAACGCACAATTTCGTTTATTTCTGCTTGTATTTGAGTGTTTGCAGGGTTGTATCGCTTAGACGAAATGTATATGGCTATGTCATCTACATACAAACAACGGCCAATTTCAGGGTTTAATGTGTGAGTTATGTTGTTTACCGCTATGATAAATAAGGTTACACTAACTGGCGAACCCTGAGGAATCCCGTTCTGTGTAGACGACATGCTACTCCCTACCCTCACCTTGAAAAGTCCATCACTTAAGAAAGATGTAATGAAATACGCCATATTTCCTCTAATTCCCCATTCGTGTATCCTTTGTAGCACACACAGAGTACCTCCAAACAGTATTATATGCCTTTTCGACATCAAATAATACCGCAGTGAGATGTTCCCTATTATTAAAACTCTCTTGAACCTTTGTAGCAAGGTTAACTAAGTTGTCGTTAGTAGAGTAATGTTTCCGAAATCCTGCTTGGAAATTATTTATCCACTTATTTTCCTCTAACAAGTTGACCAGCCTTTTATTAACTATCCTTTCCAGAAGTTTGCCTACGCAACTTGCTAATGATATTGGCCGGTAGTTCTTTGGTTTGAATGATCTTTATTTTTCTTTGCAAATGGAACAATTATTGCAGTTTTCCATATTTCAGGATAGTGGCCCTCACTCCATATTTAGTTAAAAATAAATAATAGGTCACGTAGACCTGTGTTAGGTTAGTTTTTTAACATTGCATTGGCAATATTGTCTAGCCCTGTTGCTTTATTTTTAAATTCTCTTATTTTATTTGTTACTTCGAGCATGGTTATTTTCCCATTATATAATTGTTGGCGTTCTTCAGCAAAATCGAGTGGTACTTAACGTCTTACTTTGTTTCTAATAAAATCATGTTGGTAGTTGTCTGTCCTGCTTACATTTTGGTAGTGTTTGGCGAATAGTTCAGCAATTTCACAGGGTTCAGTTACTATCTCCTCCCCTTTTCGTACTTTTGGTGACGTACTGCCAATGGATTTCGCTGAGATTGCTCTTATTTCTTTCCAAACGATCGAGGGTGGTGTACTTGGTGTAATAGTATTCACAAAAGTTTCCCAGGTCCTTTTCTTTGCTTCTTTCATTTTTTTTTCGCGCAATAGCGCGTAATTTTTTGAACTCCGCCATATTATTTATTGTTAGGTTTACCATACACGTTTTTAACGCTTTTTTCCTGTCCTTGATGGATTTTTAAACATTTGGATTCCACCAAGGCACAGTTGATTTATATGACTTATTACTCGCTTTCGGTATAGTTTCTAAAGCAGCGTTTAGAACTGAATTGCCAAATTCTTGAACCATTGACTCCATATCTAACTCTCTATTAATTGGCACAATTTTTTGTTTGTATGCATCCCAATTTGTCCTTTCTAGGTACCATTTATCAAATCGTAACGGGAGCGTTTTTTGTTTAATTGACTGTATCAGTATAGGATAATGGTCGCTTCCATGGAGATCCAAGATAGGATTCCACGTATACTTCAAAGCTGTTTTTGACGTGCATATGGATAAATCAATGGCAGTGAGGTCATTAGAGTTAGAGTTAAAAAATGTGGGTCTACCATCATTCATAAGCGTAAGTTCTTCTTGATCGAGGAACTACTCTACGATTTTTCCTCTAGCGTCGCATTTTTTTTAGCCCCACAACGGGCTGTGTACGTTAAACTCCCCTAGCAACAGCCTCTAGCTCTTCGGGCATGTTCTACGTCATAACGGCAGCAATAATATTGCGGCAACTCAAATGCGTCATTTACTTTGAGATGAGTTTCTTGTAAACTCACTATTAGCGGAGCAAATTCTGGTAACATTAACTTTATTTCTGCTAAACTCTTTCGACACCCATTACAATTCCATTGGATTATAGTATCCATGAATGTATTAAGTTTTATTATTATCTTCTTATATATATATATATATATATATATATATATATATATATATATATTATGTAGGCGTTGACTGCCGGGGTCATTTCGCCTATGTATGGCATAAATTGATAAATATACAAGTGATCTTAAAGTAATAGACACAAACACATACATATAACTTTACATCTTGTGATAAAGGTTAACCGCCCTTAGAAAACCAAGAGTGTTTTTTTATATCTACACTATTTTGCAAGTTTCCCACTACAACGTTACTTAATCTAATAAACATCCGCTGAGCATAATATATAGGACAGTCGCAAATGACATGTTTGATACTCATCTGGATATTACACTCCGTACATACTGGTGCATTTTGACCCAACAGGAGGTGCTTGTGAATAAGATAGGTGTGACCAATGCGCAAGCGATGCGCTTTTGTTACACTTTCACGATCTGCTTTAAGAGGTAGGTATTGAATTCTAGTGGATTTTTTGACATAATATAAATTTTGTTTTAGATTCTGCCATTTTGTCTGCCATTTATTGAATATATGGTCTTTTAGGTAATGCATAAAATCTAGGGGTCTCACGAAAGGCACATCGTGCCTATATTCACGAGTAGCGCTACGGGCGGCCGCATCCGCCTTCTCATTGCCAGTCACACCAACATGGCTTGGCATCCACAAGAAAGTTGCCCGTCTATGACGCGTGGCTAAGTTGTGCACAAGGTACTGAATTATCTGAACAAATGGATCAGAAGAGAACAGGTTTAACAAACCTTCCAGGGCGCTACGGGAGTAACATGCTGTGTAGGTCTGCGTAGTTAATGAAAGATACAGAAGAGTTCGCCACAGCGCTTATTGCTCTGCAAAATAAATCGATGCGTTTCTGTTGAGGGACCAGGAATTCACCTCACCACCTATCACAAAAGCAGAGCCTACACCATCACTTGTTTTGGATCCGTCAGTATAAATAATTTTGTCGTAGCTCTTTTTATTTATCGTTTCTAAAAATTTTTGTCGCCATAAGTGGTTAGATGTTTCATATTTTAGATTTTGAGCCAGGTCAAAATCTACTTCGACTTCACTCAATTTCCAAGGAGGAAATTCAGAAAGCGTTATACTCACAATCTCAGGTGATACAAGTTGTTCGGAGATCAAAAAGTTTCTAAATCTTCCGAACGCGGATCGCTCCGACGCAGCTTCTCCAAAGGAAAGTTGGTTATGAGGATGGTTTTTGATGCTCATTACTTTGGCCATGTATTTAGTGAGTAAAAGTGCCCGTCTATTTTCTAATAATCATATGCCTGACTCACAATGTAGACTCTCGGCAGGGCTTGCTGTAAATGCACCCAAACAATACCGTATGCCCATATTGTGTATGTGATTAACCAGAAGAAGAGCACTTTTACAAGCTGAGCCGTAGGCGATGCAGCCATAATCAATGCGGGCTAGAATTAAAGACCTGTACAAATTTAGCATCGTTTTAGGCTCAGCACCCCATTTTGTATGTGCCAGTACTTTAAGTACATTGAGAGTTTTTATACATATCTGCCTTAGCTCCAAGATATGATTCTTCCAAGTTAACTTAGGGTCGAAAGTCAGACCCAGGAACCGTACTGAATCAAGACACCGTATTGGCACATCATTTAAATAGAGTACTGGATCGTAGTGAGGCTTACGCAGTCTGTAAAAGTGTACACATTTTGTTTTTTCAGATGAAAAAACAAAATCCGTAGACTGCGCTTGCTTGTGTACTGAGTTGATCGAGGACTGCAATTTGCACTGGATTTCACCAACGGTTTTACCACGGCAAAATAAGGTAAGATCGTCGACATCAGGCTTCACCTGTTTGACAATTTCATTAATTGCCAAAGCAGAGTGCAACTCAGAGTTGAACCTTGAGGTACTCCATTTTCTACAAATCTGGATGATGAGAGGACATTACCAACACGAACATGGAATAAACGATTCGATAAAAAGGACACCACAAACTTGGGTAGGTTGCCACGTAGACCGTATTTATACATTTTTCCAGTATTCCATACCTCCAGGTCATGTCGTACGCACCTTTCAGGTCAAAAAATATTGGGACAAAATGCTCTCTTTTCTTGAAAGCTTCTTGAATTTGATCATCCAAGTAACCAAAATAGTCGGTTGTTGATCTATATCGACGGAATGCTGCTTGTTCCTGCATTAAGAGGTTGTTTTTCTCGAGCCACCACATCAGTCGATTGTTCACCATTCTTTCTAAAAGTTTGCCAAAACAGGAGGTAAGACTGATTGGTCTATAACTACCAGGTAGAGAGGGATCTTTACCTGGTTTTAGGATGGGAACGATGATAGCTTTTTTCCATTGCACAGGATAGACCCTATTTACCCAGAGGTCATTGTACATCGAAAGAAGACAAGTTAAGAAGTTATCTAGTTCAGCATATCATTTTTTATTGCATCTAGTCCAGGACACGTTACCTTGGTCTGCTTAATTGCCACTTTCAGTTCCATCATGTTGAAAGGTAAGTTATAATCAAGCTGCTGAACGCACTCGAAATTTAAATGAATCTCCCTGTCACTTATGCTTTCGACAAACGTTGGCTCATAATTGCTCATTCTGATAAAACGTTCAAAGTAACCTGCTATTAAATTCGCAATTTCTTGGCTGTTTTCAACAACAGTGCCAGTCTTGTCTTTAATGCAAGTGATGTTCTGAAAAGAGCTCTTGCCAGAGATGGCTTTGACCCGCCTCCAAACGTCACTCGAACCTGTCTCAGGTGTAATGGAAGAAGTCATTCCAGCTTCTTCTTTGACTTTCGAGAACAACTCGTCTACAGTAAGCACGTGCACGTTTAAAAGTAATCAGGTTTTCCGTACCCATATGCCTTTGATATGTTCGGAACGCTGCCTTCTTTTCTTTAGTTGCATTTCTTACCTCTTGATTCCACCATGGCATGTATCTCTTGAGGGGACGGACATCCGAGCGTGGTATGCTCGAAACCGCCGCATCGTAGATAGCACTAGTGATGGAGTCTACATCTGAAGAAGCTGGAATTTTAAGGTTTCTGATGTATACTGGATCTGTTGCATAATATTCGATCTTATAATAATAGGGAAGTGATCGCTGTTATGCAGGTCACTTTCAGTTTGCTTGTTTATACACTTCCGATAAATCATCCTTATGTTGAAATGATCTTGTTTCTCTTCATTTTTCTTTTTACTACTACTACCATCACTATTTTGACAGTACCAACAACACAATGTTAAATTATTATTATTCATATTGTTACTGCATCTATGTGGGGTATCCATATATAACGGTGAACTTCTGCGTTTGGATCGTTCCAAAAATGATTTTATTGCTGCGTGCATTATAATTAGATAACTACTTTACTTGCTCACAATTGCACTACGACTAAACACTGTTTAAGAAATGATTCTAGTTAAAGCATGCATAATTTACATATGGTGAGGTTGTGACACTACTATTAAAAATAAAGTGTTGTTTGTTGTTTCCCCGGCTGCACCCAAACTACTTATGAACACATCCTCCATGTTTAGTAACATTTAAATTCTTCAATTCGTGTTTCTTGTTTGAAATACTCATAAAAGCGCTGAGGTAATACACATTTAAAATCATCCGTTTCCATCACTATAGTTCACCGTACATAGTATTAATTAGAGCCACATTCATCACTTTATACTTTTTCAATATCTCGAGCTTACACGCATTTTTAAAGGGTTGGTTTGCAGTAGGTGCTTTGGTTTAACCCTGCTAATTCCATGTATGACAATTACACGTTTCTAACTGACTTATATCAACACACCTCGCTGCGGTTTATATAAGAAAGATATGCCCTTAACTTGAGTACCTATCATAACATGCTTCAACTTGTCAAATACACACCTTGAGCTACTTTTAGTTTAGACAATTATTTGACCATGACTCGGTTTAGTCAATATCAGTACCATTTGCCCTTGTCTACTTTTTAGCATCATCATCATTCTTCTTGTATCAACTGATTCTATTTTTATATTTGTAAGAAATGTAATATGGTACGCCTGCAGGTCAATAATCTTTGACCTTGAACACTCTATTTTTAGATTTCTAAGAATTACAATATGATGATGACCTTCAGATTTCTATCTTTAGATTTAAATTTTGGCCTTGACATTTTGACGAGTTTTAATTTCTCACCACCAGAGGGCGAGTGATCTTGAACTGAGCCAGAACCGAACCGGCCCCATATTACTACTGTAATGTATATGATCAAGGTCTATGTATTAGTATTTTTATATCTTTGAAATAGACAGCTATTTTAGAAATATTTGGTAAAAATCAAAAACAGCTCCTTATAATTCCTCCCTTTCCGCCGCTGAATGTCTCCCAAAATCTAATCAGCTCCATGAGAAATACAAAATTTGAAGCATGTACGTGTTTCGTTCTGGAGTTATCGTGGGTATCAATATACATCCATATACATGCTCACGCACGGGCGGGTGGACGGACCGATGGACGAACGCACGTACGTACGCACGCACCCACACACACACACGCGTGTACACACACGCACGCACACATAGACACACACTATGGCCAATCTTGGCAAAACTTGGCAAAAAGTTGTAAAATTAGCTAATATCAGCTTTATTCTCGTGACCCTTGAAAATTTTTCAATATTGAAATTAATACAAGAATCTTTTCAAGTGTGCTTACAATAATGAAACATTCTGATATTCTAGTGTCCACCTTGTAAATATTTCTTCTGTTTCTCAATGTTGAAATGTGTAACTATTGTGAAGTTGCAACACAGATTGACCAACATAAAGTTTGAGTCATTTGCGCAAGCGTGATTACGTTTTTGGTTCTTTGTGAATTCCTACTTATTTTTATTTCTGTTTCAAATCTTGCCTTGCATCAGTCGCATCTGCTATTCCAACGTTCTTGAAATGGCAAGAGTTAAAAAGGGAAGAACAAGCAAAAATCAATTGACCATTTATGTGATTATATTTAGAAACGTTCCATATTAAAAAACGGCAAACTGACCCAAATATTAATCCAGAGGATATAAAAAACCTCTGGATTGAACTAAAAAATACATTAAATGCTTGTGGAGATGGACCCACGCGTGATGTGGATGGTTGGAAAAAGGTAATTAGACCGTATTTAATATTATATTAATGAGAATTTTAAATCATGTGCACCTACTTAGTTAACATTACAATTTTTTTAGACTTTCACCGAATGGAAGTCACAAACTCGTAAAAAGGCCCGCCAACAAAAAATGTTGAATGGGCTGGAGTAACGACTTCTAAAAGCTACTGGTATAGTGATTATTGATGGAGTACCAGCTGTGCATGAATTAGGTTTGGACGAGGTGCAGCATCTAACTGGAGTCATAGAAAATATTGAAGTAGAATATGTATGATGATATTTTTTAATGTGTCCTGTACTAATCAATTTTATTGATATTAGGAAGACACTTCACATGAAGTTCCAGGAGATGCTGATGATGGCACCTTTCATTCGGTACCTGTGCATTAGGATCATGCACCCAAGTCGCAGAATAATCAAGGAAAGAATTTTAAGAAAAAAAGTATGTGCCGTTACGTTGCAAAAATTGCCTTTACATATGCTCATTTCACTTTCAAAGAAGTCAACACTGCTATTAGATGTGTACCGGGTGGCCAACTAAGAACGGCCAGGTTCTGCTTGACCGATTTTAATAAACTTGATGTTGTTTGAAAGAGCTTTTGTTAAACAATAGAAAATTTGTAAATTTGAAGCAATGTGATTAATAACATAAATGCTAGAGGGCGCTGTTTAATATTTTTTTAATATTGTGTTTTCTCTTTACAATTTTAAATGGAAGCATAAAAATTTAAGTAGGTCTTTAAAAAGTAGACTAAATTAGTAATAAAACAGTGAAAACTGCAAGTCGATATCTTTTTCCTATCCTGAGATATCGTAAGAAACAGGTAAATGGCGGGAATTGTTCTTCCAACGTCTAGTAGGCTAGTTCGCGATAACGGAAATTATTAAATTTAGCCTGGATGAAAAGATCTTACATTGGTCTGCAGTAATTTTAACTGTTATCATACTAATGTTATGGTTTCCGCTAGATTACCTAAATGTAATCCTGTCGCTACATTAAAAAAAAACTACCAACGTATCAAATACTTCTTCATTCGTAAGAATCATTTTGGTACGAAAAGATAAAGAAAGTCTATTAAATGCAACACGATGAATAATTTTTGACATATGCGTGAAAGTCATAGCTTGCTTTTTTTCAACAGGGAATTTATTTTATATCTTACATGGCCCTCTTTACTAATTTTGTTGTCATCAGTAAATCATAATTCATATTTTAAACTGTATTTGTTGTTGCTGGGCAAATATCGGTTTTTATTGATATTTTATGCTTTTGATTTACTAACACATCGCTTGAAAACAAATATAAAATTCTTATATAATTAAAAAAATGTTAGATTTATCACATTATTATTTTATAATTTGTTCTCACTGTTAGTTAATATGCTTTTTGCATATTTTGCAAGCATATTTAGTCACGCGCGTTGTTTTATTATGTTTGCAAGTGTCACATCTTTTCCTTTTTTGATCATCAACTTCTAAAGCAGGTGCTGTATTTGTGTTTCTGTTTGGTGGATTTGTGCTGAGCGTTCTGAGGTTTGATTAATTTTTTCTTGAAGCACAGCAGGAATTCCTCTGGTATTGCTCTTTCTGTTTTGCAGATGTTCTTTTATTAGTTCCTCGCCCAATTTTTTGAGAAAAACTCTTCGTTTGTCGCGCGTTTGGCCATTTTTTTTTAGTATTATTTGAACATTTATTCCAGCCATGTTTAGAACGGAATAAAAGATGAACATTGGCCATCGCCTGGTATTGCGTGAAACACTATACGTTTCGCACAATTCATCGTTTGTGTCAACACCTCCTTTCGTGCGATTATAATAGGTTATCATTTCTGGTTTCTTTTGGTTTCCTGTTGATGGGTCAATTGATTGATCACAATGCATGCTAGACACAAGAATTACACTTCTTTTTGGCTTTGGAACATAGGAAACAAGAGTACACTTTTTCCTAAAACCAAATGCTTGAAGTAACAGCACGTTTTGAATCTAGGAAATTTTGCGGAATTTGCGGCTTATTCTTTTTTATGGTTCCTACGTAGTTGAGTCTGTACGTTGTCAGCTCTTCAACCAAATTGATGTCTGTAAACCAGTTATCGGCAGTGACATTACGACCTGAACCGTAAATTGGAGCAGCTAAACGCTTTACTACATCAACAGGTATAGACCCAATCCTTTAATATAGTTTATTTGCTGCTGACTGTCCGATATAGAATTATCCCCTACAAGCCCTTGACCAATTTGTGTTAAAGATTAATGTAAATAATGCGACGTTTAGTTAAATATCGACCATTCGTAGTGTTCTGCAAAAATCAACCGTAATACTTTAGTAAATAATTTCGACAGTGAATCATATTCCCTGGAAGTCGGAACTAAGTTGCCGCTTACTTATAGCAGTAGTTCGCAAACATTTATTCATACGTATAACGTTAGCTCACACATTCAAATATTTTGTCATCGATTTTAATTCTTAATAAAAAGTAATAATTATATATTTAGATTAAAAATGTACTTAGAATGTGAAAAAAAGTAGTAATATTTTTATGGTACAAGAACAACACAAAATAGAAAATAAAACTTTCTCAAAATATATAATCTAAATAAGTTTATAAAATACTTATTTTTTTTGGGATTTTTTAATGGTGTACTTTAAATTATACAATCTAAACGTTTCGATAACACTTACAGTTATCTTCGTCAGTAGTAATGTTTGTTAAAAATTGTTAAAGATGTAGTAAACAATTTTGTCAAATTTGACAAAATTGTACACCAATAAAAAATCCCAAAAAAGATAAGTATTTTATTATGAGTGTTAATGGTGAAAGTTTACATTTTCATAAATAAGTTTATATTCTTACTCGTATATCAAATTGTATTTATTTTACCTATTTCCGATTTACGATTTATAGTAACAGGTAATAATTATTTAACACGCATATTTAAAACAAAAAATATTATTTAAGTTGACTGCGGCAAGTAAATTTGGTACTTTGTCTCTGATGATTACATACCGGATTATGTATTGGTACGATTATTTTTACATTTATCCATAAGTGTGACTGATTGCCTCTATAAATCAAATTATAATACTTTTATTATTTGTCATAAAGCAATACAGATAACTATCTTATATTGGATCCGTACATAAGCGCTGATTTAAATTACTGAACAATTTTACTCAATAAAATAAGATAAATTACCAAAAAACTTTATAACTTTAATTTAATACCCATATGTTTGAGTATAACGGAACAGGAAAATTAAGAACTTGTAAGGTTGTTTGACGCATCCTGTTATGTAAGATGTTATAATGACGTGTATTACGGTTGTTTTGGATACGAGGTGATTGAGTTTGAACAAAAATTTTTTTGTTTATGACATAATAGTATGTGGGTGGATGATACGCCACTGGAATTTAGGAGAAAATCATTCAGTGTCAAGATACGTGTATTTGAATGTCATAGAGACATTGGTGTTGGAATAAATAGATTCTGATGAATGTAAATGTGAAGGAAATTTGTCGATGGGACGATAATGTTTTGCTACTGTTGACTACTGAATAAGCCGAATGGAATGTTGGAGGATAAAGGAGTAATCTTTTCCGGAAGATGTGAAGGTATAAGTATAGAATGTTTTAGGAAATATGTAGAGAAAGATTTGGTATGTTTAATTGTTGATTATAGAAAGTTCTCGTGATGTTGTGCAATCAGTTTTGAGAATACGTGTACGTATATGGGATTTGAGACCTTAGACTGTACTTATTTTTGCAAATCTTGCGGAAGGAGGATGAGCGCATGTGAGAGATAAACGTTGAAAGTTGTGTAATGGTCCAGAGTGGCCACTGAATGAATGTGATACAGAAATGGCTTCTCCATAAAGTAATTGTAAAATTTGCAGGTAAGAACAAACATGGCGATGTATTGTAATTACAAGCGTTTGTGCAGAGGGTAGCATCAGTCGCACTAAGAAAGCTTGAGTGAATACGATTGGTGAATATAGCAAGGAAGTAAGACATGTTTAAAGATGGATGGCTTGAGGTATAAATAGGAAAGTCAGAGATTGACGGGGGCTTTTTGCTTTTTGGTTTTTGCTTTTGGTGGATGTCGGTGAGAGCTCGGTGGAAGACGCGCGCGCGAGGTGAAGTGTGACTTCAGAATGGGTTGAGTTGGAGTTATATTTGTGAATAATATTGAAGGCAGTCATTGTTTAAACAACTGCGTAACCCAAAAGGGGATGAATCGTATAAGACATTCATAAATAAAACAATTAATAAAATTGAGATTGAAGATAAAATCAGTTTATGGTTTTGTTTTTCTTCAAGAAAAAAAAGTGCGTAAGCAGATTTTGTAATAAGATAACAGTTGTTAGTTATAGTGTTGAGTGCGCGCGTGTCTTGTAATGATCCTTAGTTAAAATTATTTATGGGACCACCTTTAAGTGACGAAATATTCGTAGTAAATTGAGCCAATGTTAAAGTAATTTTATATGACATTAAAAGTTTATTTGTGTAAGGAAGGGCTAAATTGTCCTAAAGGTTGCAGAAACTTTAAAGAGGCAACCAAACGTGTACAGATTATTACGGTCATTGAGTAATAACCTCGTATAGTTGGACTATTCGCGAGTATCGAAAGAAATAAGTGTTTGTGGAATTGTGAAGTACTTGTTATGTGCCTTCAGGCAATCTAAGGATACACATGGACTACAAATAATTGGTTTACGGTAAGAGAGAAGAAAGAAAAGCGTAGGATGAATGGACGAATGGAAGAATTACATTTAAGAACTTTGAAAACTCAGTTGAGCACGATTATCTTTTTGGTTAGTTTTATTTACGTATTGTTGTGTAATTTTTTTTTTAATTAATTGGTGTTGAAGAAAAAAGGTAATCGATCTCGAGTTATGTTGTATTGGCTGTTTTAGTAGTAAGAATTTTTGCAGAAACGCAAATTTGTATTGACAGTGATGTGGTGGTTGGTTTCTCAACCACGCTGTTGTAGTGTATGTAAACATTTGTTTTTTTTATTTTGTGCAGGACAATATATATTTATCGTTAACTTTTATTCTGTTGTTTATTTAGCCAGTTATGAGACACATTTGTGACGTTTACTTAATTGGTGACCTAGTTTTCGACAATTTAAATGTAGACTTTGCATATTTTGGTTTTAAGATTAATGAACAACCTGAAAGGTTATATTTGCCAGGTTAATTTTAAAAAGAAGATTTTCATGTTAGTTTCGTTTAACGCAGTACACTAATGACGGATCAGCTGTTGATTTAAAAATTTCATTAAGTATAACTAAGAGATGGAGTTTTGAGAACTTACATATTTACGAATGTCCCATACGATTCAGAGGTATCATAAAGGAACAATTATTAAGCCGATGACATTGCTTTTCTTTTGATTAGGAATTTTAAAAATTAATTATCGACCATTGAATGAAGAACTATTTTATTCATTAATAAGTAGAAATTTAACTTTATACGTATACGAGGGATACGTAGAAAATATTCAGTTAACGTGTTATAATTTTGGTATTCTGGATGTAGAGTACGATCAGGAAGTTTGTGACGACCCGTGTGTTTCAGTTTTTTTTTTATAACTGTTGGTTACGTGAATGCAGTTAAATTAGAGTGATAAATTTTGTTTTGGAAATTTTGGTTTACGAGGTGTATTCAAAAAGTTTCTAATAACCTGGGTAGTACTAAATATATTTGAGTTTGAGTTGAATTGTTTGGGACGAGTGTTTGTTTTAGGACCCTCGTGTAAGAGTTTACTGATTAAGCACAATCCTACTTTCCACAATCAAGTAGGGTTAATTAACACCAGCTTAAGACAATTATTTAGCAAAGTTTCGATTGTGGTGGCGCCTGGAGACATATTTTCCCGGACTGAGCTGTTTGAATATCGGTGTAAGGTGTTTGAGCGTATTAATCATTCATTTTACTTCTTATTTCGACCACGCCCATCTCCCTGTTAGCTGGCTTGGCAACCCGCTTACATTAGTAAGTATACACGACGCCTAGTGCGGTTTGGACGTGTAACAAACTAAACTTTATTTCAAGTATGGTGTTCATTGAAACATGTCAAATAGAAACCGGGCGTATTGGGACAATCTTGGCAATAACTTATTACGCGTCTTACTTTCTTGTCGGCCTCTCTGCTATTTAATGTTTTTCTAAGTTTTGAGTAACATCCTTTGCACACTTTTCGCTTCTTTCATCCCGGACCTTCAGGTTTTATAAACGTGTGTTTTTCCTTGCTTGATTAGCTTCTTCTTGCATCATTGTTAAGTCATCTGCTAATTGTCTTCGGAACTCTGTTATTCCCAGTTTTGTCTTTGATATTTTGTTAAAATTATCCAGGAATTGACTACGGCTGTACCCAATAGTAACTCAAATGCAACTTTCCTATAATAAATATTTTTGTTCAGTTGGATATTCACATTTTGTTGAAATAATTTCCCAATATTTTATACCAGCTTACCTATACCATTTAAGGCTTTTGCGTATAACGGAATGGTATAATGACATCTGATCGCTCAAATCAACGCCTTTCTTGGCTTGATTATAGCCAATGACGCATTGTGGTTTTAAAATGTCCTCCTTTACGAGTATGTTTGCTAGAATTTGAAAAATTACATAATGTCTCGATAAGTTATAAAGGTGATTCAAAAGCGCGCCGGTTTTGAATCGCTCGCCATTTGTTGTTTGTTGCTTAGCAACATAGTTGTTATAAAGTTGACATCTGCTAATATTCCGATTTCATATTGTGTGTCAAAATGGAACGCTTTTCTACTGAACGGCGTGTGTTAATCGTAAAACGTTTTATCAAAACGGGAAAGTTTTGCAGAAACTGTCCGATGACTTCGTGCGATTTTCGGGCGTAATGAAGCTGAATGGATCAACAGTGCGCAGACTTATCACAAAGTTTATTGAAACAGGATCAACACTCAATATTAAAATTCTGGTCGTCCTAGATCTGGCCGGTCTGTTGAAAACATTGCTGTAGTTCGTGATAGTGTCAATACAGGAAGAGTTTTGGCATGCCAACAAAGTAGAGGGGACATATGCCCAATGTGATTTTCCATTCCTAAATTGATTAACAGCTTCATGTCTTTTGTAAATGATTTTATTAAAATAAACTTTGTTTTTATTATAATTAAAACCGGCGCGCTTTACAATGCAGATTACCTGTATTTTTAATTTTGTCGTCGTGTGTCGGATTTGTAGAAATCATTAAAACTGGGCGCTTGTCTATCCATTTTATTATTTTCACATTATTTTTCCTTTGCCTAGAATGTCCCGTTCTTCATTTTCTTGGAGAATACTTTAGGTATTCCCTTTCTATTGGACCTTAGAGTTTCACAGTACAACATTTTCATTCCATACAATTTTTGAGACAAATCAATACCTGAGTAGAAGTTATCTGCAAACAGTATTATGCCTTCTTTTGGTTCTATTTGTTGTAAAACTTTAAAACAGTGGATTGAATTCAAATCAGCGTTTGTGTCGCCTTTCCCAGTGTATACCTTGATGTTGTACGTATATCCTTCGGTGTGCAGAGCTTGTATAGTTTTACCCCATATTTGTGAGATTTATATTGTCGGAAATGTTTTTAGCAAAATTGTAACTAGAGGGCTAATTTGATAAAGCCTATTTTCTTCATTCGCATTTTCATTGTTTTCAAAATGAATAAATTTCAGTAATAACAGAAATCTGTCTCTCGGCATGCATTTGGAAACACATTCATTGCGATATGAAGGATCTTTTGACCAATACCGGTTTATAGCAGGAATTGAAGTTAAACCCATAATAATGCAAATTCCAAAAAATTGCGCTACTATTAGGTCTAAAACTTCTCGATTCACAAAATATTTGAAAACATCTCCAGGTTTTCCATTCACAAGTTCGTCAAAATTTATATTTACCGTAGAATTTTCTTCGTACATGGAAATTCGTAACTGCCGAAACCTCCTCTGAGTTCTCAGCACCTGTTTCATCTAAATCATTTTCAAAATCAGATTCTTCGTTTTCACTTGAAGTTTCAGAAGATGAAATATTGTACATTTTATGTTTTATAGAGTCATCAGTGTCATATGGATCACTGGCAAGTAAGTAGTTTTCTAAATCTTCACTTGGTTCAATATATTGTTTCATTACGTTAACTGACCTGCTTTTAGGAATTCTAGTAATTGCACCATTACCATGGTTATTTTCATTTTCCTTTTCTTGTTGGAAATTTTGATGATTTTCTGCTTCTAAATTATTTTTCTACATTATCCGAATTATTTGAAATTTCAGAAAGTGCTCGTATTTATGATTGCTAGAATTTGTTGCTTTTCGCAGACACGGTCTTGTAACTTTCATTTCTTCCGTCGATAATATTATACACTTTTCTCCAATTATTTTCTTGCTTTGCCAGCTGCAATCTTTTCCTACTTCTGACTCATTTTCTTCAACAGATATCAATAATACCTATCATAATGCACGATCGAAAACAATCACGACACTACTGCACCTTTGACAACAACAGACTGACTGATACGACGCGATGACGACACAGAGCTAGTTCGTGCAAGTCCGTACGCGCTCTGCAGCTCCGTGCCGAAGTGAGGCGTGAAATGTTTACATATCCCCAAGGCATGTGCCGCACAAAAGTAATAGCTTATTAACTCTGTGCGGTACATATCTCGAAGGAATGTACAATATTATCACTATTATCACTTCAAGAACGTAAATACGAATAAATCGCTACCTGTAGCGTTAAATACGTTAGAAATAACAATTCTACAACATCCGCACGGGAAGGATAACTGTCGAAATTCGCTGCCGCAGGTAATACACCGTACGAGCCGGATATGTAACGCAGTCAACGTGTTAAGTTATATAAATGTTTGTACCAAATAATATCCATAATTTTGTTTTAACAATTTTTAATTTATACCAGGAAGTGGTAACTGAATATTTAAAAATTTATACATATGTACATATTTAAAAACTAATAAATAATATAATTACTACCATCTCTAATCGCTATTTTAAAACGTAAAAATTGTCAATAATATAAATTAAATTATCCAAACTTATATAACTATGTACCTGTTGAAACCCTAATAAGTGTTTGCGAACTACTGCTCAAAGTAAGCGGCAACTTAGTTTCGACTTCAAGGGAATATGATTCACTGTCGAAATTATTTACTAAAGTATTACGGTTGATTTCTGCAGAACACTACGAACGGTCGGTATTTAACTAAACGTCGCATTATTTACATTTCTCTTTGACACAAGCTTAGAGTCTTTGGGTTTACTATGACTGAAAGAAAACACAAATTGGTCAAGAGCTTGTAGGGGATAATTCCATACGAGACACTCAGCAGCAAATAAACTAAAGGGTTTTCCAATAAGAGGTGTTACTTTGAATAGCCCGCTATTTCGGTAGATGTCACTTTTGAAGCTGTCATTTATTGACATTTGACAAGTAAAACTACGCGATTAATAAAAATGGAACGATACATGCTTCAACAACGCATTGAAATTATTAAAATTCACTATAAAAATGGTGAAAATTTGGCAGAGACGGTTCGTAAAACTAAAACATTTTTGGGTCGTCCTGAAGCACCTTGTCAGACCGCAATACAGAAATTGGTGAACAAATTCGAACTGTTGGGACAAGTTAATGATGTGAAGAATAAAACCCGTGCACGTCGCTCAAGAACAACTGAGAATATTGCTGCTGTAGCCCAAAGTGTTGAAGAAAACCCAGGTTTGTCCATTCCTCGTCGTTCTTTGGGAATTGGGCATTCCACAAACGTCATTACACCGTATTTTGCATAAAGACTTGGGTCTTAAGGCTTATAAAGTTCAGTTAACACAAGAACTCAAGCCGGCCGATCATCAACAACGTCGTGTCTTTGCTGATTGGGTCGTTGAACTGCATGAAAATGATCCGGGAATTCCATCGAAAAATCATCTTGACTGATGAGGCCCATTTCCACCTCGGTGGGTACGTCAACAGGCAAAATTGTCGCATCTGGGGCTCGGAAAACCCAAGAGTTATTGTTGAAAAGCCTCTCCATCCTCAACGTGTGACTGTTTGGTGCGGTTTATGGTCTGGCGGGGTCATTGGACCTTACTTTTTCGAAAATGAGGCTGGAGCAACAGTTACGGTGAATGGATTGCGCTATCGAGAGATGATTAATGATTTTTTATGGCCGGAATTGGATGGTATTGATCTGGACAACGTTTACTTTCAACAAGACGGCGCTACGTGCCACACAAGCAACGAAACCATTGATCTTTTACGGGAAAAGTTTCCGGACCGTGTTATCTCTCGAAGAGATGATCACAATTGGCCACCGAGATCTTGTGATTTAACACCTTGCGACTTCTTCCTTTGGGGCCACGTGAAAGATAAGGTCTACACCAACAGCCCATTGTCGATTCAAGACCTCAAAGATGGAATTCGTGAGGCTATCGATGACATAGGGCAGCCACTTTACGATTTGGTTATGGAAAATTTCATGAAAAGGATATGGTCCTGTAAGCGTGGTCGTGGTAGCCATTTTTCTGATATCGTTTTTCATGTTTAACGGCATACCTTCCTCTTTATAATGAAATAAACATCCGATCAATTATCTCAAAAAATTCCATTTTTCTTTGAATATCAAAATAACACCTCTTATTGGAAAACCCTGTATATATCTGCTACATCTGGTGACTGAGTTATTTCTGACAGTTGGCAATTTCGGACTCCATAAATTGTCTCTATATTGACGCTTTCGTGTTCTTTGTGGATTGTAGTACAGATTTTTTTATGTTTTTTGTTATTTGTTCTGTCGGAACTTCATCAAAACGACTCATTTTCTATGTTTCAGTATCAGCAAAACTTTATAATTATAACTGACATAATAAACATTTAAAGTGACGTACCGACGGACGGCTACTAGATGTAATCTAATTATGAGGAACAGTCTTTATCGATGTTATAAAGAATGTACTTTTTTTATCGCTGTCAAACTGTCAAAAACGTCATCTTTAAATGGCACATTTTATGTTGGAGTTAATTTATCAGCAGTAAACAACACAACAATAGCTTTTATTTTATCGGATAAATTTCTCTTTGTAACGAAATAATTTTGCCAATCAGTAATTTTAACGAGAAAAACTAGCGTGGCAAAATTGTGAGACGGAAGGTCGAACGATTTTAACAAATGTCAGTTTTTCGAGTAAATATACTGATGGAAAAATTTTGGGTTTGAAAGAAATTTATCTTTTAAAAAAAAGCTCGAGTGTTTTTTGGCAAGATAAATTAACTACAGAATATATGAATGAATTTTGTATGTTTCAATACTAACAAAACTTTATATTTATAGCTGACAGAACAAACATTAAAGTGACGTACCGACGCGACGGACGACTAGTGGATGTAGTCTGATTATGAGAATCAGGAGTTTTTATTGATAACAAAAAAGGATGCACCTATTTTATCGCTGTCAAACTGACAAAAACGTCATTATTAAATAGCACATTTTATATTGGAGTTAATTTATCGGGGGTAAACCATAAGAGCTTGTGTTTACCCGGACAAACTTTCAACGAAAGCTTTGTTGCTTGGTAATTAATGAGAGCAAATAACGTGATAAAATTGCAACAACGAATGTGGAGTGATTTTTACCTTTTGTTATTTGCTCAAGTCGTATTACGTAGAAGCAACAAAGCTTGAGTTTTGTCAAAATAAAAGTTGGTCCCGGGAATAAGCACAAGCTCGAATGATATAAGACAATTTAATGAATCATTTAATTAAAAATAAAAAACTATATTTTAAACGTTACTGATAGAATTTAACTATCGTTACCATGGAAAACCAACATGTAGTTTATCCACTTGCAAACGTACCCACTAGCAGTTTATCCGATATCAAAGTGACAAAACGTACCTATATTTAAAATGCATTGTTTTTGACAGATGAATTAAATTGTCTTATAAAAAAAAAGACTAACTGTAAAATGACAACGAGATTTTTTATACTTTTGTGAAGTTAAGAAAGTAAATGTTTTAAGTTAATAAGATTCTATCATTTAAGCATTCCTTAAACCGTGCAAAAACGTGATAGTTCCGGAGCAGTCCCCTTTTTGCACCGAATTCAGTAAGGAGGCACCTATATATCCATTAAATTTCCCTTACGATTTAACGGAGCTGCTTCGTTTTTGTACCAATCGATAGAGCGCCTTTGAATTACCTTATAGCGATTAAAAACGAAAGATCGTAAATATATGGAGCTGCCTCTTTTTCACTGCATACGACCGCAGTAATACGTTATTTTAAATAAAAAAATAATGACTTCAACATGTGTTTATATTGTTTTGGTCTTGCTGTTTATTGAACAATTCGGGCAGGTGCCCAAATCAATGAGGTTTTGTAACGTAATTGTAATCCACAAAGGCTAATAGATTTCAGCACCCTGGTGCCATAGTATAGGAGCATGTGTAAATATGCGTACCGGTTAGCATAATGTAATCTAATTTTTTTAATGTTTACAATTCTCCCAAACAAAGATATTCCAAGTTAACGAATCACCTTGTAGAAACAGACGCCGATATGTAAATTCGTACGCCACTGAATCACATAAGGATCCAAGAAATTTTGTTTAAAGCTTAAGAAAAAGAAATCCATAAGTTTAATTAGTAAAAATCAATAAAATGAATTACAAATGATATCATTGATTTAAGAAATAATACAACCATATTCCCTAACGACTAATTTTAAAAAGTAAACAAAAAATGGCGTCGAGCGTATCTGAAGATAGTTCAGATTCAGAAATTTTTAAACAGCATGATTCTTGCCATATTACAAATAATTTTTATATTGATCACGAAGATGAAATTATGAAAGCGGAAGATACAAAACCTAATTTAAATTTAGTGCAAAAAATAACAAATAGGCAGGTTAGTTTAAAGATCCTTTTTATAACCTACAAATCTGTTTCTCTTAAATTTTTTTTAGATATATGGACGATTTACTAGACATTCTAGAGCCAGTACTGAACGAATTTTTAATGATATTTATTATAAGTGTAGATATAGTTTAGAAAACTTTATTCCGAAGAATGATGCCATGTAAATATTTGTCAGTTACACTAAAGTATTTACAATAATTTTTTTAGGAGTCATATATTTATGGGTTTTACTCTATGTGGCAAATTTTTTATTAGCTACACAACTAAACTAGGTGAATCAACATCTAGCATGGCTAGTCTTTTTCCTTCCGTTGAATACGAATTATACATCTGGAGATTTGTTCCTGGCCAGATATTGCAATATGTCAGTAAACATCGAATTTTTAAACTTTTTAAAAGCTCATTGGGATTAGATGAGGTTACCTTCATGCAATTTCCACTTGATCCATATAAAATTATATGCTATGCTATTGCGTATGTATTTCTCTATAATTGCATAATTATCTCATTTTTTCATATAGAACTGGTAATCCATCCATGTCTTTTTTAACTGTGCTTACACTGCCTACAAGCAACTGTAGGAACTGTCGAGAATTCTCAACTCAAGCTGATGGTAAGTTCATGAT
This sequence comes from Vesta saturnalis, assembly GCA_036346205.1. NCBI lineage: Eukaryota > Metazoa > Arthropoda > Insecta > Coleoptera > Lampyridae > Vesta > Vesta saturnalis. Next base: position 557,541 of record JARFJB010001798.1, read on the forward strand.
TGGAAACTAGAGTTGTTACATTTTAAATCTTTTTTAGAGAAATTAATGCAAGGATGGTGTTTAAAACATGGATTTATGTTAAATTTCATGTTCACAATGTCTCAACCTACACCTTCCTTTAATCCTCATGTATCTCTCGCATTTCCTGATCATCTGGTTATAAATACGGGGCATTGCATTCATATTTTAAATATATCAACATTAGAGCCCACTCGTCCAATAATACAGTTTCATTCTCAATATAGGGAGTATGAAAATAAATTTCACAGTAGCATAGTTAGTAATTGCATCGATAGTCTTAGTGAAGTATCTGAATCGCCTAGCGAATTTCTAAATACTAGTAGTGTAGTTGACGCTATTTTGGAAGATTTCAATGAATACGATTTAGAAGGTAATGATCATAATAAACCATTTCATGAATTGAATATTAGTTGTGAACCTTTAAACGTGACTGGAAAAAATTATCATAATACTCTTGTTCAAAATATTTTAGATACAAGACTGAAGCATTTGCAAAATGCTAACAAAGACTGTTTATTCTCAGTGCCACAAACGTCGGGATTGCAAAAGCAGATTGAAAAAAGTAAAATTGATAAAAAGATCGCGGAAAAAGCATACGAATTTATAGAGGAAAATGAAAAATGTGAAAAGCTTAGTTTATTTCGTAAAAAACGTCTTGCCGATAAAAAATATGAGTTTTCCGAAGATAACAGTGAAAATATTGTTCCATTTTATTCGTTACGACGAGAGAGACGATGTTTTTATCGTACACAAAATTATTGTATAAAATCTCCCGAATTTACTAATAGTTTATTTTTAAGTCCGCGTTCTCCTAGTATAAGATCTCCAATGCAATCTCCCAATTCGCGTCATGGGCAGTTTTCACCGAGTGGAGCTCGTAATATTTATTCACCCATCATACGTAATTGCCCTATTTATTCCAAGTCTCCCATTAGTCCTAAAGATACTACCAGAAAATTTAATGTTTATTCACCAGGTACTGATAGCGATTGTTCAGATTCAGATTCACGTTTGATATTAAGGCCCGTTCATAATATATCTACCTCACATTACAACGATGTCAAAACTACACAAACGAATGGTTTACTAATCGTTGATGCAAAACGCAATGAAAATATGAAATGGATCAAGAAAGTTGTGAAAAGATACTCTAGTGCTGATTTTGAGAATAGTTCTTTAGTATCAGGACAAAGTAGAGGTAAAAATTTGTGATGTAGATTTTGCCTTCATTAAATTAACAGTAACAATTTTTTTATCTTAGGCTTTACCGTTATAGTTTTATTAAAACACAAATTAGTGGTGAAGGGGTATAAAATAAATGAACAAAGAAGTACTTGTTTTTTAATGCTTTTATTATCGTTCAAATTTGCATTTAGGTAAATATAAAATAAAATATGTGAATTCAAAAATTTGCCATTTTGTTATACACGTTTACTTGATTTTAACTAATGGTTTGGCACTCTAAAGGTAAGTATGCTTTAACCACATGATAATAAACAGAATAGAAACTTGGTAATATCCACAACTTTATCAGGCTGTTTGCCATTATTTCAGAATACTGTTGCATACTATTTTTATCTATGAGATAATTAAGGGAAATACTTTCTTACCCATTATTTGCAGGTGATCGTGCCTACAAAGTAAATTGAAATGTTATTGCATTATATAGGGTGTTTGTAATAAGTGCGAAAGATTTTAGGGGGTGATTGCCGAAGTTATTTTGTGAAAAAAAGTTCCTTTAAATGTAGGTCGACATATGCTTCATTTCCGAGATACAGAATGTTTAACTTTTTATTTTTATTAATTATTTCAAAAAGTTTTAAAGATATTGACTCGAATTTGCAAAACGCTTCAGATGGATAAATGTGCATTTTTTGGGGTGATCCGAATATTTCTATTTGCACCAGTGGCGTTCGTGTGAGAATGCCACAACTTTTTTTAATAAAAAAGAATGGTACGCCACTGACTTTCCCGTTTTGATATTTGGCCGTGTCTTCTACCATTGAGGTAGGAAGGGAGGGGAGACGACATGCGATCTCGAAAAGCGTCCAAGGGTCGCCCATATTTTTATCAGATTTACGTCGTTTGTGTTGTGTAAAGTGTATAAGTGACATTATTTGAATTTTATAAATTATAGTGATGGCTTGTGCTCTGCGTAGGATGTTATAGAGCCGTGCGCCATGTTTTAAAAAAACACTTTTCATTTATCACTGTTACTTTATTAATTTTAATTTGACCTGACCCTGGTATCCGCCATGTTGATAGCAGATTTAGTCCCACCTACCACGGACGTTTTTGTATCGGATGAAGTGGTATTATGTCGTCTCCCCTCCCTTCGTACCTCAATGCTTCTACCACGCGAAAATTATAACCTCAATCTGTCGAAAGATGGGAATTAAAAGGAAACTTAAAATCTATGGTAACCTAGCATCTGCTCAATGAATTGTGGAGTACCGTAGCTTGGATCCTAGGTTCCATTTTAATTTTCCTTTTTAATTTCATCACAGATTGCGGTTATCATTCGCCAGATTTCGCGTGCTAGAAGACACGGCGTTGATATTTTTGTAGAAATCTGCCATCAATTCTGAATTAAATTGATTTCCTGATTTTTTTTCGCAGGACGCATCGTTTTTGAACAAGAAAATAAAACATTTTTTATTGGAAATTGTGTAATAAACGTAGGTCGTAATATGCTTGGTTTCCGAGACACAGAATGTTTAAATTTTAATTTTTTATTTATTTTTATTAATTATTTCAAAATATTGACCAGACATTTGCATAGCGCTTTGAGTAGGTTGCTGTCAACATTTCTAAAAAGTTTTATTATCTAATACAGTTACATTAACTCAAAACAATAACACAAAACAGCAGTAATAAAAATAATTTTGAATAGGCGCAAACCTACAATATATGTTCACTAAGTGTCGTATTCGCTTTCCTACTTTATTTCTGATAGTCTCACAGCGGCTGTAATTCGATTCGTAAGGTTTTCGACGGTATTGTAATATACTAATGACAGAAAACCCCAAATGTAGAGATCTAAGGGATCTAATTCAGGAGAGCGAGCTGGCCAATGTTGCGTACCTCCCCTACCTATTGTTACGGTATAAACTGGCAGTAAAACGAAATAACAGATAAAATTGGCTTTTTTGCACGACTAGCCAACGGTCGGGATGGGTAAGATGTACTAAATATTGCGCACAAAAGGATAGTTTACCATATATAAGTCCAAATAGGGCTTGAAAAGTCATAATGCCTAATTAGGATAGTTCACAGCTCGCTCAAAATACCCAAATAACTTGCTTACCTATACGTAAACTTGAAAGACTTCAAAACAAATATTTTCACGCTTAACTAAAATAATAGCGTGCCGCAAAATCAATCACTAATTTGGTAAAAAAAAAACAATTATTGTTCGTTACGTTACAAAAGAAATTCTATACTTAAAGCAATTTCACTTCAACAAAAAAAAACGCTTTAAATTCTGTACACAATCGTTTGAAATTTGAATTTAATTATGCTCAAATTATAAAACAATAAAAAAATGCAATAATTCATCGGCCTATAAATGTACGTTATAATTAAATAATCACTTGAACAGCTTTTGGCCGTAATTGTTTTATTTAAACCAAACACAATGTAATGACGTTAATTCGAAGAGCACATTAAAAAAATCATAAAAAATGCGTGTCGTCAGATGCTGTGTAATAATAGGTTCACATTAAAAAAACATGTCCACTAACCTAAATAACTGTAATGTGCGTAGAATAAATAATAAGACATGAAAAATCGGATACGATATTGTTTACTATGCGAGTAGCATGAGATAGCTTATCTAACTTGGCTGTAACCCTACCTAGAGTTTTCATAAACGGCCTTCTCTTAAACTTGTTGTAATTTGGATATGCAAAAATAACACATACGGATCACTCCAATAACTTTTGATAAGTCTCTGAATGAATGCACTGGTCTTAAAAATTTAAACGAAATTATTATAATTTCGCAAATTTATCGGCAATTCTTTGATAAATTATAGATACATGACACTAACCAACGATTGAGATATACTGTATCTAAGTAACCACGTACATTAATGCTAAAATAGGCTGGAGCACCGTCGTGCATAAATTTTGTCTGAGGTGAAGAGGAATATCTTCAAAAAGTACAGGTAACTTTTCCTGTAGGAAATGATGATAAGATTCGCCATTTAATCGTAATGGGAGGAAATATGGACCAATTAAATGATCATCGAGTACACCAAGCCACACAATTACTGAAAATTTATGTTGAAAATGAGCTTGAAAGATTCCATGTGGATTTTCATCAGCCCAAAATGATTGTTATGAAAATTTCATATAGAATCTTTCAAAAATTATTTCCCTTACTTCGACCATAGACAAGATACATATCAGCCATTTCCACATTTGTAAAATTCCATTTTTTTGAAGACAAGAAAATTATTCACTCATCGACATTAATTTTGTAGCAAACTAAGGACGGGATGGTTGTATTTCATTTAAAAATATTGACAGCAACTTGCTATTAAATATTCACAATTTGCAATAAAAAATGTTTTTTTTTTGCGAAATAAATTCAAAAGGCCAATTTAATTCAGAATTGATGACGGGTTTCTCAAAAATATCAAAGCGGGAAAGTCAGTGGCGCACCATTCTTTTTTATTAAAAGAAGTTGTGGTATTCTCCCACGAACGCCACTGATGCAAGTAGAAATATTCGGATAACCCAAAAAGATGCACATTTATCCCTCCAAAGCGTTTTGTAAAATTCGCGTCAATATCTTTAAAAATCTTTGAAATAATTAATAAAAATAAATAAAAAATTGAAACTTAGACACTCTGTATCTGAGAAAAAAGCATATTTTTTATAGGAACACTTTTTCACAAAATAACTTCGGCAATCACCCCCTAAAATCTTTCGCGCTTATTTATAGATACCCTGTACGTATAGATGCCACGAATATACGGTATTCGGCTTATTCGACTACTTCTTTTAATAGCACTAATGTTTTAAATACAGTATAATTCCACAATTTCTTGTATATAATTATTTATTTCTCTACATGTTTCATTACATGTATCATTGTCAAGAGAAAATATGTAAGTAAAATAACTAGTAGTTATGGTAATAAATCAAAAGCGCTTTCGAGAGCTCAATATAAATATTTAATTATACTTTAAAAATAAATAATCATAATCCATACGAACAGGCGTCACCAGCATTAAACATTAAACAAAAGAAATTAAATGTTTCAGAAGACGTTAATCAATGACTAATATCTATAACAAATAAACATGACTTCATTGATCACCCCGTATATAATAAGCCTATGATCCTACGATAAATATACGACATGCAGCTTAATCCGAAAAAAACTAGCTCTTAAAATTTGCAAGCCGCGTTCAAAAATTTGCATTCCTATTGAAAATATTTAACTTTAAATTTTGCCGAAAAATCACTATGTGTAAGTTCGAGTGGCCAGCAGCTTATTTTCCGTGCTGCTTGATTTGCTTTCTTGTTAATCCCTCCAGTTTCTGCCCGTTAGGGGATGATTTCGGGAAAAAGTCACACGTGTTTCTTTAAATATCTAAATATCAATTTTCATGTCTCTGGGCTTAACGGCTTTTAAGGTATGTTCAATTTGTTTAAACATTTCATCCCCTTTTAGAACCCGATTTCATCTCCGAGGAATAATTTCAAAAAACGGTGAAACATGGGTCCGTTCGATTATTAATGGGAATTGATTCTCGGATTTTCAGATTTCCAACTGCCCGGGTTTACGAAACAACCTATTTTGTCAACCCCTAATTTTTAGCCCATAGGGGTTGAATTTAAGAAAATCCTCCCTTAGTATGTGCCTATGTGGATTGATGAGTGAGTCAGTCAGTGAATGGGAACAAAGCCTTTTAATATAATAGATTGTTATTATATTCAGTCATATCTAAGTAAAATGCCAATGACGTGACGCACGGTTGTAAAGATTTAAATATGCACAGGAATATGGCATCGATTTCAGTGCACAGCTTCTTTTTTACTTGTCAAAATCTATTTCGAACGTCATAGTGTTGTGGTGAAATAAATTACCTGACGAAAAACTATTCTCAACATTATTCAGAATGGATATTAACATCAAAGGTATGTGCGATTTATTGGTATTATTTGTCAGGTTTAACAATGATTAACAATTCAGTAAATACTTATCGATCACATTGTGTTTTACTCTTATTTTGTATTCAATATTTCTGGAACACTTATAAAAGTGAGGGAATTTCATAGTACCGCATTGCTAGTAACCCTATTGGGTTTGTGCATGCGCAGGCCTACTTTAGTAATTGTTTAGGCATTTATATGAAATGTTAACTACATGAACTTCTAATAAAATCGAAACTAATGCCACCTTGATGAAAGTATCACTTATGCGACTCATAATAGGAGCTTGAAAAAATTAAATAAAAAAAGGCAATTTTCAGGACGAGCAATAAAGTTGCTGGACGCCGCGGAGTCCCGAAAACCCATTTTTTCTCCATTCATTTATTTACTGTTCACTACTGGTTTGGGAATCCCTCATTTATATTGTTATCAGTATATCCGACATTTCAAAATGAGTACTATTCTATTTTTTAGTGAAATAAAAAACACCGTGTAGTTTTGAATTAATATTCATCGAATTTGGGCCCTATAAATTTGACTCAAATGTCGATTAAAATTCTGTTCATAAAAGGTAATCACTCAAAACATTTAAATAACCTTACCCTTGCGAGAAACGAAAATAAAAAGCGAAGTATCAACACTTGCTTATGACTGAAAACATTAGTTCACACTAGAGAGAGCCACATTCAAATGTAAACATGTGTTCAAGAACGTGCAACTATTGGTCGTAATGATCCTTGCAGTCGTATTATATCGAAATTTGTGTAACGCGGTCCGTTTCCTGCACGTTTGTGTCGATAAAATAAAATTTAGAAAAACCTACAATTTTCAAATAGATTGTATTATCTCAAGCACGACTACAATTAGGTATATGGAACTTGTTTGATAATTGTTTAAGTAAAATTGAAAATGGACAAAAATGTATTTAAATTAACAAAGTCATAGCAAAACGATAAAGGAAAACTGTAAAATACAGAAAAAAATATACTATGTAACATTTAGAAGATACAAAATATCACATTTGGAGGTTAAATTTGAGTATCTATTTAATGGGTGTTCTTTTGAATAATGTGACGTTTAATGAAATGTATGTATGTATGACGTTTAATAATATGTGAAAGGAACTCATAAACTCATAAAGCAGAAAACGTTCTGTATGTATAACATTTTGAAGTCTTGAAAATATTACAATGTGTTTGTATCAATAAATTAAAATTTAAAAAATAACCAACCTAACATTTTCAAAAAAAAGTGTCTCAAAAACGGTTACACTTAGGTATAGAGAACCTTTAACAAAGTTGACATTTTTTTTAAGTAAAATTCAAAATTGCATCAGAATACAGCGTGTTCCATTTAAATTATCAAAGGTATAACCAACTGATGAAAGGAAATTATACACCACAGTAGAGAACGCCCTGTATAACTTTTGGAAGATATAAATATCACATTGGTAGTCTAGATAGGATTATATCTAAATTTGTATACTGTATAATCGTTTCAATAATATTTTAGCTTTTTAATAATAACTGACATTTTCAAAGAAAACGTCGTATCTCAGTAACGGCTGCAATAAGTGTAGGGGGATCTTTAGCTAAGTTAACTTATTTTTTTTACGTGCAATTGATAATTGCTTTAAAATACAATCTGTTCCATTAAATAAACATAACTTTGATATGCCACATAAAATTGGAGTAAGTACAGTCTACGTACCTAAAAAAATCATTTTTGGGTTTTTAAATCGTGTATTATAAGAAATTATATACGTTTCGATAATAAGTACAGTTACCGTCATCCTCGCCAGTAGTAGTAACGGATTTTAAAAATGCAAAATATTCCTAGACCGATAAGTATGTGTGTTGTCACAACAATATTTATTATCTATAGGCGGTACCTTTCTACTACGTTAGTATTACGATTATTCCTGCAGATATTATCGCTGTTTTACTACCACTATCGGTGGTATAAATAGATTTTCTCATGTTTATATTTTGAATTTAAACACTATTTAGTTTTGTAATAAACTTAGCAATGTATATGAGTCGTTTTCTCAAGCAACGAAGTTTGTAACTAAATGCTCTTTTAGTTTTAAAACTAGCACTATTGTAATAGTATCGTAAATTATGATGGATGTAAATTATACAGAGCGTACTATATTACTCTACATGGTGTCCTATGAATCTTCAATTACAGATGATAGAATTATTGGTCTGCCAATGTCAATAGTTGATAGAACTTTGAACAAGGATAAAGCAATTAAACCTATTGTAAGGTATTCACTAAAAGTAAACATCAAAATTTTCCAAGCTGTTGTGTGGTGCTTCAAGGAGTAAATAATATATTTCACGTTGATTTAGTGATAATGAACGCGTTTTATATATACCTCTGAGCTTTTCCCATCAAATCCACGAATGGTAAACTAATTGCAGATGGAATAAATTAATTTTTGTCAGGACTATAGAAGACTTGTAACAACGGGTACACTAATCAAGCAGTTTTACAATATAAATTGAAAAAATAATATAGTTGAACAAGTGCATCGCACGCTTAAAGCAATAATGTGTAAAATATTTTGGTTTCTTCGCAATTACTGTTACACATATACATCCACCGACACATCACCGGATAGTCGAGGTCAAGATATCCAAGAATGTTTCTATGAACCAGAATTTCAAAATGTAGGATATCGTGGCGCTTGACCCGGTAATAGAGATAAGTTTAGTTGATCGGCCACAGTTTTTGCTTTTATAGCGCGACGTTTGGGAAGCGGGCTCTACTTTCATCATCAGGCTTAGTCCTTAGACTGTTTTCTCAATTGAGTCGAATTCATGTATTATGATTTTTTTCCAAGCACTTAACTACTCTCAGATTCGAACTTAGTACCTTTCACTTGTAAGTCTGAGACCTTTACCGCTGAGCCACTGAGTAATCCAGAATATATTTTTTAGAACAACCATAACCTGTTGCGCAGGTGTATTGCGCTTAAGCTCTGCGCATTATTGAGATCCAAATGGGTTTCATTTCTACACTAGCTTGGCTTATTGTATTTTGTGCTGGTTCTATGTTTGTGGCTTCTTTTCGTTTCCGGCGAGTTGCATTCTCGTCATTTGCTACTATCTGTATGTTATCCCATTGGCTGTGGTGGCCTTCGTTCCAGACATGTTCAGCTATGCTTGATCTTTCTGTTTCGCCTTTGCAGATGTTGTTCTTATGTTCCTTAGTTCTCACTTTGAGTGGTCTACTGCTCTCTGCTATGTAAGCTCTGTCGCATTCGCATGGTAGGTCGTATACACAATTCTTGGAATTCTGGTCGACAATGTGAGGTTTGGTTTTGGTTAGTATTCCCCTGAGCCTTCTTGTCGATTTGAAGTCATCTTGTATTTTCTGCCTATCCTTCGTACTTTTTACCTTGTCTGTACGGTATTACCGCTGTGCATTATTGTTTTTGCTTAATTCGCACTTATTTAGGTACATCACTACAATCTCTTACGAATTGTTCCCATTCTCTTTTTCACGCCTTTTGATGGGGAACACTCAACTTGAATTATATGTACATTTAACCATATATACTTCTAAAAAAAAGCAAAACTAGAGCCCATACTAAAAATTGAGTTTGCATGTGGTTCGACTATTTTATTTGCCAATGTATATAATATTTTAACTGCGTGCATGCGCAAAACTATCTTTCGCTTTAAATCTTCCGCAAAAAGTACTTAAACTATATAGTAACGGTTCTTGCAAAATATCTTGGCTACACTATTAAAGAGACAATGCGCATTGTCTATCATTTATGATTATAGATTTTGTTTCATACATTTAATTCCTTTTACAAAGTATATTCAGTTCCAAAAAGTGATACACTTGAAACGAGTGGGCATGCCACCACCCGCATGGTGCCATCCCTCATGTGCTTTATTATGTAACCATTAGCATGCAACCACCCATATGCAACCATCAACAACCACCTACATGCTGCCATCCCCAACCTTGAAGCCATCCTCTACAGCATGCAGCTTATCCATAACCACATGCTACCAATTAGTGACTCACCCCGTGTGTTAATGAAGCAACGGTGTAGAAAGTCCTTTCACTTTATATGAAGGACCCTTCTTTTACGAGCATTTTTTTTAATTAATTGATTTATCTCTAAATTTGTCCGAATTACAGCAATTTGCTGAAACCTTGCGTATTACCAACTTCCTAAATTTATCGAAAAACAGTGAAATAAACTGACACACATTTTAAAAAACATTTTTTATTAAACGCAAAATTATAAACTGAGCGGACTGCTTGATACCGTGCACTACCACCCATAGCAACTCTAAAAGTATCTATTCTACGCGGCATACTGGAAATTAGGTTTCTTATCGTTTGCATTGGTATACGAGCCCATTCTTCGACTAATTCACCTGCCATTTCTGCGAGACTATCCGGAGATCTTTCGCGAGAACGTCCCCTTATCCCTAATTCTTCCCATAAATTTTCTATAGAGTTCATATCGGGGCTTCTCGCAGGCCGTCATAATGTGCTGATACCCGTAACTTCTAAGAAGTTTCGCACTATTGCTTCGGTATGTGGTCGGGCATTATTCTGCATCTATATAAAATTAATACCCACTATGCATGAGGTAAGACATGCCGTTGTAAAACGTCAATGTAGATTTGGGCTGTCTTTTCAACGATGGAAATCCCTCCCACACCATAACTAACTCACCATTAAAAATTTCGCATTCTGTTATTAAATTCTGATTAAACTTTTCCCCTGTCCTCCACATTCTTTTTCTTCCATCCACCATGTTAAGGCAAAACGCTGACTCGTTCATAAATAAGACATTCGACCATTCAAAAATAATCCATTCTCCATTATTTTCACCACAAATTTGGCGAATATCATGCTGAACATTCACCGCAGTATTTGATCGATTCCGTAAAATCCTCAATCTCAAGAAGCGATCGTTTCTTGGGGAAGTTTTTCGAGGACGACTAAAGCCCACCTTCCGAGCAATGCTTCCAGTTTGTTCGTACTTGAGGATCGCTCTACGAGCAGTTGCTTCATGACGTTTACTACACCCATTAATTTTAATCACTACCACTTTTTTTTTAAATAATTATTGACACAACGACAAAGGATCAAATATGGAGGCGTACAACAAATTCATTGCTATGGTAACGGCAATTGTTTTTCAAAGGCAATGTGATCCTACAATGGAATAAATTTGTAGAATATGTGATTCGGACAAATTTAGAGACAAATCAATGAATAAAAAACAAAATGCTAGTAAAAGAAGCGAACAGTGTAAGCACTGTTTATACCATTGCTTGAGTAATGAAATATAAGATGATGATGATTTATGTGCCCATTTAGTAAATTTTATTCATTGCCTTCCTTCAATTTTATAGACATGCACAAAAAACATTGATTTTTTGCCAATCTTATATCCTTCAAAATTAACAAACTTTACGCAGGACTCAGTGGTCAACTAGAGTGTGACGTCATAGGCTTCCACGCTTGCCCCTATTTGGCTTACTTGAATTCGTAGAGATTACCGGTTAAGTGCGAATGAAATTGTGGATAAGGCAATAGAAAAGACCTTTAAATATTGTATTGTGCCTAAACGTTGAAACACCTCAAAAAACACTCCAGATAAAATCGATTGCCTTACCAAAAGACACAATAAACGTTTTCATATTTCAAAATTTGTTAACACGTTCTTGGAAGATCTGGAACACTGGAACTGTGGCAGGATCTGTAACAAACAAAATACACCCACGTAACACACAAAATTAAAAAACACGTTTCAATAGCTACGCTATCATCATCATCCGCTAATGATGATATCGGTCGACTAGTCAACCGCTGATGATGATAGCGTAGCTATTGAAACGCGTTCGGTGTTTTTTAGTTCTGTGTGGCACGTGGGTGTATTTTGTTTGTAACACGTTCATTAACTTTAACATCTTAAACACTAAATATTGAATAAAATACACGAATTCACCAAAAAGATATGTATTTTACTCATGAATGAAATTCCTAAAATTTAACATTATCATAAATAGATCATTTAACGTAAGGTTGGTATGTTACATAAACTAAGTGCAAATTAATATCATGTGACAAAATTTGTAAAAGTTTCTGATTTTTAAGTATTATGTATTTATTTGAGTACTTCTGAATAAGACTACTTTAATATTTAGCTTAACTTTAACAACTAATAATATCAAATTTAACAAAAAGCCAATTTTTTGGACAATGTCCGCCATCTCCGTTTAACTATTATATTCTTCTTTTTTAAGTTAGAAGAAGAAAATTACCCTTATCATCAAATTATGTAGAAATGAAACCTAATGCCTTACATTTTTCATTCTCAAAGGTAACAGTTTAACTTCCCTCATTTTATATCTTATGTTCTGATGGTCTGTATTAATACAGGGTGTAACACCCTGAAGTGGTAGTTAGAACTCATGGTTTTAGTAACAAATTTCGATTTTAGACCTCTGGTCTTAGTTATTCGACTTCATAAGATTTTTTAACAATGGTCATATCTTCCTTATTTAAAATAATATTTTAATAATTCAAAGACTTAATCAGCATTTGAATTTCTAAATCATTTGTATTTATTATTTCATATTTTGAAAATTAATAAAATGGCGGCCAATTAAAAATTTCAAATGATATTTGGATAACCATCCCATGGATTTTTATAAAAGAAACATTTATAAAATTCTTGAATTGTCTACAACGTGTATTTGAAACATTTTTTCATTTTTATGCAAGAAATCTTGATAAATTTCAGATAACTATTAAAATAGTAACAAACTGAAACAGTGTTGAGATGATTTAAATCTGTTGATTAAAATCATGATTTTAATTAGCATGATAAGTTAGTTCTTACCCCCTTTTTCTTTATACCAAGGATTTGGCAAATGGGTATTTCTGATGTATTTCACAATTTGTACTACATGTTCTTTTACCTGCGATGCTTCTAAATCTTTGGAGAGCGAACTAAGCAAGCGCGCCGAACAACCATATGTAATTATAGGATAATTAATTAATTTTTTTCTTCATATATATGGGGATGACCGGAAGTATCTATGCTCTCCAAGAGAACACTGTTTCCATCCTCTGCTATTAAAACGACACAGATTATCGGCTCAGTATGTATATTAGACCATCCATCTAAGGACATGCAAACAGACTGTCCAGAAAACTTCTTAAAACATTTAGATTTTTCTTCCTCAAATGTTTCATTCTGGAGCGTTGACGATAGCTGAAGTCTAGATGGAGGAACGTAACCGGGTCTTAGCATTTTTATGGCTTTTCGAATTACCTTGTTTTCCATCGCTCTAAAACTGCAATGTGTTGCGTAAACGGCTTTGGCTATTTGTCTGTCCAATTCTTTCTTCTTATCTTGCCCAGTTCGCACAACAAAAGAACCCAAATGACCGCTTCTTCCACTATTTTCACTTTCACCTACACTGACAATCACCATGAAGAGCATCAATGATATCACTAATTGCAATTACCAGATAGCGGTATAATACAACAGTTTGTTGGTAGTGTTCGCAGAGTTAACACACATTTTTTTTTACACTTGGAAGAAGCTTATGAATATTTTAATTCTGAAGAAATTGAGGGTGATATTCTGGCGTTACCTCCAGATGTCGATGAAGTTACGGACGAAGAAAATATTAATGACGACAAGCGTACCAATAGTCGATATTTCGGAATAAATTGAAGTGTTGCTTCCTGATTAAATAAGTGACCAAAACCCAACTACATTGGAAGTAGAAGTTGCAACTTCGCCAGAAATTAGTGTCCTAAATCGAAAATAAAATATTCCCACCGCCAATTGGAAGAAAGTGAACCCATAATACAATAGCTTGACTGGGGGAAATACAGCTTCTCAAAATCCTGATTTGTTGATGACATCACTATTGGACACCAGTAGATCTTTTTGAACAGTTTTTTGACTCATGTGAGTTTGATCTTATAGTAGAAGAGACGACGCGTTACACCAGACATCAAAAAAACAAGCACGACTTCACTATTACTCGGGATGATGTAAAAATTTTGTTCGGCCTTCTCTGGATATCACACATTGCCAAGCCAAAAGGATTACTGCTCTGACGTGGAAGATGTAGGGGTATTGCTAGTTCGCAATGCCATGAGTCGTAATGCTTATTTAGAACTTAAGTCGCTTCTTCATTTTCAAGATAATGACAAAGCAAATGAATATAAGAACAACAAATCATTCAAAATCAAACCCCTAATAGATTTGATAAACACCAATTTTCAAAAATGGGGTGTCTTTCAACGAAAACTTATCCATACATGAAATGATAGTCCAATATTTTGAACACAGTTCACTAAAACAGTTCCTCAGAGCCAAGCCCATAAGTTTCGGGTATAAATAGTGGGCATTTTGTGGAGACGATGGCTACTGTTACAATTTTTCACTCTACTGTGGCAAAGAGAACTCAGATAATCCTGTAACTGCAAGTTTTCGATGTAGAGTTGTTAACAATATGTTATCTATTGTCAAAGATCCTATAAGTCATTGCATTTACTTTGATAACTTTTTTACAAGCTACAACTTGTTAATTGATCTAAGAAATAAAGGCTTCAGAGCATCTGGAACAATTAGAATCTATAGAACAGGAAAATGTAGTCTCAAGTCTGACAAGCATTTGCAGAAAGAACAAAGAGGATCATATGATTTCAAATTTGACAAAAATAAGCAAATATTAATTGTTAAATGGAACGTCAATAAATATGTTGCAGTGGGGATAAATTTTGACAAAGTGGAACCAATGGCAAACGTTCAGCGTTGGAGTAATCATGAAAAAAAACATTTTTCCCAGCCCGCTGCAATTTCTAACTGCAATAAATATATGGGAGGCATTGACCATCATGACTGGCTTTTGGAGAAACATGACAATTCGAAGTAAAAAATGGTACTGGTGTTTGTTTACTAGGATGATCGATATGGCTATCGTAAACGGATATGTCTTATTCAAAATTAATCAGTACCGTAAGGCAGTGGTTTTCAACCGGTGCGCCGCGGACGATGGTTCGGGGCACCGCGAGTGAACGTGATTTATTATTTTCTTTTTGTTCATTTAATTTTGACAATTTAATTTTAATATTTATAAGGATATAAGAAATAAATAAATAATGACAGATTCTCAAATTTGTCCAGCGTAGATTTGTGAAAACATTCGGGAGGAGATAGTTCTGAATCACCACGGGTCACCACTGCTGCGGTTGAGAGTGGGTGACGTCATAGCGTGCGGAACTGCCGAAAGCCTTGAGCAGGAATCTTCATTATTAGTATTATTATTTCCGTAGGGCGTAGAATATATACTTTAATAAAATGAATACATGCAAATGTAAAGTATAGTATTAATAATTAATTTTGATACATTCCTTTTTTTGTCAAAAGATGCAACGTATATTTAAAAAAAAATAATTATGTACATACAAATGTCTATTGATTCTGTTTAGATTACTTACTTAATACTTTTTAGTTTATCTTTGCTATAATATCGTTTTATGAACAAAATTTTACGTGCGTTAAAATATTATTAATAACACAATTGTAAATTATTGCGTAAAAATCACATTCAAATACAAACAAAACCACACATTCTAACCGCGTAGTTCTCTCGTTGTGTATCGTTGGTTTCGCTTCGACTCGGATGGCTCATGGCTCGATGCTACAATTATTATACTGTCCGTACCGGCTTGTCTTAGTTAGCATTCAGTACCGGTTTGAAGGGGCGAGTAATAAGACGATAATTGCTGCTAGTATTTTACCGTTGTTAGCACATTTTTAGGTGAGATTCTCGTTTCTCAGGGAAACGTAAAAATATGGAAAGATTTCTTAGTTCGGCAAGCACTATTAAAAAGCACAAACTTGTTGATAATGACAAAAAATTAGTTAATGAGGAAAGGAAGCGTAAATATAGAAAATATGATGGAAGTTATTAAAATTTTGGTTTTACGTGCACTACAGTCAATAATGAAGAGCGTCCGCAGTGTGTTTTGTGTTTGAAAATACTCTCCGTTGAAAGCATGCTGCCTAGCAAATTGAAACGCCATTTGGAGAGTTTTCATAAAAGTCACATGGGCAAATCTAGACAATATTTCTCTAGAAAGCAAAATCAAATGAAAGAGCAGAAATCAGTATTTTCTAAGCAGGCTAAAATCTCGAGTAAAGCTCTTCTAGCTTCCTATAAGGTAGCCTACCGTATAGCAAAATGTAAAAAACCCCACACGATTGCTGAAGAGCTTGTTTTACCATGTGCTATTGATATGGTATCTATTATGGTTGGAGAATCAGTGGGAAAACAGCTGTTGCCCATTCCATTGTCAGACAACACAATCAGCCGTAGAATTCAAGATTTAGGAGAGGATCTTAATGAACAGATTATACAAAAGATTAAGGGGAAAGACTTTGGTCTGCAGTTCGCTGAGGGTACTGATAGCAATAGAGATTCTCATCTAATCTGTTATGTGAGATTTGTAGACGATCTGAACTAAATGGACATAATTGCAGGAACCACAGGCAAAGATTTGTTTCAAATCGTGAACAACTTAATGACGGTACATGGAATAGACTGGACTAATTGTGTCGGTGTGTGTACAGATGGTGCTCGTGCGATGTCGGGTTGTTACAGTGGCCTAAAAGCACTAATCCTCGGCAAAGCTCCCGACTTGGTTTGAACCCATTGTATTATCGATAGGGAGGTACTTACTTCTCAGAGTATGAGTGCCGATTTGAATGAAGTTCTGCAAACTGTGATAAATGTAGTGAACTATACTAAAACTCGACATCAAACAGCGAGATTTTTCAGTAAAATGTGCCAAGATATGAGGGCTGAGCATACGGCTCTTTTATTTTAGACAAGCGCGAGCTGGCTTTCCCGAGGAAATGCATTATCTCGTGTTTTTGAACTTAGACAAGAACTCTATTCTTACCTTGACAAAGAGAATCATGCCAGTGCCAAGTACTTTCTGGATACAGACTTCATGCTAAAAGTTGCATATTTGTGTGATATTTTTGTAAAGTTAAACTTGTTAAATAAGTCTCTGCAAGAAAATGAAACTCACCTGATTCAACTCATCGATAAAGTTTCGGCGCGTTTAAAAAAAAATTGATTACTTTCCAGTTTTGCATCAGTTCATTACAGATCACGAATTAGATTTTACTGAAGATATTGCTTCTGTAATTCGACGATACTTAGCTCAACTCAGTATTCAGTTTAAAAAGTATTTTCCTGAAGAAAACAATGACAGGTTCCAGTGGATTCAAAATCCTTTCAGTTGTGATATTCCTCCAGATTTCAATACTGTTGAAGAAGAGGAACTCATAGAACTTTCATCAGATTCTTCCTTAAAAGTGCAGTTCATATCCTTGCCATTGCCAAAATTTTGGAATTTAGTAAAACGGGAATTCCCAAGACTTAATAAGAGAGCAATGAAGATATTAATTCCTTTTGAAACCTCCTATCTATGCAAGGCTGGGTTTTCGGCCGTGGCTATCATAAAACCAAAATATAGATCAAAACTTGATGTGGAGAAAGAAATGAGGGTAGCTGTGTCCCAATTGGTGCAAAGATTTGACAGATTGTGTGAAAAAAAGCAAGCCCAAGTTTCGCACTGAAGAAAGATCTCATCTAAACCAAGATATTGACATTTCATTCTCTTTTCTTTTCATTGAACTTTTTTAATGTAGGCTATATGGCCATTCGCAGTAAGTCAGTGACTGTTTTTCTGATGTTTCAAGGTGCACTTTGCTTGTATTTTTTTTGTAATATATTTTTTTTCAATTTACAAAAACAACATTTAACAGAGCGGTGAATGAATGACTCAATTTTTTTAAGCCCTTTTATGGTTCGACTGCTTGCTTAAAAATTAACAGTGGCGCCGCAACAAGTTTGTAGTTTGTCAAGGGAGCCGTGGATTCACAAAGGTTGAAAACTCTGCTGTAAGGTGTGGTTCATATTCGTGTATTTGCGTAAAATTAAGAAAAAGACTAGTTTGTTTTAATGTTTGGACACGTCAATTTTTATTTTGAATTTCATATTGTTGCATTTATACAGGGTGACCCAAAAAAAGTTACCTAATTCACCTTAATCATCGTGCTTCAATAAATTCTCAAAATGTTGTTAAATGTATTATTTACTTTTTATTACACATCTTTTCACGTTTGTTTTAAAAAAGTAAACACATAATGACATTTGTTGTGATAATACTTTATCTTTAATTAATTTCTCCGTTCTATCACATAATACCGTTATATGCTATCACTTACAAATATATTGTACATGTCTCCAATTATTAATGCATGTCAAATTTACAACACACACACTGTGCCCATAATGATATTTAAAAGCACTATTGATTTAGTAATGTTAAAGAATTTAAACTTATTGATATTGATTTGCATCACTGTATACAAACATTATTAAATGAAGTTATTAGTTTATTTAAATACCATGTACGAGGGGTCGTTTTTATATTACTGGGCAATTTACAATGTTAATGTAATTATTCATTTTATTGATTTTAAATCACATATGCCATGGTAACGTGTTTGACAATTTACAAAACAATTGCAGCATTATTAGTTCTAATATCTGTCATGTTCCAAAATGGACAAACTTGAATATCGAGTTGTTATAAAGTTTCTTACAAAACAAGGAAAATCTCCAAAAGTTATTCATGAAAAAATGTTAAATGTATACGGGGATAATTGCCCTTCCAAGTTGACTCTTTGTGAATGGTCAAAATTGTTTAAACATGATCCCCGTCCAGGTCGGCCTGTTGACATGGTCACTTCGGATGTTATTGAAAAAACCAAGTGTTTGGTATTGGAAGATGCAAGGTTAAAGAAGCGACAATTAGCGTCTTTATTAGGAGTTTCAGAAACCACAGTTTTCAGAATTTTACATGATTACCTTGGCATGACAAAGGCCAGTGCGAGATGGATTCCACGAATGCTTACACCTTTTCAATTGCTTACTTGAATAGAGAAGTGTGAAGAATTTTTGGCGCTTTGTGGGGACGAACCAGATTTAATTATCAATTGACTTATCACCGGTGATGAAACTTGGGTCCATCATTTTGATCCTGAGTCGAAAAAAGAGTCTATGCAGTGGCATATTAGGGGTTCCAGTCCTCCCAAAGTCACCCCTTCTGCACGAAAAATAATGGCAACTGTTTTTTGGCATTGCCAAGGAATTTTAATGATTGATTATCTGAAGAAGGTTGGTACAATCACAGGAGAGTATTATGCAAGCTTAATGCATCTCCTCAGAGATGTTATTAAAGTGAAAAGACGCGGAAAACTAACGCGAAGTGTCCTGCTGTTTCATGATAATGCACCAGCCCATAAGTCAAGACTTTCAAAAGCTGCCATTGCTAAATGTGGCTTTGTAGAAATTGATCATCCACCTTATAGTCCAGATTTAGGGACGATCATAAACTTATAGCGGTTGTTGAAAACCATTTTACGAGCAAATCAAAAGTAATTTTTATAATGGGTTAAAAATGTTACTGAAACGATGTAATACTTGTAAATTGAAAAATAAATTTCTCTTGTTCTAATCTACTCTTATCATGCCTAGTCTGAGAATATGAAAACAATCCCTCGTATATTTGGTACTTTGGTTAATCGTGTATTTAGTAATGCAATATTTTGTTTCTTTATCTTTCTACACTGCTTAAGTTAGACAATAAATGATATTAAGTTATACTGGAGCGAGATAATAGGAATTCTTTATGGAACTATTAGTTTCAAATATGGCTATTCTGTTTCCTGATGCTGGAACTGATGCCCCAACCAAATAGAAACATGTGGCTTGAACAAGATGACACAGGGCCAATTCCTGTTCTGGAGTATCTGGATGGAGTATTTCCCAGCAGAGGGGGCCCCTTGGAATGACCACTAGGTCTCCAGACCTCACTCCTATGGACTTCTTTTTCTGGAGGTACATGAAGAGAAGTTATGACGACACAAAGTCTCGTGAAGTTAAAAAAGGGATAAGATATGAATGAAGTCTAATTTCACCTGAAGTTATTGGAAAGGTTCAACAAGAGTTTCAGTTGTATTTAAGATATTTCCAACTAGTGTGAATGTACAACTTAAAGTTGTTAAGTTATGTAAGGCATAGTGTTTTTAGATTTGCTATGGCGCAAGAACTAAACAAAATGTAACACAATTTAAATACGATTAAGTATTATTAAAAATGACAATGTCTGTATTTTTTTAAAACAAATGTGATAGAATGTATTGATTCAAAGTAGATAATACATTTAGCAGCATTTTGAACAAATTTTATGTAGAATCTAAAAATAAAATAAAAAATGGTAATTTCAAATTTAAAGAATTACAGTCACATATTTCTTGTTTTTTGAATCAACCTTTCTAAATGAAAATTAGCTTAAAATATGTGCAATTAAAAATAAAATTTAACGGGTCCGAGCATTTTGCACAAACATCGTCTTTATTTTACTGAATTTATTTTGGTATAGTGCTCAAAACGAGCATTTGCCAGGAACTGTAATATTATTCGATTATGAGAAAACCTAGCAACCGAACGTAATATTATTAATTTATTGAGTAAAGGATCATAGTATGGTTATTAATAATTGTAATTAATAGAATACAGTCTTAACTTATTTATTTGTTATTAATTTATTACTATTATGTACTTGTTAACACCAATTATTTAACAACCCAAGGTTCTGCTTCAATTTTAACTGTAAAAATGGATACATTTCAAAAGTCATTCAATCAATTTTTTTAGATAATTTAATCGCAATGATAAATAAAACAAAAATGAAAAATGCATTAAAATACAAGTTTTGTTTCACTACGTAAATTGTGCTTATTTATAATTTATTATATTGTTCCAACAACTGATGACTTTTTTTGTTATTAATTTTTGAATAAAAAAAATTGTTATTGGTAACTGTCGAAAGTGATATTTTTTGTTTTTAGATGACTACAATGTTTCAATAGAAATACCAGTTCTTGTTCAAACTCTTGCCGAGCAGCACTTAGATATTGTTCCTGAAATGAAAGCTGATCAACTTTCAGAAACTCAATTGATAATTACGCAACGTACTTTTGATTGTGATCAATTTGTTCAGAGTAGAGCCCAACAATTGTGTGTAGATGCTAAGCTTGAATTTTTACATTGTGAGGATTATGACATCAAAATACTTCATGTAAATGTACAAGTTTTTTCAAGATCTTAATTTATAATTTGTCATATTGCAGATTTGTCCATTAAATGGACATATTGTTTGTAAGGCTGTGATAACTATAGTTGCACTTCAAGATTTGCTACCATATTGTAGACGTAATATTTATTTGGCTGAATGCATTTTTACTTGGAATATTGCAGATAATATGTTTGAAGTGATCGAACCTCCTTTAAAATTTAAGCTTCAAACAAAATGGTACAGTACTGAACTACCTCTTGTAAAGATTCCTTCAATTGTACATAAGAAAGTTCTCGTGATGGATCAACTTTTTGAGGAATCAAAAAGAAGTCTCAGGGATTATAATAATTGTTTTGAAATTTGTATAGATACCATGCAGCTTTGTATGTAATATGAAATAAGAATAATCCATTATCTAATTTCTAGTTTTTATAGATTCTGATAGCCCTATATCAAATGGAGAATATTTTGATGAATACTCAATACCCAGTGAAAGTGATTAAAGAGAATTTCTGACTGAAGTTATTTGATTGCGACCGTACTATTTGTTACATATAACCAAATCTTTTGTGCATATTTTATGCAAATATGTATATATGTTGTAAATTTACCTTAGATTCATAAATCAATGTCTGTCCAATTTTTAAATTCAAGTAGCAATACTCAATTTTATGAATAAAAAAAGATATAAGTAACATTAGTGACAGCATCATCAGTCATCTGATATAAATATTTCCAAAAAGCACCTTGCCTAATAGGTGTAGTTAATATTAAATAAGTTTATCTGTGATGTAAAGTTGTGACTTTTAAATAAAAATTTTGAAAATGATTTGTCATATTAGTGACGATGTTGAATTCTGTTTTAATATTCATATTATACACTTAAACAAATGAATAAGGAACATGATAGGAAGAAAGATTTGTGATTCACACGAGTATTAATAGTATAGGGGAAAATGGGGCATAGTGGAATTTAAATATTATTTTAGAATAACTGGCGGCATCTAAGTTTATAAGTTGTAACTTGGCTCAATTTCACTAGTTTGCTACTTGGGAAGTATTCAGTTGTCTGTATTAGTACATGTGTTTAGTTGATAAAGTGAAATAAATTCGTCAATTGCTAATTGTAACATCACAAGGTAAGAAATAAGCCACTTATTTTACTGCTTGTGATTGTAAACTGACTTTTAACGTTTAGTAAATAATGCAACATATTTGTAAACAGTGAGCGTACACAATCTTTAATATTAGTAGAATAACTTTTCGTACATTGGATTTTATAATTACTGTAAACATGAGGCATAGTGGAAATCATTAGCTGGGTAAAGTGGAAAATTTTCCACTTTGCCCTAGCGATTTTATTCATTGTGAATTTCTTTACAGTATGGTTCGTGAGTATAAGAGGACAGCATTCTTGGACAGAACAATCAATGGGAAATGCCATAAATGACATTAGAAATGGAATATATGGATATGAGAAAGCTGCTGAAAAATATAATGTCCTGTTGGCACGCTTCACAGATGAGTTAAATCGGAAAAACAGCAGTTAATGCATCAAAAAGTTCTTAGGTCATTATAGGCCCATTTTTAATATAGAGCAAGAGCATGAATTGGCCAATTATATACTTTTAATGGAAAGTAAACTCTTTGGTTTGACTAGAAGAGATCTGAGAGCATTAGCATTTGAATATGCACAAAAATAGAATTCCCAACAATTTTAATGCTGAAACAGGCCTAGCGGGCTCGATTGGGTCTATGGATTTTAAAACGAAATCAAAATATTGTCCTACGTTCCGAAAACACCTCAGCAGGGAGAGCAGCACCTTTCAATAAGCCCAATGTGTCAAAGTTTTTCAAATTACTTGGAGAATTGATGGACAAGCATAGGTTTACACCGAGTCGTATTTATAACTGCGTGAAACTGGCATATCTACAGTGCCTTTTTCTCTAAAGGAAAGAAACAAGTAGGGGTTCTTGCATCGGGTGAGAGAGGAGTTCTCGTGACTGCTCTAATCTGTTTCAACGCCTTGCGATCGTATATACCACCATTATTGATATGTCCTCGAATACGAAGAAATCCATTATTTGAAATAGGACTTCCACGGAGAGCATTGTGGAGTATCACCCATCCGGATGGATGCAATCCAATATTTTTGCACCAATATGGTTTAACCATTTTTGAAATATGCCAAACCAAGTGTTGATGACCCTGTGCTCATAATTTTAGACGGCATGCAACCCACGCTAAAAATTTATTGTTAGTGGAAATGGCAAGACAAAACAATGTTCACATACTTGTTTTGCCGCCGCACACTTCTCACCGATTGCAACCCCTCGACGTTTCATTTATGTTCCTCTAAGCACATATTATGAACAGGAGGCAAAAATGGATAAGAAACCATCCTGGTCAAGTTATTACAGTCCATAATGTTGGTGAACTGTTTGGTGGAGCTTTTCAACGGTCTGCAATAGCACAAAATGCGATTAATGGATTTAAAAATACAGGCATAGGCCTTACAATCCTGAAATATTCCCTGAAGAGTTATATAAACCAGCAGAAACAACTGATTAGGATCAAAATGATACTATTTTGCCTGCAGAAAATCAGGAAATGGAACACAGAACACCTTCACCATTAACGTCTTCTACCAATTTGCCTGTTCGGGTTAATGATATCACACCTAAATCCAAAAAAGTTGCCAGTAGAATTCCTTCCGAAAAAAAGAAACTGGAAAACAGAGAAAACGTATCATCACAGCCTAGTTGTTTTTTGTACAAGAGTCATCTGATAATATTTACTATTCTCCATGCGACATAATGCCAATTCCGAAAGCTTGCCAAAAACAACGAAAACCACATAAACGTGGAAAAACTTTGGTATTAACAGCTACTCCAAACCTAGACGAACTAAAGGCATCTCTTAACTCTATTGGTAAAACAAAGGCCAAAACTGTAAAGCGAAAAATGGTTCCAAATGTTAAGAAAGAAAAAAACAAACGAAGGAAGCCTGAAAACATTCAATCAACATCTGAATCATCTTCTGAGGAACTTTGCGACGATTTTTCATCTTCTGATGAAATTTTCAACGATTCGTCAGGCAACGATGGGGACAAAGTGATTAATTCTGTGGAAAAATTATGTATTGAAAAAGTAACATGTCAACACGTTAAACAAAATGATTTTCTACTTGTGGAACTTGAAAATCCAAATGGTAAACAAAAGAAAAAATTTGTGGCAGAAGTTCAGTCTATGGACGAAGAAGGAGTTCAAGTTTCTTTTATGCGCCAATACAGACAAAATTATAATATTTATGTGTTTCCCGAGGTTCCTGAAAACAGCGCCGTCTACATGAAGGAAATTGTTGGTCGCCTTACCAAGCATGAAAAATAAGATTTTTGTAATGTATTTTTTTATTATATTGCTCGCTGAATTTACCATTTTGCCCCATACCCGGGGTAAAGTGGAAAATTTTCAAGATTTTTAAAAAAAGTAATTACTCTTTTGGTGTTTCTAATTTTGCGTTTATTTACATTACTTATAATAACAAATATACATTCTAGTGTAGCATTTGGTTTTGATTTCCATTAAACTTTTTTCAATTTTTTTATCAATTTTGTTTTAGGCCTTCCACTTTCCCCTACTCTGTTCCATCTTAATTAGAGCAGACCATGGAAATCTAAGGAGAATGTTGCAGTGTCAAAAGAACAACAGTTAGCTTGACTTTTGGGAATTGTCGGTTATATAGTGAAACTTTGCAACATAGTTTTTCACGCTATTATATTCTTTACATTGGTAAATGACAACATGAGATGTTATATTAACCAAATCTACCTAAAACTAATAAATATACCTTCTCCTTTTTTCACTTTTCCAACATATGCAGGAAATCAGTTCAATTATAAGTAATCCAATGTAAAACTTGATTTCATGATAAAATTTATTTACATAATTTTTCTCTTTCTTGGCTATTAAACATGATGTAGAATATGGTTATATGTAAACTTAGTTCTTCACTTGCAAAGTTAATAGGTAACCAGGACATCAATATGTACCAATTTAATTTAACCTATCCAGGAAATTCACAGTGCTTTTTCATAAGTAATTCAATATGAAGATTTTGTTTTTGTGATGAAATTTGCTGCATCGTTTTTCTTGACTGTTACGTAATGAAAATAAATAACCAGAAATGTAGCCATTTAAGTCGTGGCTAAATGGACTAGACCAAGAGATTGTTGCTTTTGTATCCACGACTGAAAACCAAATATTTAAATGTATTTTTACTAAAATTTTAATGCCAAACAGTGGGGTCTTATTCTAACGGCATTATGTCACCAGAAGAATCTGAATCAGATTATGCTAGTGCTATAATAACTTAACAACCTTGCCTCTTATTTATTTTTCATTCACAATCTTTCTCCATGCTTTCCTATCACCACATACCTCCTAGCTTCCACAGGATTCATACATAGTCTCTGACATGCTCTTTTGTTTTAAAACTCCTTATCTTTCTTTCCTTTATCATAGATTCTACTACATTCAGCCAAGTTTTACGCAGCCTGCCAGGCCCGGCCTTTCCCTAACCTCACCCACATATATTTGTTTCGTTAATCTTGCGTTGTTCATTCTCTCAATGTGCTATAATGTGGGATATTTTCATTTGAAAAATTTTCCTTATATTTCTCCCAATCATTTAAAATAATCGTTTCTGTGCAAACAAAAAGCCATCTTTCGATGGAGGTTCAGAATTCATTTGCTTATTATAATAATTTTTACAAAACCCACGCCATTTATATTGACAATGGAAAAGAGGCAATCGTAAAACTTCATAACAATGTTCAATGAAAATGTCAACTGTATAATTTTTCCTTTGGACCCAAAAGGTTAAATTCTGTTCCACAATTGCTTTTTATAATATTGTTTTAATTTCGACCTGTGCTTGGACCGGGCAATAAATTTTACGGATGGCATTTTGACTGTAGTACGTCAGATATCTGGTCCAACATATTTAAAAAAAACAAAATAAATGGTATTTACAAAGGTTTTATTATAGGTCCATACTAGAATCAGTATAGACTGACATGGCAGGCGGTGAAGACGCAATCTCTATTAAGTGCTCGGTTTATTCTAAATTAGCAGTAAATGAACGAGTAAACTGCAGTAATTGTGGGAATAATTTTCATACAGGTTGTGCCAATAAAAGAAGTTTATTAAAAATTGACGAAACTATAGTTGTTTGCTGTGATAAACCTATCTCAATAGAATTTCTGAAGATAAATGAGTCTACTTTGGATGGATAAATCTTATTCTGAAGCTGCTAGTAAGCACAGTTCGCAAATTGTCAGTTTGAATGTAGTACAAACTCAAACCACAGTAAACAGAATGCTATCATCGCTAAAGAACAAGGCTGATAATGCTCGCATTATTGAAAATAGAAATAACATTTGTGATGATTCTGTTTAAAATAAATGCAGATACAGATGTAATTATTAAACCAACCTGATAAACATATCGTAAGTACTAAAAAATAGACAATTATCAGGTCTTTAATCATTTAATAAAAAAACGTTATTACAAATTCAAATATCAATTTTGGTATATCAAAAAAGGTCTGGGTGTTTTTAAAGAATTTCGACATCTGTTGCAGAAGCTGATATGGTTAAACATGTTCAAACTATTATGCAAGACAAGAATCCAATTGTATTAAATTAGAGACCAAAAGTAAAAATTCATGTTTCAGGGTTAACTCAGATATAAAAAACCAGATCTACTTCTAAAGCCTAAAATTGGTAGAGCATGTAAGTGAGGACAATTTTCGATTTACCAATCATAGACAGATTAAAATTTTAATACACTTGAATATACTAATAATGTAAATAATTTTGTATTCCATATAAATATACAATGTTTTGGAATAAAATTTTGATCTTGAAGCAGTTTTTTTGTGGTGAATGGTAGTTGCATTCTTATTATGCCAAACAAAAAGACATGGATAAATTCATTTTGTGTGATTAACATATCCCTAAAACCATATTGAAATTTCTGGGCTAAACGTATTGACAGTGAGTTATTTGTTATTAATATTTAATGAAAATGTAAACTTTCACCATTAAAACTCATAATAAAATATTTATCTTTTGGGTTTTTAATGGTGTATTTAAATTATACAATCTAAACGTTTCGATAAACCAGTTATCTTCGTCAGTAATATTTGTAAAAACTGTTCAAGATGTTGTAAACAATTTTGTCAAAGTTGAAAATTAATTTTTCCAAAAAGATAAGTATTTTATTATATTTTAACTAGTTTAAAATGTTGTTATTTAGGTTAATAGGAAAAGAAAGTGTAGGTAATCACTTGACTTCAATGCTAAGTTTGTAGTGCTGAATCTAATACCACCAAACTTGTGATTGTTTACATTCCTATGGATTTGTACAGACAATTTTTCTGAGACTAGGCAAAAAATTGTCTTGACAATCACTTGCAACATCTTGTATGTTGCCTATCAAAATTGGTGTAAAGGTATATTTGGACCATTGCTTTTTCTAATCTATATTAATAACTTTTCAAACTGTTTACCTACTAACACTTGAACTATTTTTGCAGATGATACTACCACATTATCTTGGAATTACCAATAAAAAGTGAAATACAGTCCATTGTTATAATTCTAGCTGTTAATCAGCTAATACTAAACATAAACGCTTTTTTCTCTGAAAATTTAGAAACTTAAACAATCCTGCTTCTGTTAAATTTTTAGGTGTAATATTGATTATAAATGCGCATGGTGAACATACAGACAGTATCGCCACTAAATTGTGTAAAAAATTTTTTTAAATAAAATCAGTCTCTTGTAAAGTCTTATTAACTGTTTATTTTCGTTATGCCATTTCTCCTTTCCTATGCGATATTGGTTTGGGGTCACTCATCATAACATCGTCTCTTCGAACTACAAAGAATCTTAAATACCAAACGTTGGTTATCGTGAGGATGTTAAAAGTACTTTTATTACACAAAGTTTTAACTGTATCTTGTGAATTTATTTATCATGTTAAATATATGTCAAGAAAATTTTTTGTTTGTACAGCACAATGTGCATAACCAATAAGAAATGGACGGTTGGTCTGATCGTTTTCGTTTAAATAGATCTCAGAACGGACCAAATTTAAATTATGTAAAAAATTTTTTTTCAAAGGATTCATGATTTATCTTTAATTAGATTTAAATTAGTAGTTGAAACATTTATTAAATAATGCATTTTACAATTTTGAAGGCTGCTTTTAATCTGAGCTTACTTGCTATACGATACTAATAAAATAGGTTGACCTGTGTATATACAACTGTATATTAAAACCAAATACATATTATTATTATTATAATTTCATTTTCAGTAATTGTGATGCATCTTCAATTCCATTAATAACGTGCTAGCTGTTGTACCTATTATGGAGTATTTACAAAATATATATTATTTTGTTATTGTGAAATTCTTTATGCTTTACAAACACGACAAATAAGAACTTATATTTTTAAAATTGTCGATTCCTGAAAATAAGAAAAGATTATCCCCTTTTACCTGTTTGACATGTTTTCATAACCCTATTATAAAGCAAAGATGAAGACT
The DNA here is from genome assembly GCA_036346205.1 of Vesta saturnalis. Taxonomy (NCBI): domain Eukaryota; kingdom Metazoa; phylum Arthropoda; class Insecta; order Coleoptera; family Lampyridae; genus Vesta; species Vesta saturnalis. The sequence continues at coordinate 586,579 of JARFJB010001798.1, forward strand.
TGTTTGTTTATTTATGCAGTTACTGTATTCTAAAAAGTGCAATTAATTTTAACAAAACTATAATTATTTTTATGTAGTTTTCGAATCAATTCATGGCAGCTAAGAGTTTATTGTTTCCAATTAAAAATATAAAATAATAAAATTCTTATTTTTTTTTTAACGTTTCTGGATGAAGTCCATTTTCTATTTTTAAAGGACGATTTTTTAATTTTCATTAAAATTTTAAATTTTATGTACCTAGCAAATTCTTTGGTCACGGATATAAAAAATTTTCAATTTGTAATCTGTATTGATTGATAAATGAATTTTATCTGAAAATACTGTTGACGCGTGACCTTTATTTATACATTATATAAAACAATGGCGTGACGAATTCGTAACAGGTGAAGTTATGTTATTTCCTAGTGGTGAAAGTTCCATAAACAGGAAGGATACAGTGTAAAATATTGGTGGTTTCTTTCTTAACCTTCACGCCATTTTGCGGGGTAGGCAAAACAATCCCTGCCTCTTATTTATTTTTCTTCACAATCTTTCTCCATGTTTTCCTATTTTCACATACCTCCTAGCTTTCGCAAGAGTCCTACATTGTTTCTGACATGCCCTTTTATTTTTAAAATTCTATTTTTTTTCCTGTATCTACATTCCACTACTTTCAGCCAAGTTTTGCGCCTACCAGGCCGGCCTTACCTCTAACCTCACCCACATTATATTTGTTCGTTAATCTTGCGTTGTTCATTCTCTCAATGTGACCAAATCAACGTATTGTACTACTTTTATATCTATCCATCATCGTCTTTTCCTCGCCACACTCCGTCATTATGCATTCATTCTTTATCTTGTCCCGTCTCGTTTTACCACATGGCCCTAATCTCATACCCAGGCATTTATTTTTCTTTCCGCTTTTTAACATACCCATTGTCACTTCCATACAGTACTGACGGGACAAACACACCATTATAGATTGCTCTTTTGCAGCTAGGCTCATGCTTTCTTCTCATTATCGCCCACATACTTCGAATCACTTCCTTCTAGCATTGACTCTTCGTACAATCTGGCCCTCCATTGTACCATCTGCAGTAAACATTCTACCGAGATATACCAGCTCGTCCACTTGCTCCATAATTTCATCTTGCAGAGTAAATACTCTACTCTCCTTTCCACCTTCCCGATTGAACACCACAATCTTAGTTTTGTTCACGATTACCTTAGGTCCATGCTCTCATAGACTGTATCAAACTTCCTCAGAGCGGTTTGTAGCTCATCCGCACTGTCATTAATAAGACTGTGTCATTTGCATACACCAGAAGTCCATTTACGCCTCCAACCATTACACCATTTGTATCGCTACATGCTTGCCTAACACATTTATCCATGTATACATTGAACAACCAGGGTGACATCACACAGCCTTGTCGCACTCCTTGCTCAATATAAAATATTCACTCACAACTGGTACCAATTCAAATATCAATTTTGGTATATCAGCAGCCCCAAAAGGTCTGGGTGTTTGTTAGAAGAATTTCGACATCTGTTGCAGAAGCTGATATGGTTAAACATGTTCAAACTATTATGCAAGACAAGAATGCCAATTGTATTAAATTAGAGACCAAAAGTAAAATTCATGTTTCAGGGTTAACTCAGATATAAAAACCAGATCTACTTCTAAAGCCTAAAAATTGGTCAGAGCATGTACGGTGAGCCGCTACAATTTTCGATTTACCAATCATAGACAGATTAAGAATTTTAATACACTTGAATATACTAATAATGTAAATAATTTTATGTATTCCATATAAATATACAATGTTTTAGGAATAAAATTCTTGATCTTGAACAGTTTTTTTGGTGAATGGGTAGTTGCATTCTTATTATGCCAAACAAATAAGACATGGATAAATTCATTCCTGTAAGTGTGATTAACATATCCTCTGAAAACCATATTGAAATTTCTGCGGCTAAACGTATTGACAGTGAGTTATTTGTTATTAATATTTAATGAAAATGTAAACTTTCACCATTAAAACTCATAATAAAATATTTATCTTTTTGGGTTTTTAATGGTGTATTTAAATTATACAATCTAAACGTTTCGATAACACTTACAGTTATCTTCGTCAAGTAATATTTGTAAAAACTGTTCAAGATGTTGTAAACAATTTTGTCAAAGTTGAAAATTAATTTTTCCAAAAAGATAAGTATTTTATTATTTTTAACTAGTTTAGAAATGTTGTTATTTGGTTAATAGGAAAAGAAAGTGTAGGTAATCACTGGTGACTTCAATGCTAAGTTTTGTAGTGCTGAATCTAATACCACCAAACTGTGTGATTGTTTACATTCCTATGGATTTGTACAGACAATTTTCTCTGAGACTAGGCTTAAAAATTGTCTTGAAATCACTTGCAACATCTTGTATGTTGCCTATCAAAATTGTCCCACAAGGTAGTATATTTGGACCATTGCTTTTCTAATCTATATTTAACTTTTCAAACTGTTTACCTACTAACACTTGAACTATTTTTGCAGATGATACTACCTTGTACATTATCTTGAGTATATTACCAAAAAAAAAGTGAAATACAGTCCATTGTTTATAATTGGCTAGCTGTTAATCAGCTAATACTAAACGGGATAAACTGCAAAGTACAATTTTTCTCTGAAAAATTTAGAAACTTACAACAATCCTGCTTCTGTTAAATTTTAGGTGTAATACTTGATTATAAATGCGCATGGTCCGAACATACAGACAGTATCGCCACTAAATTGTGTAAAAACATTTTTGTTGAAACCTACAAACGTCAGTCTCTTGTAAAGTCTTATTAACTGTTTATTTTCGTTATGCCATTCTCTCCTTTCCTATGCGATATTGGTTTGGGGTCACTCATCAGGTAGACATCGTTCTTCGAACTACAAAGAAGGGTCTTACATATAGCGGCAAACGTTGGTTATCGTGAGGATGTTAAAAGTACTTTTATTACACTGAAAGTTTTAACTGTATCTTGTGAATTTATTTATCAGTGTTAAAATATGTCAAGAAAAATTCTAATTTGTTTGTACAGCACAGTGATTGCATAACTACAATACCAGAAATGGACGTAGCATTAGGTCTGATCGTTTTCGTTTAAATAGATCTCAGAACGGACCAAATTTAAAAATTATGTACAAAATTTACAATTTTTAGCACAAATTCATGATTTATCTTTAATTAGATTTAAATTAGTAGTTAAAAACATTTATTAAATAATGCATTTTACAATTTTGAAGGCTGTTTCAATCTGAGCTTACTTGCTATACGATACTAATAAATATACCTTGTGTTGACCTGTGTTTACAACTGTATATTAAAACCAAATACATATTATTATTATTTAATTTCATTACATTCAGTAATTGTGATGCATCTTCAATTCCATTAATAACGTGGCTGTTGTACCTATTATAGTATTTACAAATATATATTATTTTGTTATTGTAAAATTTATTCTTTATGCTTTACAAACACGACAAATAAGAACTTATATTTCTTAAATATCTGTCGATTCCTGAAAATAAAAAAGATTATCCCCACACGGGATTTTACCTGTTTGACATGTTTTTCATAACCCTATTATAAAAGCAAAGATGAAGACTTGTTTGTTTATTTTGCAGTTACTGTATTCTAAAAAGTGCAATTAATTTTAACATAGTAACTATAATTATTTTGTATTAGTTTTTCGAATCAATTCATGGCAGCTAAGAGTTTATGGGTGTTTCCAATTAAAAATATAAAATAAAAAATTCTTATTTTTTTTTTTAACGTTTCTGGATAAGTCCATTTTCTATTTTTTAAAGGACGATTTTTTAATTTTTCATTAAAATTTTAAATTTTATGTATAGCAAATTCTTTGGTCACGGATATAGAAAAATTTTCAATTTGTAATCTGTATTGATTGATAAATGAATTTTATCTGAAAATACTGTTGACGCGTGACCTTTATTTATAATTATATATAAACAATGGCGTGACGAATTCGTAACAGGTGAAGTTATGTTATTTCCTAGTGGTGAAAGTTCCATAAACAGGAAGGATACAGTGTAAAATATTGGTGGTTCTCTTTAACTTAACCTTCACGCCATTTTTAGGCAAAACAATTCCCTTATTTATTTTTCTTTCACAATCTTTCTCCATGTTTTCCTATTTTCACATACCCCTAGCTTTCAAGAGTTACATTGTTTCTGACATGCCCTTTTATTTTTAAAATTCTATATCTTTTTTCCTGTATCGTACATTCCACTACTTTCAGCCAAGTTTTGCGCCCTACCAGGCCCTTACCTCTAACCTCACCCACATTATATTTGCTTCGTTAATTTCTTGTTCATTCTCTCAATGTGACCAAATCAACGTATTGTACTACTTTATATCTATCCATCATCGTCTTTTTCGCCACATCCGTCATTATGCATTCATTCTTTATCTTGTCCCGTCTCGTTTTACCACATGCGCTTCTCAGTAATTCCCCACCATTTATTTTTCTTTCCGCTTTTTAACATAATTTACTTCCAACAGTACTGACGGGAAAACAATTATAGATTGCTCTTTTGCAGCTAGGCTCATGCTTTGGTTCTCATTATCGCCCACATACTTCGAATCACTTCCTTCTAGCATTGACTCTTCGTACAATCTCCCTCCATTGTACCATCTGCAAAACATTCTACCGAGATATACCAGCTCGTCCACTTGCTCCATAAATTTCAAAATACTCTACTCTCCTTTCCACCTTCCCGATTGAACACCACAATCTTAGTTTTGTTGATTACTCTTAGGTCCATGCTCTCAAGACTGTATCAAACTTCCTCAGAGCGGTTTGTAGCTCATCCGCACTGTCAAATAAGACTGTGTCATTTCATAAAGTCCATTTACGCCTCCAACCATTACACCATTTGTATCGCTACATGCTTGCCAAACATTTATCCATGTATACATTGAACAACCAGGGTGACATCACACAGCCTTGTCGCACTCCCTCAATATAAAAATATTCACTCACAACTGGTACCAATTCAAATATCAATTTTGGTATATCAGCAGCCCCAAAACTTTTTTAAAGAATTTCGACATCTGTTGCAGAAGCTGATATGGTTAAACATGTTCAAACTATTATGCAAGACAAGAATGCCAATTGTATTAAATTAGAGACCAAAGTAAAATTCATGTTTCAGGGTTAACTCAGATATAAAAAACGCAGATCTACTTCTAAAGCCTAAAAATTGGTCAGAGCATGTACAGTGAGCCAACAATTTTCGATTTACCAATCATAGACAGATTAAGAATTTTTCTTGAATATACTAATAAAAATAATTTTATGTATTCCATATAAATATACAATGTTTTAGGAATAAAATTCTTGATCTTGAAGCAGTTTTGTTTTGTGGTGAATGGGTAGTTGCATTCTTATTATGCCAAACAAATAAGACATGGATAAATTCATTCCTGTAAGTGTGATTAACATATCCTCTGAAAACCATATTGAAATTTCTGCGGCTAAACGTATTGAATGAGTTATTTGTTATTAATATTTAATGAAAATAAACTTTCACCATTAAAACTCATAATAAAATATTTATCTTTTTGGGTTTTTAATGGTGTATTTAAATTTACAATCTAAACGTTTCGATAACACTTACAGTTATCTTCGTCAGTAGTAATATTTGTAAAAACTGTTCAAGATGTTGTAAACAATTTTGTCAAAGTTGAAAAATTAATTTTTCCAAAAAAGATAAGTATTTTATTATATTTTTAACTAGTTTAGAAATGTTGTTATTTAGGTTAATAGGGAAAGTGTAGGTAATCACTGGTGACTTAATGCTAAGTTTTGTAGTGCTGAATCTAATACCACCAAACTGTGTGATTGTTTACATTCCTATGGATTTGTACAGACAATTTTCTCTGAGACTAGGCTTAAAATTGTCTTGAAATCACTTGCAACATCTTGTATGTTGCCTATCAAAATTTGTCCCACAAGGTAGTATATTTGGACCATTGCTTTTTCTAATCTATATTAATAACTTTTCAAACTGTTTACCTACTAACACTTGAACTATTTTTGCAGATGAATACCTTGTACATTATCTTGAGTATATTACCAATAAAAAGTGAAATACAGTCCATTGCTTATAATTGGCTAGCTGTTAATCAAATACTAAAGGGATAAACTGCAAAGTACAATTTTTCTCTGAAAATTTAAAACTTAAACAATCCTGCTTCTGTTAAATTTTTAGGTGTAATACTTGATTTAAATGCGCATGGTCCGAACATACAGACAGTATCGCCACTAAATTTGTAAAAATTTTTTCTTAAACCTACAAACGTCAGTCTCTTGTAAAGTCTTATTAACTGTTTTTTTCGTTATGCCATTTTCCTTTCCTATGCGATATTGGTTTGGGGTCACTCATCAGGTAGACATCGTCTTTAACTACAAAGAAGGGTCTTACATATAGCGGCAAACGTTGGTTATCGTGAGGATGTTAAAAGTACTTTTATTACACTGAAAGTTTTAACTGTATCTTTAATTTATTTATCAGTGTTAAATATATGTCAAGAAAAATTCTAATTTGTTTGTACAGCACAGTGATGTGCATAACTAAATACCAGAAATGGGACATTAGGTCTGATCGTTTTCGTTTAAATAGATCTCAGAACGGACCAAATTTAAAAATTATGTACAAAACAATTTTTAGCACAAGGATTCATGATTTATTTTTTAGATTTAAATTAGTAGTTAAGAAACATTTATTAAATAATGCATTTTACAATTTTAACTGCTTTCAATTTTATTTATCCGATACTAATAAAATATTTTACCTTTAATTGTATAAAAACCAAATATATTATTATTATTATAATTTCATTACATTCAGTAATTTGATATCTTCAATTAAATAACGTGCTAGCTGTTTTATTATGGAGTATTTAAAATATATATTATTTTGTTATTGTGAATTTATTCTTTATTTTTAAAACACGACAAATAAGAACTTATATTTCTTAAATATCTGTCGATTCCTGAAAATAAAAAGATTATCCCGCACACGGGATTTTACCTGTTTGACATGTTTTCATAACCCTATTATAAAAGCAAAGATGAAGACTTTTGTTTTATTTATGCAGTTACTGTATTCTAAAAAGTGCAATTAATTTTAACATAGTAACTATAATTATTTTGTATGTAGTTTTTCGAATCAATTCATGGCATAAGAGTTTATGGGTGTTTCCAATTAAAATATAAAATAATAAAATTCTTATTTTTTTTTTAACGTTTCTGGATGAAGTCCATTTTTCTATTTTTTAAAGGACGATTTTTAATTTTCATTAAAATTTTAAAATTTAGCAAATTCTTTGGTCACGGATATAGAAAATTTTCAATTTGTAATCTGTATTGATTGATAAATGAATTTTATCTGAAAATACTGTTGACGCGTGACCTTTATTTATACAAATATAAACAATGGCGTGACGAATTCGTAACAGGTGAAGTTATTTATTTCCTTGGTGAAAGTTCCATAAACAGGAAGGATACAGTGTAAAATATTGGTGGTTCTCTTTTTAACCTTCACGCCATTCCTTGCGGGTAGGCAAAACAATCCCTGCCTCTTATTTATTTTTCTTTCACAATCTTTCTCCATGTTTTCCTATTTTCCATACCTCCCTAGCTTTCAAGAGTCCTACATTGTTTCTGACATGCCCTTTTATTTTAAAATTCTTATCTTTTTCCTGTATCGTTTCCCTACTTTCAGCCAAGTTTTGCGCTGCCTACCAGGCCCGCCTTACCTCTAACCTCACCCACATTATATTTGCTTCGTTAATCTTGCGTTGTTCATTCTCTCAATGTGACCAAATCAACGTATTGTACTACTTTTATATCTATCCATCATCGTCTTTTCCTCGCCACACTCCGTCATTATGCATTCATTCTTTATCTTGTCCCTTGTTTTACCACATGCGCTTCTCAGTAATCTCATACCCACGGCATTTATTTTTTTTCCCTTTTTAACATACCCATGTGTCACTTCCATACAGTACTGACGGGACAAACACACCATTATAGATTGCTTTTTGGCAGGCTCATGCTTTCGGTTCTCATTATCGCCCACAACTTGAATCACTTCCTTCTAGCATTGACTCTTCGTACAATCTGGCCCTCCATTGTACCATCTGCAGTAAACATTCTACCGAGATATACCAGCTCGTCCACTTTCCATAATTTCATCTTGCAGAGTTTTACTCTCCTTTCCACCTTCCCGATTGAACACCACAATCTTAGTTTTGTTCACGATTACCTTAGGTCCATGCTCTCAAGACTGTATCAAACTTCCTCAGAGCGGTTTGTAGCTCATCCGCACTGTCACTTAATAAGACTTTTGCATAACCAGAAGTCCATTTACGCCTCCAACCATTACACCATTTGTATCCTACATGCTTGTAACACATTTATCCATGTATACATTGAACAACCAGGGTGACATCACACAGCCTTGTCCACTCCTTGCTCAATATAAAATATTCACCACAACTGGTACCAATTCAAATATCAATTTTGGTATATCAGCAGCCCCAAAAGGTCTTTTTGTTAGAAAATTTCGACATCTGTTGCAGAAGCTGATATGGTTAAACATGTTCAAACTATTTGCAAGACAAGAATGCCAATTGTATTAAATTAGAGACCAAAAGTAAAAATTCATGTTTCAGGGTTAACTCAGATAAAAAAACGCAGATCTACTTCTAAAGCCTAAAAATTTAGAGCATGTACAGTGAGCCGCCAATTTTCGATTTACCAATCATAGACAGATTAAAATTTTAATACACTTGAATATACTAATAATGTAAATAATTTTATGTATTCCATATAAATATACAATGTTTTAGAATAAAATTCTTGATCTTGAAAGTTTTGTGTGTGGTGAATGGTAGTTGCATTCTTATTATGCCAAACAAATAAGACATGGATAAATTCATTCCTGTAAGTGTGATTAAATATCCTCTGAAACCATATTGAAATTTCTGGGTAAACGTATTGACAGTGAGTTATTTGTTATTAATATTTAATGAAAATTAAACTTTCACCATTAAAACTCATAATAAAAATTTATCTTTTTGGGTTTTTAATGGTGTATTTAAATATACAATCTAAACGTTTCGATAACACTTACAGTTATCTTCGTCAGTAAATATTTGTAAAAACTGTTCAAAAAACAATTTTAAAGTTGAAAATTAATTTTTCCAAAAAGATAAGTATTTTATTATATTTTTAACTAGTTTAGAAATGTTTTATTTAGGTTAATAGGAAAAGAAAGTGTAGGTAATCACTGGTGACTTCAATGCTAAGTTTTAGTGCTGAATCTAATACCACCAAACTGTGTGATTGTTTACATTCCTATGGATTTGTACAGACAATTTTCTCTGAGACTAGGCTTAAAATTGTCTTGACAATCACCAACATCTTGTATGTTGCCTATCAAAAATTGTCCCCAAGGTAGTATATTTGGACCATTGCTTTTCTAATCTATATTAATAACTTTTCAAACTGTTTACCTACTAACACTTGAACTATTTTTTGCAGATGATACTACCTTGTACATTATCTTGGTATATTACCAAAAAAAAGTGAAATACAGTCCATTGTTATAATTGGCTAGCTGTTAATCAGCTAATACTAAACAGGGATAAACTAAAGTACAATTTTTCTCTGAAAATTTGAAACTTCAACAATCCTGCTTCTGTTAAATTTTAGGTGTAATACTTGATTATAAATGGCATTAACCGAAGTATCGTAAATTGTGTAAAACATTTTGTGCTTGAAACCTACAAACGTCAGTCTCTTGTAAAGTCTTATTAACTGTTTATTTTCGTTATGCCATTCTCTCCTTTCCTATGCGATATTGGTTTGGGGTCACTCATCAGGTAGACATCGTCTCTTCGAACTACAAAGAAGGGTTTCTTGCGGCAAACGTTGGTTATCGGAGGATGTTAAAAGTACTTTTATTACACTGAAAGTTTTAACTGTATCTTGTGAATTTATTTATCAGTGTTAAATATATGTCAAGAAAAATTCTAATTTGTTTGTAACAAGGATGTTAACTAAATACCAGAAATGGACGTAGCATTAGGTCTGATCGTTTTCGTTTAAATAGATCTCAGAACGGACCAAATTTAAAATTAGCAAAATTTACAATTTTTACAAAGGGATTCATGATTTATCTTTAATTAGATTTAAATTAGTAGTTAAAAACATTTATTAAATAATGCATTTTACAATTTTGAAGGCTGCTTTCAATCTGAGCTTACTTGCTATACACGATACTAATAAATATACCTTGTGTTGACCTGTGTTATACAACTGTTATTAAAACCAAATACATATTATTATTATTATAATTTCATTAATTCAGTAATTGTGATGCATCTTCAATTCCATTAATAACGTGCTATTGTTGTACCTATTATGGAGTATTTACAAAATATATATTATTTTGTTATTGTAAAATTTATTCTTTATGCTTTACAAACACGACAAATAAGAACTTATATTTCTTAAATATCTGTCGATTCCTGAAAATAAGAAAAGATTATCCCGAAGGTTTTACCTGTTTGACATGTTTTCATAACCCTATTATAAAAGCAAAGATGAAGACTTGTTTGTTTATTTATGCAGTTACTGTATTCTAAAAGTGCAATTAATTTTAACATAGTAACTATAATTATTTTGTATGTTTTTCGAATCAATTCATGGCAGCTAAGAGTTTATTGGGGTTTCCAATTAAAATATAAAATAATAAAATTCTTATTTTTTTTTTTAACGTTTCTGGATGAAGTCCATTTTCTTTTTTAAAGGACGATTTTTTAATTTTCATTAAAATTTTAAATTTTATGTACCTAGCAAATTCTTTGGTCACGGATATAGAAAATTTTCAATTTGTAATCTGTATTGATTGATAAATGAATTTTTATCTGAAAATACTGTTGACGCGTGACCTTTATTTATACATTATATATAAACAATGGCGTGACGAATTCGTAACAGGTGAAGTTATGTTATTTCCTAGTGGTGAAAGTTCCATAAACAGGAAGGATACAGTGTAAAATATTGGTGGTTCTCTTTAACTTAACCTTCACGCCATTCCCTTGCGGGGTAGGCAAAACAATCCCTGCCTCTTATTTATTTTTCATTCACAATCTTTCTCCATGTTTTCCTATTTTCACATACCTCCCTAGCTTCAAGAGTCCTACATTGTTTCTGACATGCCCTTTTTTTTAAAATTCTTATCTTTTTTCCTTTATCGTACATTCCACTACTTTCAGCCAAGTTTTGCGCTGCCTACCAGGCTGGGCCTTACCTCTAACCGCACTCACATATATTTGCTTCTTTAATCTTGCGTTGTTCATTCTCTCAATGTGACCAAACCAACGTAATGTACTACTTTTATATCTATCCATCATCGTCTTTTCCTCGCCACACTCCGTCATTATGCATTCATTCTTTATCTTGTCCTGCCTCGTTTTACCACTTGCGCTTCTCAGGAATCTCAAACCCACCGCATTTATTTTTCTTTCGTGCTTTTTTAACATAACCATGTCTCACTTCCATACAGTACTGACGGTACAAACACCCATTATAGATTGCTCTTTTGCAGCTAGGCTCATGCTTTCATTCTCATTATCGCCACATACTTCCAACCACTTTCCTTCCAGCATTCACCCTTCGTCCAATCTCGCCCTCTATTGTACCATCTGCAGTAAACATTCTACCCAGATATACCAGCTCGTCCGCTTGCTACATAATTTCATTTTGCAGAGTAAATACTCTACTCTCCTTTCCACCTTCAGGATTGAGCACCACAATCTTTGTTTTGTTCACGTTTACCTTTAGGTCTATGCTCTCACAGACTGTATCAAACTTCCTTATAGCGGTTTGTAGCTCATCCGCACTGTCACTTAATAAGACTGTGTCATCTGAATACACCAGAAGTCGTACATTTACGTCACCAACGTACATGCTTGTCTAACACATTTATCCATGTGTACATTGAACAACCATGGTAACGTGATACAACCTTGTCGCACTCCTTTCTCAATATTAAAGTATTCACTCACACCTCCTGTCACCCTAACACATGCCCGACTACCATTGTCTACTGCCCTTATTCCATTTAATATTTCCCACAGCTTCTCTCTATTCACTCTGTCATGTGCTTTCTCCAGATCTACAAACGCACAGTACAGCTTCCTTTTTACCTTAAACACCTTTCGGTCACCTGCTAGAGAGCAACTATTTGATCAACACATCTCCCTGTCATGAAGCCACCGTGCACATCCCAAATCTTAGTTTGTGTAGTTTCTCGTACTTTATCAATCAGTATTCTTCCAAATACTTTACGAGGCACGCTGAGCAAACTTATTCCTCTGTAGTTCTTACAATCACTCTTGTTCCCTTACCCTTATACTGTGGTACAATGATCGCTCTCTTCCAATCCCTCGGAACTTTTCCACACATAAGGCATACGTTGAATAATTCACACAATCTTCGTATAAGCTTTGCACCCCCATACTTTAGCATTTCACCAGTGATTTCATCTACGCCTGCTCCTTGCCGTTTTCAACCTTCCTACCGTTTTCTCTACCTCATTTATCCCAATATCCTTCTCAGTTTCATTCATCATTCCTTCTACATTCTCTTTATTTAACCCTTCAGTCTTACTTTCCTCACTACTGTACAGCTTTCCGAAATATTCTTGCCAGCATTTCCTCACTTCACAATCGTCCCATACTATTTCGTTGCTCATGTTCATCACTCCTGCAGCGTTCTGTTTTGGGCCACGTTTTGTATTTTTGACCCATTTCCAGAAGAGTTTTTGTTTCCCTCAAAATCATTCTGCATTTTCTCTCCTTCCACAGCCATCACTTCCTCTTTACTTATTCTCACTGCCTCCTTCGCTTCTTTGTTTCTTAATCTGTACACCTCATACAATCGCTTTTTCTCAGTCTCATTTTTGCAGCAATCATTGCCATGTACGCATCTTTTTCTTAAATACTGCCCTTTTTAGCTATTCATTCCACCAAGTATTTTTTTCTGTCTACCTACAATCGCTCTTCCACATATCCGCACGGCACAATTAACAACACAGTTTTTAAAGCTGATCCATGCACTTTCAACGTCGGTGTCTTTTGTTTGTTCGTTCCACACTGTTTCATTCACATTCAACTCTACTCACAGCTTCTGCGTATTTTATTCTTACACCATTATCCTTTAGTTTGTCTACCCTAATTCTGGACGTTCGCATTACGTTTGCCTTCCTTCTCCAGACCCACTTTTGCCCTAAACACACTCTAGATATCCAAAAATTGGTCCGATCGGCGCATACTTTTGTCTTTCACCAGGTTTCTAAGCTGTTCATCATACAATATCAAATCTATCATACTTTTGGATTTACCTTTTTTCCATGTATACATATACACATTTTTATGTTTAAACCACGTATTGGATACAAACAGGTTTCTCTCCACACAGATGTTCACCATTCTCATTGGCTCTTTGCTCTCCGAACTTTCCTAGAACGCGTTCGGTATGTTCTCTCTGTACACCTACCCATCTGTTCATATCCCCCACTACCATCACTTTTTCGTTTGGCTTACACACGTTCAACATGTTCTCTACTTCATTCCAGATGTTTTCACGCTCCTGGTCTCTTTATCCTTTCACCGGTGTATAGCATACAATAAGAAAGATTCTTCGAAACTCCACTTTTATTCTAACCCATATTACCCGAGGAGATACCAATTCGTACTATTTAACATGTCTTTTCGCTCTTTCACTTAGGATCACCCCAACTCCTTTTGCGCCATGCACTTCAGTCTCAACTCCTGATCATAGTGCTAGGCTGCCATCCTCCATCTACACAGCATCCTTTCCTCTACGCGTTGTCCCCGACACACATAATATCAAGGTGTCTTTGTACATTACATTCATAATTTCAAATTCTTTACCATGCATACCTCTAACATCCTACGTACCGACTCGCCATTCATTCCTTGCACAGTCGTCAACAACGGGGCCTGCCTGTTTCGACCTTGACCGCCCCTTGTAACCAGGTCGATCCGAGGCAATTGTATCGTTCTCTTGAGTAATACCATAGCGAGCAGACCGGTTACTGGCCAAGACGTGCACGTACTTATTCTACAATTAAAACCGCAATCTTATCTTTTGTATTAAGGGTTCGTAATGAAGTACCAGTTACCCTTACTTTACCTACTCTAACAGTATTTACGATAACTGAGCATTAAAATTCTTTGTGAATAATTCAGATGGACACAAACAGCTATATCTGGTGCTCAGTACAAAAGAAAAAGGCTCGACAAGCAATCACAAATTGATAAACAGGTTGATAGTTTACTGAACTACCTAGGAACTAAGAAAAATGAGGTTGACAACCCAGAGTTGACCCAAGGTGAAGTAGACTCAAACTTAAATTACAAGGATACTGTCAATCAGGTAACTGTAACTGATAATGACACAAATCTAAAAGAACCTACTTCGAGAATTTCTAAAGAAAATACAACGTGTGGTTATCTTAGAATCCGATCCAGGATATTGGCCGCCTAATTTGTCAGGCGCTTAAAGATGTTATTTTAGTAAAGGAGGGGCTAAAAACATAAATCGTTAAAGGACTATAAGCATCCAATTGATACCAGTCAAAAATTCAGTTGCTGTTTTAGTTTTTTTTTTTCTGAAGGATTTACTGGTTGGAGGCACCTGAGTGACACTTTTAAACAACATAAATCACATTCAATACCAAATGTCTTGGATTGAATTTGGTCAGCGATTACAATATTCTAAAACTATTAACAATGAGTCATAAAGGCATTGCTACAGAGACAAATTATTAGTATGAGGTGCTTCTTCGGGTTGTGTCAATAATAAAAATGCTTGCATATACTTAATGTTTAGCCATTAGGGATACAAGTGACGAACTGTATGATTTTAATAATGAAATTTTTTACAAATTATTCAACTACTAGCTCAATTTGATCCAATAATGGAAGAAGATGTTTGCAGAGTGCTTAAAAACCAGGAAGCTAAAGTTCACACTCTTCGAAAAGATATCCATATCGAACTGATTTATCTTTTACATTCACATATTAAGTCACACATTATTGAGGAAATTAAGCAATTCAAATACTATTCCATCATTCTCCGTCCGCGCAGTAGACACCCATTATATATATATATATATATATATATATATATATATATATATATATATATATATATATATATATATATATATATATATATATATATCATGCCAACGTCTACCACAAAAGAATCTATCTATCAAATTTGCCAGTTTGACAAATGGTTAACCCCTACTGGAAAGCCGTGAGATTTACATACAAAAATGTGTCTACATCAAAATTTGAATTTTCGAGGTGTCTACAGTAACAATCTGAATCAGTATTTTTTGAGCGCGATGGTACTTGCTGAAAATTTTCAACTTGCTGCTAATTCTTATATATGCGGACCAATAGGAAACAGCTTTGAATGTATAGTTTTTAAATGTTTTAAATAACAGTTTCAACGCCAACTGGAAAAGTACGGTAGGGCTAGTTGTATCGTACTCGCCTGACACGCGGCAGAGGCAGGTTCGACTCCCGGCTCATAAAATTTTTTTTTCTGTTATGTTACAGTAGTTTTCTTTATGTTTTTTTTTCTTACTATACCACAGATTTTAGGTTTTATACCTAACTACGAAGTTGTAAAACAAGGAAACGCGTGATTGGTCTGCATATATCGAGATTTAGGCGCAAGTAAATTTCATATTTAATTAATTTATTATTATTATTGTTGATTATAGAAAGTAACTTATTTTAAATACGTAATTAAAGGTAGAACCTTATGCAATATACTTTTGAGGCGCAGGGTCCCATTTGCAGGTTTGGCGAAGGTGCACCGGGATATTTCCCGCAACCCGGTTAGCCTATACGCCGCTGAGCTCTATTGTCAAAGTGTTGCTATAAAAACCTGATCGCGAGCCTACTAAAAAGTGTGTGCAAAAATTATCCATCTATTTTAGAGTTAACGTCTTTTTTAACGTTCATCGAAGTTTTCCATTTGTGATAATAGTGCAAAAAATAGAGTATCGGTCTCCGACAACTTTGTCGTCGATCTCTAAAAGGGCCTATAGTTATTAATACTTAACACATTAAATGAAGTGGTCTAATGCCAGAGCTTTAATTTTGTTTGTTAATTATTAATATTTAACAGTTGATTGCTATAAAACAGACCTTTACTACTGAAGTACGTAAGTTCCATTTCTATCAACTTTTGGTTAAAATAAGTTCAAAAACAACGGTATTTTGGAGGGTGCTCAAGTACCGTTCGAAGGTGTTAACTTTAGAATAACAAGTTAATCTAAAAAAAGCATATACAGACCATTTCAAATAATAGGATGATTTTAAAACTACAACACTGTACAATATTATGTCCTCTTATACACAACTTTTACTGAATTTATCTAAAATAGTAAACATTCTAATAATACTGCATAGATCTTAATCATATTTCACTTATCTTTAATTACATGTCAAAACATATTTACTTTTTTATTTATTTAAATATGATTGTTATTACTACATAAATGATCTTAAGTTATGAAATTAATAAATCTAATTCTCATGTACGTTTTGTAACTGTATAGTGGGTTAAGTGGGAGAGTTTCCTTTTGATATACTGCGCCCAGTAGGTATACAGTAAGAGCAATGAAATAAGAATTCGTTCTATATGAATCTATAAAGCAGGTACATACAGTAGATTGTATTATATTAATATGCAAATACACCGTTAAGAAACCCAAAAAAGATAAGTATTTTAATAACTTCTATTTAAGTTGACCTGGACATTGTTTATATAAATTCAATTGGCTGTATAATCACCTATGTACTCATACATATCATCTCAACAATATATATATATATATATATATATATATATATATATATATATATATATATATAATGTAAGTCTATCTCTCAAACGGGCGCTTTTGCATTTCTGTAAAGGCGGATTCCCGCTCGTATGCAGAAATACGTGCCGTAAAAGTACGTTCCGCTACGTAGCGTGGAAATAGGCAGTAAGCTGCTCGAAGTTCTCTGTGTTTATGTTTAGCCGTTGAAGGGTTGATTTGAAGTTAAAAGTGAATAAAAACAAGTGATCTACCCATAATTTTGAATCGTTTGAAAACACAGCAACACGTGCACTTCCCACCTGACGACTCTGCGACCAAAGTTGAATTTGTACCTACTATTACGTTGCTGCGACCCAAGGTTAGTAGCTTAGTTAGATTGCCCAGTAACTCGCAGCCAATGAACATTGAGTATTCAAGCGCGCCAACTACGTCACCGAGCGTGCTGTTTCAATTTCGCTGTACATAAAGCTATTAAACGCGGTCGTACTTAACTTTGAATTTATAAAAACTCTGAAACTGGTCTGAATGTGTGGGCCAACTACACGTTCATCAGAATTCCGATTCAATGAATTTATTTACGCACCGTTAAATTACTGTACAATCAGCAGGGAATCAAAAAAAATCTAACATCGATTGAAATGATATTTTTATTTATCTACGTTCTTAATAATACTAGAATTGGGTTATAGTATTTCTCATTTTTTTGGAATTTTGTCTTTCAGAATCTGATTTAGGAAATTTTATTTTTCTGTGCTTTTCTTCTTCGAGTTTTAAATTTAGATATTTTATCCTAACGAAAATTCTTTGCTTGCAAAATGCTTTTACCAATTCATTTGGTACATCCCTGACTTTGGTAGCTATAAAATTTGAAGTTGACACAATAATTCGTTTGATTCGTTTAAATTCATTCTCATGAACTACAAACGATAATATCCAGTACACACATTCGAAGTGGCTACGACAGGCTGTAGAGCCTGGAGTCACCTTCCACATTCCTAGTCGAACGGTGAAGACGGGCTTAACGCCCTGGATGCATCTTTTGCTTACTCCTGCGACAAGAAGGGTCCTCGCTCTATTTCTATCACATCCCGGAGAAACCAGTCCAATAGCACCTCTCGGGAGTCCCAGACTTTGGACTGTCTTCTCATTTACACACTCAGCACACAACATTACTCTAACCACATCTAGCACACCTGACCAAAAATAGACACTTAGAGATACTCACAGACGCGATCGTTTACCTGAGAAGCCGCTCTGCGACATGCCTTAGAAGCGCTTGTTAAATCGCATCCGCCGCTGTGACGTCCCCGACCGACGAGTATGTGTAGAACGATTAAACTTAGCTTTACTAAGAACGAAAATAAGTAAATACCTAATAAACCGTTAGTTCAGTTGAAACAATTTGCGTAATCGTTTAAACTTAGGAATTTACCCAGTTAGATCGCGTATAAGTAGGTCCTCAAGTTAGTAAATATAAAACGTGTTCAAATTACAAAACACCTTACTTTTACTTTCCGCAATTATTAAAACTAATTGGTGTACGGATAGATAAACTTTTGGATTAACAGCTAGACGCATAAAATATTCAATATAGGAAATAAAAACAACGCCTGTACGTTTCGTTAAATTGAACGAAACTCTCAATTGATATTAAATCCAAACTATAATAATTAAACGAATACGGAAAATACCTTCGTAAACTTCCTGCCTTGAACTTAGTAAAATTAAGACGTGTTTAAATTAAGAAACGCCGTGCATTCACTTTAACAGAAAACCCTTTCGTATCCTAGAAATAAAAGTATCTTTTAACCGAATAAAATAAATACGCTATTAAGTAATTAATTCTAATTGGTGAGAGTATTAATAACCAACAGTAAATAAAATAATCGCAAGACTGATTGGTAGTCAAAACGCGTACAATAAATCCTGTAGTAATACATTTAAAGGAACGTTTACCTTGCTACTAAACCCCAAGTCATATCATATGAATACGACCTGCGCGGTGACGCTAGTAATATCGATTTTCTTCCCTGACCTACATGTGAGCACACGCCGGTCGCTCCCTTAATACTTTAGGTACGAATGATACCGTGTTCTACTGGTGCCCTATTTCCAGCTTCCGTTAGTGAGGACCGTAATAGAATTTTCTTAAATAATTTTGAGGGGCTTTTTTTTAGTCCTAATTCCTTTATAATCCGGCTACAGTCAAATAACCTTAATTTATATGTCCACAGAAACGTACCAGGACGGAGTGACAGGGACTTAGCCATTCAGGAACCGAAGCCGCCGGAGTCCCAGTATATATTTTAATCGTTTAGTCTAAGTTGAGATATTTTTTAGTTATTAGTTATTTAGTTTTGTATCTGGTATAGGACAATATACGTTTAAACCATTGTACTCTAGTTATTCAAAGTGGATACTCCGTATTTACGAACCGCCCCCATCTTGTTAAAATAGATACGATTGAGCTAGTTGGAGGAAAATTAAAATAAATAATTTTAATTATTGTGAGCGAAAGCGGCTTACTTCAGAAGAAATACTTTCCGTGACGCGGTTGGATCTCGGTAAACCCATGCACATTTCAACAATTTTTAATATGTTGTTGTGTGGTACATCTTCACACTTGATGTGGTTAAAAATCTGGAACAATTGTTTGTCAATACAAACAGAAACTTCTTTCCACTTTTTTATTTTCTGACTGGTTGTAAATTTTTTAATGCACACAATTTCATCAAAAAGTTCCGAATCATCTATATCAATATCAGGGTGTTGTTTTTGAAAAACCGTTAATGAGTTTCCAACGTCTGACAACAGAGGTTCTTTTTTTAGCAATACCCAACGAAGCGCTTGCGAATCTTTAAAGTGTTACATCCGTTTATCCAAGTAGTCTACACTTCTTCTTCTTTTTATCCTTATACCCCTCAGGGAGTCGGACCAAATAGACTATATAAGTAGTATAAAACGTGGTCACTGACGTTGTAAATTGAGTTACGACTCGGTTTTCTCCTTCATTTACCAAAGCTATAATGGCGTAGTATTTATTTGATTTGGCAAAAAGACTATTTTTCCGTTCTATTAATTGTTGCTTTAAATTTGATAGAACCATGTATACTTCTACCATTGAAGATTTTTCAGATTCCACTTGCAGTATAGAAGCTTGTGAGTGCAGAAACCATAACCGAACTTCAAAAAAATTGTTTTTAAAACTATTGAGAATCAATGTTGAGCATTTTTTCTTGAGAGAGAAGGTAACTCTGTAACAATTTGAACTTTTTAATATTCTTTCTATCGAAGGTAACAACGCTAACCATCTGGTTTTTTTCTGTATCCCAATAGTTTATGGTTTATTGACAAATTAACAAAATTCTATTGACTCTTCAACTCGAACAATATAAATGTTGAAATAGACATAGATTTTCATAATAATGGCTGTGATGTCAATAGGGAAGCAGTCTGCTGATGTTTGAATACTGTTATAAAATATATGAGCAGCACAGTTCACCCCAACTAAAGGTGTTTTAAGGAGCTGCTGAACTTTATCAAAGACGTTATTTTGGCCATGTCTTGCTGCTCCTCTAAAATTGCAATTTGTGTTGTCAGAGCACGTTGCCATTAGTTTTGTTGTTAATTCGTATTTGTCAACCGTTTTAATAATATATTCGGATATATTGTCTGAAGTTTCACCTGGAAGAGCTAGAACTTTCAAAAGTTTGACATGAATGTCCTTGTCTTTCATAAAATACCTTACGAATATAAGACAAATTTTTACGCTCCGTGATTTGAACAATCGGTATAGATTGTTACAAAATTGACCGTTCCAAGATAATTTTGTATGGAGCTTAATGATCCTTTTTGTAAAGTGTTACACACGATACTTTTAGATTTGGTTCTAGCACCTGGTAGTTTTTGTTGGAAGCAACTCTTTATTTGCTTACTAGTGCAATCCATAGAACGAAAGGACCGATTGTGGATCACGTTGTGGTATGACCAAGTACGTTCAATCACAGCTGTCTCTATTTACCTACACTGTATTTATTTACACGCACCAGTATATTTATTTTCCACACGTACAAGACACCGTCATAAGTAAATTATTTTCGCGCTAAACTTGATACTTAATACTGCCTCATAAGCGGGATCGCGCGGTATTTATTTAAGCTAAAGTGTTAGAAAAAGTCTCGTAAATTGTAGAACTTGTGATGTCATCCTAACGTGTCTTATCGTTTTATATTTCCTAGACTTTGATTAATTCCTTTTAAACAACGAAACGTCAGAAACGGGACAAAAAGGGGCTTTATTAATATAGTTACATATACGAAATGTGTTTATTTTTTCAAAGGGGAGTTCGAATACATGGCAGTTTTAACTGCCTTAGGCAATCGGCTCCTGTTGTAGCTCTAATTCTAAACAATTTACCAGAAATAAGCCAAAACGTGATTTTATATAACCAATTTTAACTTGTTTAAATATGGCGGGAAATACATTGTTTTGACGTTCTGTGAACTGCATTTGTACACATGCGCGTTTAGTTCCTTTTCATAAACATATTTATCGTCTCATTTTTAATATTAAACGTTATTCTTATTTAAGGCATTGAAAATATAAAAAATATGGACAATTTCCAACTTAAAAAACAGAAGGCAGAAGGTAAGCGTTTCTTAAATTATAAGCTATTTATTTTATTACGATTCTTGTTTATTTTTATCAAACTTGTGCTTAATGCCAAAAGATGGCAGGATGTATTTTTAAAAATGGCTATTTTATAATTTGCGGTTCACGTGTATATAGGTTATAATAAATAAATTTACTTTAAAAATGTTACGAAGGCAAGCTCGGTTACGACGTGAATATTTATATAGAAAAACTCAAGAAGATAAATTTAAAAGTATTCAAGAAAAGAAGAATCGAATAAAGAGAAGTCTAGATCAGAACATACCGATTCAGGGTGATTTAAGAAAATCTGCTTTACATTATCAAAAGAAGTTAGAATGGGATGACGCAGGGCCACAAGCAGCAGTTACAATTGGTGGAGAAAGTGGTGGTGCATTTGCTAATTCACAAGATGATGAATATAGATACGCAGGTGTTGAAGATCCTAAGATCGTTATTACAACATCTCGTGATCCAAGTTCAAGATTAAAAATGTTCGTTAAAGAATTAAGATTAATTTTTCCAAATGCACAACGTATGAATCGTGGTAATTATGAAATGAAAGAGTTAATTCATGCATGTCGTGCTAATGATGTTACGGATTTCATAATGATACAGGAGCATAGAGGTGAACCTGACGGGTTAGTAATTTGTCACTTACCCTATGGCCCAACTGCATATTTCACAATGTCTGATGTTGTAATGCGTCATGATATTCCTAATATAGGAACAATGTCTGAACAATATCCGCACTTAATTTTTCATAATTTTAAAACTAAGTTAGGTGAACGTGTAATATCTATATTAAAGTATTTATATCCAGTACCTAAAGAAGATTCAAAACGAGTTATTACTTTTGCAAATCACGATGACTATATCAGTTTTAGACAGCATACATATAAAACAGTGGAACGACAAGTAGAATTAAGTGAAGTGGGCCCTAGATTTCAATTAAAATTGTATGAAATTAAACTAGGAACTGTCGATGCCACAGAAGCTGCAGATACTGAATGGGCATTGAGACCATATATGAATACAGCACATAAACGAAGATTTTTAAGTGACGATGATGGTTGGAAAGAAGAAGAATAGCTCTAGTTATTGTATTCCTTAATGTTTGAATAAAATTTTTATTTTTATAAAGACAAATTATTTATGACTTTAATTTTTGTTTGAAAAGTATGTAATTCATTTTTAAGGATAAATTAAAAAATTGTATGAGCAGTTTCTAAAGTTTTATGTGTTTCGTTAAATGTATAGAATTGTTTGCAAATAACATTACAGGCATATTCACTTAATCTTAAAATTATGATTTAACATGCAAAATAAATTAGGATAAAAACATTAAGTTAGGATTTTAAATTTTATAACAAGAAAATTACAATAGTAATGGAACAAAATATTTAACAATTTGAATGAATGTCCGTACATTTTAGCCAGTTTGTGTTATTCATTGATTAATGAACATATTTGCTGTTATCCAGATCGTATGAGTCCTTGACTCTTCTGAGGACAGAAGAAATAACATATTCTTCTAGGGGACAGTGAGAGTATAATTATGATTTAAAATTGTTGCAATTTTTAGTATTGTGATGCGTGCCACCTTTAAAGGCATTTGGTGAAAAAATATGTATTTGTGCACATTAAATTAACAGGAATTTAATTTGAAACTGTTGCTTATTGTTCACAACCACATGTAACATGTTCATATAGAGATGGGTTCGTGTCATTTGCATGTTGAGAAACTTATTATTGTGGCTAGTAGTCAGCATCTGAGCTCTAGTTACTGAAGACTCAGATGTCCCTGTTGTTGATGAAAATTGTTTTCTGAGTGATTCTGTATTTGATTTTCGATTGTTCTCTTCATAATTAAGACATTAATGGTATCCATTTCCTGCTGTTGTAACCTTTAAAACAACATTTGAAGAGTATATCTACGAAAAAAATGATTAATTTGTTACTTTTGAAATTTGCAGAAAAAGGCAAGTATACGTGATACATATGCCCTCTTTTGCACCAACATGAAATCACTTACGAAACATACATGTCCAGTATCCCATCTTACCGAGTTTAGGAAAATATGTATGCTGAACATATTAACATGCATTGGACAATACATCAGAGAAAAATTACCTACCTATAAAAGCAGAGAAGGTTTAAAAGGATACATTTTTGGATTAATTAAAGTGGTATACTTAAAAAAGGTAATACACTCTTTTGTGTGCATTTGAAATTTTATGAGATCATCCGTCATGGTTTTTTAACATAAAATTATGTACTGCATACACATATTCCATTAGATTACTGTATCCTGGGGGTACGTACCACAGTTAAAGACATTGTACATTCATTCGATGGCATAGTTTACATGTTGAGATGATAGTTTGAATCGTGTAAAGTCAACTCGTATCACATACATTATATTTAAGATAAGCATATTAAAGCTACTTGGGAACAATGTAATTTCTAATTTTGCAGTTTTGAACAATAAGTGAATTACCTTGATAAAGAGTTTAAATTGCAAATAGTTTTGAGCACACCCTGTTAATATGTGGAGTACCACTATTTTAAAGGGTGTATCATTTTGTATACAATATCTGACAACTAAACGATGCTTAAAACATGTAATATTAGGTTTACATGGTTTTTGGATCACATTAATTTTCTCGGATATTGAAAGTTTAGTTGAACCCACAAAGTGGTCATTAAATACATTTGGATTAATTGAAATACTTATAGTGCCCGTCTAAAGCCCCCCCTATTATGTGAACCATAAAACTGAAATTAATGAAACTCTGGGAAACTGGACTAAGACACATATACAACGTTTTTGATGGTAATCAGTGACGTAATTATTAAAAATGGCGGACAGCCGCCATTTCGTAAAATAATTTTAAATGGAATCATGGCAAGTAATATCTCATTTAAGTTCCAAGTCATTTTCAACCACGTTAGAACATTAAAATATTACTACTGGTTTGTGAGTTTCAACCCAAAAACGTCAATGTTTTGAGGTTTTCGGTTGAAACTCTTAAATGAGTAGTAATATTTTAATGTTGTTGATGTGGTTGAAAAGGACTTGGAACGAGCTTTCAAATGAGGTATTATTTGCCATATCATCCCATTTAAAATTATTTTACAAAATGGCGTTGTCCGCCATTTTTAATGATACGTCACTGAATACCATAACAAAAATGTGCCTTAATTTGGTTTCCCAAAATTTTATTAATTTCAGTTTTATGGTTCATAAAATAGGTTGTGGTAGGGGGAGACTTTAGACGGGCACTGTATATCAACCATGTTGTTTTTAAACTATCAATTATATATTTTACTGAATATGCTCTAATAACTAAAATTCCTACGAACAAACCGCTAAGCAAGCATTCAACTAGGATCAAATAACTAAGCAAAATTATTTATACTACCTTTACTTATTTAAACTTAAAGACCTCCAACATTAAGAAGTGCATCAGCACATTACAAATGTTTATTATATAATTAGCAAACTAAAACTCCCACTGTAGGGGAAGGTGGTCTAATATCGACCACTTAAAGTAAAATGGTGATTTAAAAAAAATTCAATTGAACAATCAAAACAAATTTGATTTTGTAACGTTGCATATGCAGGGTGTCCGGGAACAACCCCTACAAAATGAAATGTGTGATTCTACAGAGAAAAATATAAAAAAAGTTCATATAAACTTAGGTCCGGAGATCATTCTTAAGGGAGCTACCACTGTTTAAAGATGACGTCACGAAATTGGTTTTTGCCTAATTACTCTGGAACTACTTTAAATTGAGCTTTCAAATTTGTCATACTGTTTACCAACAATAATTACTGTTTTTAGTGATTAGAGACAAGTTGATATCATATACAGGATCGGACTAGGGGCAGGGCCCTATTCATTTTCTACCCTAACTTTTTTCGCTTACATTCGATTATCAATCTTCTGTGAGAATGTGATTCTGTGATAGTTTCCACGTGAAAAAGGTACTCTTGTTAAACATGTCTAAAACAAATCGTTTTCTTATACCTTTTATTTGTTATTTTGTATTGTATACATATTTTTTTAAACTTTATTCATTTTAATTTCTATCTATAGTGCATTTCACGAATAATTAGACCTCTATAATATGGCTGCCATTCCACTATGAACAACATCCAATTATAAAATAACAAATACTATAAGTGTAACATTGTAATGAAAGGGATATTTCAGTTGGCTACTCTGAACCGTATTTTCCATCCTTTCCTACAACATTATAATAGCAAAAGACAAATATAATAACAAATACGACCTTCAAACGTCTTAAAATATTATTTGCCAACTCAGTAGCGTATCACGCGTAGAGGTAACTTAGGTTAGTAAAATTGAAAATTTTTCAATTAAATTAATTATTGTATGAAATAAACATCGTTAAAATAAAAGAATGTTCCAAACAAATATCATTATTGTTAAGAATTTCTGAAAATTTACCATTACTAATTCGTAATTAATGATGAAAATACAAATTACTCCATTAGCACAATGTGAATTAGAAATCATTAATGACCACTTGCTTTGCTTATAAATGTGGAATCAATTTTCCATTTTGCCATTATACTGTAAACAATAATTTGTAACGGTTGTAGTGATTGTGTAGTTTTTATACTAAAATGGGAGAAAGTTTTGTTTTAACTGAAGACGAGAACTTTATTGAAAATTTGCACACTTATAGTGCAAGTTCGGTAAGATTATATAATATTTTCTTAATTGTCATATTTTAACTGTTATTATTACAGCGTAGATTGTAAATAATTTACTACATACTTGTTCATTTTTTTTAAATTGATATTAAAATTGTATATAATTATAATACTAGGCGAGCGTGGTAATGGTGAATTTATTAATAATAAATTTATTCAAATAAGTTTTTCACTTTTTTATATGATAAAAGGTACTACGCCAATGAGTGCTCCCGCGCTTTATTTAGTGACAAATTTAAATGGCGGCCATATTGCAAAGGTCTAATTACTCGTGAAATGCACTTTACCATGTATTAATTCTAATTTATTATTAATCTAAAAAATAACGAATAACAAACTAAACTTAATATTAAATTACAATGAATGCTCCACATGATGACCGTTGGTTGCAAGGCATAGTGAAATTCTTTTATTTATAGAACGTGTGATCCGTTTGTAAATATTACGTATCTGCCGTAACTCATTGCAAGCATTTTGAACTCGAAATCAAAGTTATTCACGTGTTTGTATTGGTACAGAGTACACCCTAGATTTGAGAAAACCCCATACACAAAAATCGCACGGATTTAAGTCCAACAATCTAGGTGGCCATTGAAAAAAAAACAATTTGAATTTGACAACTTGTAGAGTTACAATATATCTTAAACTATTGACAAATGTGTCAGTGGTGATGATTGAATATCATTAATTGGTATTTGAATAGTTCCATAGTTGTTTTAATTAGAAGTAAAATTTTAGTTTACATTTCTTTGAAAAATGGTTTCGTTTACTGCTGAAGAACGTAGATATGCAGATAAATTTCCTGAAGGAACGTGTCCCACTCATACCACCTTTATACCCCTTCATCGAAGATTGCGAGGAGATGAATCAGTGTTTCCTAAAAAAAATTAAACGGGTAGACATTCTGCTGTAACGGAAGAAGTTGAAGAAGCTTTTCTGTTGGATCTCGAAGATAATCTAGAATTAAGTGTAGGAAAATTGTCTGCCAAGCATCCTGGAATTTCATTTTAAAAAAGTACGTGCTATGTTGGAGGGTGATTTCACTGCTCGCTTAGAATTTTCCAATTGGTTGAGAAATAGAAAAATTGAGGGCCCAACTTTTTTTCCCTCATCTTATTTTCGGATTAATCAACTTTCAGACGGGATTGATAATCTGCACATTTCACATAACTATTCATACGTTGGAGATAATCCTCATGTTGTGAAACAGATAAAACATCAGCATAGGTTCAGCATTAATGTGTGGATTGAACTTTTTGATAGCAACCTAATTGGACCTGTCGATTGCCAGGAGAAGATTATTTAAA
This sequence comes from Vesta saturnalis, assembly GCA_036346205.1. Lineage (NCBI taxonomy): Eukaryota > Metazoa > Arthropoda > Insecta > Coleoptera > Lampyridae > Vesta > Vesta saturnalis. The sequence continues at coordinate 614,275 of JARFJB010001798.1, forward strand.
TTTTCTTGAGAATATTTTACCCACGTTACTAGAGGAGGTTCCACTAAATATTCGGCAAGGCATGCACGATAGGTGCCCGGCTCATTTTAATGGAAATGTGCGTGAATTTATGAATCAGACGTTCGAAAACCAATAGATTGGTAGATGCGGTTCAGTTCAATGGCCAGCTAGATCGCCGGACTTAAATCCGTTCGATATTTGTGTATGGGGTTTTCTCAAATCTAGGGTGTACTCTGTACCAATACAAACGCGTGAACAACTTTGGTTTCGAGTTCAAAATGCTTACAATGAGTTCCGGCAGTACGTAATATTTACAAACGGATCAAACGTTCTTTAAATGCAAGAATTTCACTATGCCTTGCAACCAACGGTCATCATGTGGAGCATTTATTGTAATTTAATACTAAGTTTAGTTTAATTTGTTATTCGTTATTTTTTATATTAATAATAAATTAGAATTAATAAATGATAGATAGGAATTAAAATGAAAAAGTTTAAAAAAATATGTATATAATACAAAATCACAAATAAAAGGTTGTATTAAAAAACATCATCTGGTTTTTCTTGAAAACGGTTGGTTCTAGAGATGTTTAACAAGAGTACCGTTATTACGTTGGAACTATCAGAGAATCATACTCTCAGAAAATTGATAACCGAATACAAGCGAAAGAAGTTAGGGTAGCAGATGTATAGGGCCCCTGCCCCTACTCCGATCCTGTATATGATCTCCACTAAAAACAGTAATGATCATTGGTAAATAGTATGCCAAATTTAAAGTAGTTCCAGAGTAATTAAGCAAAAAACAATTTCGTGACGTCATCTTTATACAGTGGTAGCTCTCTTAAGAATCATTTCCGGACCTAAGTTTATAGGAACTTTTTTTATATTTTTCTCTGTAGAATCATACATTTCATTTTGTATTGTTCGACATGCATATGCAACGTTACAAAATCAAATTTGTTTTGATTGTTCAATTGAATTTTTAAATCACCATTTTACTTTAAGTGGTCGATATTAGACCACCTTACCAAGTGAGTTTTAGTTTGCTAATTATATAATAAACATTTGTAATGTCTGATGCACTTTTAATGTTGGAGGTCTTTAAGTTTAAATAAGTAAAGGTAGTATAAATAATTTGTTAGTTATTTGATCCTAGTTGAATGCTTACTTAGCGGTTTGTTCGTAGGAATTTTAGTTATTAGAGCATATTCAGTAAAATATATAATTGATAGTTTAAAACAACATGGTTGATATACAGTGCCGTCTAAAGTCTTACTCAATTATTTATGAACCATAAAAGTTTCTGGTTCCGGGTGTTGTCTCCATACTCCATTTTGGTTTCTCCATTTTTCTGTGTACCAATTTTCTTTTAAATTCTTTTCCAGGTATCAGGTAAAATATTTTCGCACATCTTGTTAAATTTAAATTGTACATATGTAGTCCTTAACGTTACTATACACATAATGGTTAAAATTTAATTTCCTTTTCTCATATTTACGAAATTATTAACATATAAGCGCGTTAAATATTTTTGCGTTACATTTTAATTACTTTGCAGTGACGGTCTCTTTTAACAAAACCGTTGTAGGCAACGCTTTTATAAATTGAAATTAAATTTAAAAAGATCTTCGTCAATTAGTTTTAAGAACTTATGCACATACTGTTTGTTTCGTCCCACACAGTATACTTAGTTTTAAAACCAATCTGCAGCACGATATTATTATGGTAGCTCATCGGGCCAAAACAGATTATGTTCGGTTACGCTGAAATTTGCACATTAGGTTAGCGTCGTAATTGGCTAAAAGATTGCCTGGAGACAAAATATTCCCTACCACGTAACTTCTTTTTATAGATAAATTTTGACGTCACCAAAAGGGGCGACGTGTTTGGTTTATTCAATTCGACCAATAATATAACTTATTCTATTTTACAACTATAATCTTGCTTATAAGCGCTCAAATGCGGACATAAATTTGCCTTAATCAAAATTTGCCAAACAACGATTGCATTAAAACGTTAATGAAAATAATACATTATTATTTATGGAAATCATGAATTACAAAAGTTTTAATTTTAAGTTATTTGTGTCGGAGTCCATTTTATCTTATTTTTGACCATCAATAGCTGAAATGGTACTACACTGAGTTTTGTCAAACTCTGGATTTAAATTAAGCACAAAAAGTTGTGTAGGCTTTGAAATATGAAGATGGTGTTCCTAATATTTACCTTAATAATAACTTTTAAAGTTAGCTATTTGTTTTGCCCGACACGCACGCGTGTTTAGGAGCTCCCATTCAGACCTATATATTACTACTTCAGTTTTTGGTTTCAGAGTCTGAAACTTTGCTCAAGTTAGTTTTATAAGTGGTAGTATCTGCCTGCAAAATTTTATTATAATTGGAGATGGTCAAATGGGGACCACTGGTCCAGTTGACACGGAATTACCGTAATATTACTCCTACGAATGGGCTTTAAGTTTTTCCACAGAGCTCTGAAATTACAAGTTATTTGACCTCAAATTTTCTCCATAATTTCCATTACACTATGAATTTAAGTTTTATAAAAGAAATCTTATTTAACAAATTATTCTGTTCCAATGTGATCCAGAACTGTACGCACAAAAGGTTCACATTTTAAATTCCAAAATACGGTGGATTAGCTCCAAAATTCTTCGTGCACAAACACTCGTCTACATAATTTTTACGTCACTTTATTTGTACGATATAGTTACTCAATGAGCCAAAATATCTTAACAAGTTGATGGGTACTTATGTAAATAATTATCTGATTCGAATTTTATACCAAAAGTGACACTGTATTTTATATTGAAGTCAATATTATTTTTCAATTAACTTTTCAAAATTTATATTTAAAGTAAAGCTTTCTGGTAGAATTGCGAATCTTTCAGTTTGGTTTTAATTCAGATTGGGAATTTCAAATAAAATTTGAGAATAATGTAACACCTATGCAGGTTTCAGATTTTGGTTAAGGTAAACAACACATTGCTTTTTAAAATTATTCAATCCAATCAGGGGAACATGGGTAAAATTATCGTACAAGGATTTTTTAATTTGAAAGTGGGTTTACATGCAGCATCAAGGATAGAAAATAAACTTCCTGCAAACCAAAGGTATGTCACTGGGAACGCAGTCAAGTCTACATAATTATAGAAGAGTTTTCGTGTCTCATAATCTCAATAATTTGAAGTTTATTTTGAGTAGGGAATGCGTAGTCTGTTCATTCCAAATTAATAATATGCATCTAAGTTACTGTTCTGTATTATACTGCATCATTAATTGTTGGCATTCGGTATTTAATATTCATTATACCTCAACAATCGACGCTCAACCAATATTTAATTTTTATTAACCCCTAATCCTAGTTGAGGGTTTATTCCGTAACAACGTCTTTATAATTTGGGATATCCGTAAAGTAATCCAAACTGATAGATATCGAATAGGTGGAAACGATCTATTGTGATGACAACTGATTTGAAAACGTTTTTTCAGAAACGTATTTAACTTTTTATAGTGTATAAATTATTAATAAGAATCGGCGTAAGTATGATATTATCGACGAATGATCACAATCAGTTGAACAAATCGACTCAGAAAAGACGATGTACTGTCAAGAAAAAAGTTATATAGTGAAGATTTTAAAGGTAAAGGGTACACTGAAAACGTATACTGAGAAGAATTAGAAAAGGTGGGCCGCCACCAACAATCGTGACACATAGGGAGCATAATTGCGAGTAGGAAAGGAAGAAACGCTATAACTGTAGAAAATATATTTCTTTAGTCCAAGAAACTAAGACACCGGAAGTACAAAATTTCCTAAAAATTCCGGCCTATTTGGATTTTTGTGCTGAACCATGTTTAGATGCTTCAAGCATATCCTGAAAAGCATCCTTAATTACAACAGAGGGTTTTTGGTTTTTAAAGGGCGAAATGGTCTAAATGTTAGTTTTTGGAGAAATGATCAATTGATTCTATAGTTGTTGAGGTAACGTAATAAGTGTAACTAAAGTATTCATTTTTACAGATTTGGAAGTAACTGGAGTCTCTCGCAGTGGTAGAGTTCGAAAAAAGTCCTCCAAATTAATGGATTTTGAATCACCTGATGAAATAGACCGAAATTATAAACGTCAAAATACCTCACAACGCAAACAACCGGAACAGTTCGAATTACTATCACCTCGTTCAAATAGAGAAATGAAACCCTTTTCTTCTCCAACAAAATCTGAAGAGGTACAATCGTTGGTAATGTTTTAGGACTGGATTAAGTAGTAATTAATTTAGGATTATCCATTTGATGATATGGAGCCACCTGGTAGTGGATCAGATTACGATAGCGAAGGATATGAAGAGGGTAATCCACCGGAATCGACGGATGATAGTATGGGGTCGGAAAGTGATTATGAAGATTCAGCGGAGCCAGCAGGTTTTAGAAGACTAGATCCTGATACTGACGGTTTAGCTACGCAAAGCCTCTACATGATGGAAAAGTCAGCTAAGAAGAGATTGGTGATTAAGGATGGAAAGATCGTTGGACGTGCAAAGGCACAAAGGAAAGACAAAGGTTTCTGTTAGAAAACAACACAAAATTTTTCTATTAAATATTATCTGTAGGTAAAACACGATTTACTGCATACATGTTATGGGCACGTGATGTTCGTGCTGATCTTTTAAAATCAAATCCTTCAATGGATTTCTCGCAAATATCTAAACGTTTAGGTGAACTTTGGGCAACAGTGCCTTCCACTGAAAAGTTTACCTGGCGTCGGCGAGCACGGCGACTCAATTCAAAACCATTTGCAGAACAGCAAGATCCAAAATTCAAAAATGCAGGCAAGAGCGGGAATAAGTTTATTAACAAAAAAGGAGGAGCTGCTGGAGTTACGACAAGTCCATCGGCCACGTTTCAGCTGGAGGTGCCGTCGCTAGGAAATGTAAATAATTCACCACCTAGTCCAAGGACGAGGGAGCCCAGTATACTCTTCAAACCAACCGGTATTAAACCAATCGATGTCGCCGCACATTTAAAGCTTCTTGGAGAAAGTCTGACTATAATTGGCGAGAGACTCAAAGAGCACGAGGTATTATTCCATCACTTTTTGTTTTACTTATTTACTTATGTTTATTCTAGGGACAAATTGCTGTATCCGGAAGTTTGTCCGTGCTTTTAGATTCTTTGTTGTGTGCTCTGGGACCTTTACTTTGTTTAACTCAACAAGTACCCGAGTTACAAGGGAGTAGTTGTACTACAGAACAATTAGCTACTATTTTAGATAATGTAGCTTTTATTATGCCAGGATTATAATTAAAGTTATTTATTATAAATGATGTTAGATAATTATTAATTAAAATAAATAATCACTCTCGTTTTGAAGTTTCAATTTATCTATAAGTTTCATTAAGATTTATACAATACTTCTTTTGCCCATATAAATGAGAGAGAGTTAATAGGTTTTAGGATATTATTTGCATATATATATATATATATATATATATATATATATATATATATATATATATATATATATATATATATATTAGTTAATTTTCAGGTTTCCCCGAGTGCTGGATATGAAGTTGTTCTTCCGGGCTTGGTCTCGCGTAGATTCTCCTCCATGGTTCTTAAAAGAACCGATGTTGTAATGACGACGTTTCGGCATAATCTCATCTGCCATTTTCAAGTCTTCGTGTTCTGCTCCTGGTAACTCGAACTGAACTGAGGTCCTCGCTGATGGTCGGCGGTATTTGTATGCTGGCTTTCTTGGTCGTTGTGATACTTTCACTTTCTCCTCCTTTAACCGATTTCTCCTTTCCCTTTCGTTCGTGACTGGGTGTATCCTGAGAATAGGCTTCCAGGTCGATGTCAATCTCTGAGGGTCGTCCCGTGAATTCAAATTATGTGGTCGTTTTTCGATTTCGATCGCTTCTCTGATAATCCGGTGTGATAGATACTGTATGTTTGCTATTATCCTTGTGTTGTCAAAATCTATCGCGTGTGAGGTCTCCTTTACATGTTGGGCCAGTGAAGACGTTTTCTGTTCTTTTTGTACTGCGTTACGATGTTCCTCTCTTCTTACATTAATGCGTCTGTTTGTTTGGCCTATGTATGTTCGTGAACAATCCCGGCATGGAATCTCGTACACTCCTTGATCTTCGAGTGCTATTTTAGTTTTCGGGGTTTGCAGCATGTTCGATAACTTTTTGTTGGTCGTGAAGATTGTTTCAATGTTATGTCTTCGAAGGATTTTTCCGATTTTGTCTGTCGTGCCTTGTACATATGATAGACAGGATTTGGCTACTGGTATGTTTGTGTCGCTATCTTTCCGTTGTGTTGGTTTTTCTGCTCTATGTTTGTCTTGGAGAATCCATTTTGTAGTAACGCCGTTCTGATGTTAACTGTTTCTTGGTGTATGTTGTTCTTATCTGTTAGCCGTTTAGATTCTGTGATCAGTGTTCTAATCCCTGATTGTAGCTGTGCTGGGTGATGGTGCGATTTGGCATTCAGGTACCGGTTGGTATGTGTGCTCTTCCGGTATACAGTATGACCCAATGTTCCATTATCCTTTTTTATACACTAGTATATCTAGGAATGGCAGTTTGTTATCCTTTTCCACCTCCATGGTGAACGCGATCTTGTGATGGATGGTGTTGAGATGTTCCAGGAATGCGGTTAGTTTTTCCAATGTGTCCAAATCACAAATGTGTCATCCACGTAACGCAGCCATAGTTTTGGTTTGTGAGGTGTTGATTGTAGTGCTTTGATCTCGAAATCTTCCATCAATATATTGGCAGTCACTGGTGATAGGGGTGATCCCATCGGTGCTCCTGCTGTTTGTTGGTATCGCTGGTCTTCATAGGTGAAGTATGTATTTTTCAGACAGTGTTCTATTAGATTAAGAATGTCATTTGAAGGTTGGCACTTTTTCCTGCTGATTTCCAATGTTTCGCTAACTGGAACGTTTGTGAATAATGAGACCACATCAAAACTGACCAGTAGGTTCCACTACATATTCCTTTAGCACCTCGATGAAGTGGTTCGCGTTCTTGAAGTTAGATTCGGCTTTCTCGACGTGTGGCTGTAGTTGTTTCGCCAAGTATCTTGCCAATTGTTGTAACGGAGATCCCATGGAGCTCACAATTGGTCGAAGTGGCACGCCTTCCTTGTGGATTTTTGGGAGTCCGTAGAATTTTGGACATTTCGATTATTTTTCTCTCAGTATTTGTGTTTGTATGTCCTTTGGTATCTCGCTGTCCATAATATTCTTCCTTGTGGTCTTCTCCAGATATGTTGTTGGATCTGTTATTATTGGTGCGTATGTTCCTTCTGCAAGTATTCCCATTATTTTGTTATCGTATTCTACTTTTTCCATCACTACGGTTGTTTTTCCTTTGTTGGCCGGGAGTACTATGATCTGGGTATTCCGTCTCAGGTTTAAGAGAGCTCGTTGTTCCTCACGTGTCAGGTTTGGTTTGGGTAGTTTGGCTGACCTGAGTACCCACGTTAAATCTTGGCTTAATTCTGCTGCGTCCGTTGGTAGTTTGGTGATTGCCGCCTCTACGCTGCATATATGATGTCCTCGGTGAGAATCTTTGCTGGAGCTACTGCGTAGTTAAATCCTTTCGCTAGTACGGTCTTGGTCGCTTCGTCGAGTTGGTGGGTGGAAATTTTCTTCACTACTATGTCCGTATCCAGTGGTTTGATGTTCTGGTGTGTAGACTTCTGGTAATCCCGTAGTCGTTCGAATTTATTCACATGTTTGGCGGTCGTTTATATTCCATTAGTCTCTGCTCGAAACTCCGTTAAGTTGTCTACGGTTTCCCATAGTGTTGGATGTAGCTTGTTGCTCAATTCCAGATGTAGTTTGTATAGCTGCACATTTACGGTGTTTAACATCCTCCTGGTGTCTTGAATTGATTCCCGTAGTAACGCCTTGCTAGCTCTCCGTAGGATATTTCCAATCTTGTTGTTTTGGACACATGGAAGGGAAAAACTAACCGCATTCCTGGAACATCTCAACACCATCCATCAAGAAACAGTTAACATCAGAACGGCGTTACTACAAAATGGATTCTCCAAGACAAACATGAATAGAGCAGAAAAACCAACACAACGGAAAGATAGCGACACAAACATACCAGTAGCCAAATCCTGTCTTCCATATGTACAAGGCACGACAGACAGAATCGGAAAAATTCTTCGAAGACATAACATCGAAACCATCTTCACGACCAACAAAAAGTTATCGAACATGCTGCAAACCCCGAAAACTAAAATAGCACTCGAAGATCAAGGAGTGTACGAGATTCCATGTCGGGATTGTTCACGAACACACATACGCCAAACAAACAGACGCATTAATGCAAGAAGAGAGGAACGACGTTCAAAAAGACCATAAAACGTCTTCACTGGCCGAACATGTAAAGGGGACCTCACACGCGGTAGATTTTGACAACACAAGGATAATAGCAAACATACAGTATCTATCACACCGGATTATCAGAGAAGCTATCGAAATCGAAAAACGACCACATAATTTGAATTCACGAGACGACACTCAGAGAGTGCCATCGACCTGGAAGCCTACTCTCAGGAAACACCCAGTCACGAAAGAAAGGGAAAGTAGAAATCGGTTAGAGAAAGGAGGAGAAAAGGAGAAAGCGAAAGTGAAAGTATCACAACGACCAATAACCAGGGCATCGACCAAGAAAGTCAGCATACAAATACCGCCGACCATCAGCGAGGACTCAGTTCAGTTCGAGTTACCAGGAGCAGAACACGAAGACTTGAAAATGGCAGATGAGATTATGCCGAAACGTCGTCATTTCAACATCGGTTCTTTTAAGAACCATGGAGGAGAATCTACGCGAGACCAAGCCCGGAAGAACATCAACTATATATATATATATATATATATATATATATATATATATATATATATATATATATATATATATATATATATATATATATATATTTCGTTACCCCCCACTTATTACTCTACAGCTTTCGCAACTTCTACATCAATATCCATTTTCTCCTTGGCAAATTCTGCAATTTACATAGCATATGCTGCATTGATATCAAATATATTTTGCAATGGAGCTATTTTATTTATTATATAATAAATGCATTTTGTTATAAAATGCAGGAAATAGACTTCTGATTCTTCACAATCATAGATGCGATATGGTTTACGAACCCATCTTAGTAGGTAGCCATGACCCTTCAGATGTGTATAAATAATTTGTAATTATCCCTTGATTATCCATAAGTGTCCTGCTTATCAAACACCACTTCATTACTCTTAGATCCACGACTGGTTCAAAATTGAATTGGGGTGACAGACCCACGCTAACATACTTCTATTTACTTTTATTTAAGAAATACTGCAGACTGTTAATTAAAATATCAGTACATTCACTTGAATTTATAACGCTCACAATCTTCGTCTTTCCTACCGCTTGACGTAATATGTTCTCCATTACATACGATATTGGTTTCACATGTCTCCCTCTGTATTTATATCCTACCTTCCCATCTATTTCTACGGTCAAAATTACCTACGCGACCTCGCCACTACAAATTATGCCAGCGGTCCCACCGTTTCAAGGTTTTATTTCAGGGATTTGTTCAAGGTTGTCTGGTTCACGCCAACAACTATCAAAGTTACACTCGCGGTCTCGGCAGCCCCACCGTTTCAAGGTTTTCTTTCCATGCTTTGTCCAAGGTTACTTCTCCTTCCACTACACTCCACAATCCCCAAGTCATCCACTTATTCAGTAAGGTTGCCTTTAGTAGGTAATATTGTAGTTTAAAGGTAGGGATAGCTACACATACAGCATCGTGTAATTTCCAACAGTGTCAGTATGCCTTCTAACCCAGTACAAAACGCTTGGGATGCTAGGGAGTACTACCAACCATCATCACTTTTTACTTTTTATTCTAAGTGCGCGGCGAGAATGTGGCCTAGCACCAAACTGGGTACAATTTGAAAAAATGGACTACTACCTTCTACGACATTAGAAGCGCTGAGGAATACATATGAAGATCTGCAGTAGAATTCTGAATGGTTTGCCAACCTGAATAAACGAATTCGGTATTTCCACCATCATTCCTTCATCGGTAATTTGGGATATTATTCTCACACATTCGCCCTTCACACTCGGTATCATCTTGTTGGCCATACGCATTTACGCTGAGTGCTACAAAGCATTGCAAGCAAGGGAATACCGAATTATTCACCACCATACACATATGGAACGATGGGTTGCACTGTACCACATGTCCCACCAATAATACTGGTGCTCATCATGTAGATCACCCCTAACAATGCTGCACGAAGTATATGAGGATGATTCATACATACTCTGCGATGTAGTGTTTTATTTGGACAATTAATATCTTTACAATGTATATATTGTATATAATAAATTATCTCCTGTTAGTAGATTACTGTGTTTTAATGGTGAGAACATGTGTGAAGCACCACCAAACTATTTTTATCCTCAGTATTACAATTGCTTCGATAAACGTCTAATGACGTATCGAACATGGTCTGGAGTTCATTCACCTTCATCGCTTGCTGCAGCAGGGTTCATTTCTCTAGACGCAATTAGAATAAACTAATGTCAGCCATTTGACAATCCGCTACAGGAGCATCTACGATGGGCGCTCGTACGCTCAATTACTTGCACCACGTCCACGCAGATGTAATGAAACAAAAGTGGTAAGGACCTTTTGCGCTAGTACTAAATCAAAATATTTTATTCCTACAGAAAATCATATATCTGAATAATAATCTTATTACATTTGTACATGTCAAGAAATAAATACAATAACATATCATTTTCGTTTTTTGGTTGTTAGCGTTAAAAGTATGGTAGCAGGCAAGCGTAAAAATATAAGTGAGGTGACTTTTAAGAGGCGAGCTACATACGTGACCTTCAGTAGGTGGCGATCACGAACGGCCTTGGTAATGTGTGAGGCGAATGGCCTTGATATTGTGTGGTTAGCGTTAAAAGTGTGGCAGCAGGTGAGCGCAAAAATATAAGTGATGTGACCTTAAAGAGGTGGGGTACGTAGGTGGCCTTCAGTAGGTAGCGGTCACCTACGGCTTTGGTAATGTGAGGCTAATCGCCTTGTGTGAGACTGGAATTGTAGGACCTTGGGGAAGTGGTGACCATGGGTGGATGGTAACCTTGAGGCGGTGGTGACCTTGATTGAGTGGGGGCATTGAGGAGATCGTGTTCCAAAACTCTCCAACCTTACCTACTTCTAGGATTTATGAAGTTCCAGAAATATTTAGAGTCAGAAGAGATTGAATTTTCAACCTGTGAGATAGTTTCGATAGGCATAATTGATTTGGGATTTTAATAGTCGTAACTTGCACTGCTGTGAATGGAATTCATGGTTTCTGAATCTTGAGATTCACCATTGGGAGTTTTGGAACCTTCTTCTGGAACATCGGAATCGTCCGTTTCCTCATTAGTAGTATCATTACAATATATAACAATAGCGCTACAATTTACGTCATTACAATAACTTTAATACCATTGTAAAAACCTACCCATGTTCTGAAACTCGTTCAAGCGTGTGTATATCCTCTATGCGCACTACGTGTCGGTAATCCGAAAACGCTAAAAGACACGTCATGCTTTTTAAGGGTTGATTATTTACTATAAACTGTAACTCCAAGGTTTCTTCGTTCATGGTACGTTGCTAAAGTACCTCATACAATTAAATGAATAATGACCGCCACAACCGAGAACTAACCTCACTAAACTATTGTACTTTTTTCTAACCGCGCGTTGGATTAGTAACTGCGCCTAAGTTGCCCTTGATTGCGCTGAGTTAGTGTTGCTAAACACTGGAACAGTGCAGAGTGTGCATTGCGTGCCGATAATCCGAAAACGCTAACGAGTACTAACGGTTAAATCTCGACAAGTGCGGACCAATAGGAAATAGTTTTGAATGTAAAGTTTTAGTTATTTATATTGGAGTAATAGAATTAGATTAGCTGCAAGTAAATTAGAGCTACGGGGATTGATGCGTTCCAATAAATGGTTTAAATGGAAAAGCACGGTTGGTCTAGTGGTACATTGGTCGCCTAACACGCGGTTGTGGCAGGTTCGATTTTTTTTTCTGTTAGGTTACAGTAATTTTGTTTGATTTTTTCCAATTATACCTTTTTTTATTTTATTTTATTTTTTTTTTAATTGTTTGCTTCTTACTTCGGGGATTCTTCTTTCTTCTTGGTTTCTTTCCATATTTGATCTTCGGGCAGTTTAGGGATTTTCTCCCTCTTCAGCCTTCCTATTATACCACAGATTTTAGATTTTTATACCTAACTACGAAGTTGTCAAACAAGGAAACGCGTGATTGGTCCGAATTTATCGAGATGAGCTGTTTGTTAACGAATCCAAATCCCAAGCTAACTTCATTCATTAATACTTCGCTGTTTAATGCTTAGAAATAATTTGTTTAAATAAATTCATAGGATTCCTATCCCCCCCCCCGTGTCACTGACCACTGTAGGTTGTTCCCGCCATTTATTTATTTTATTATTTAACCTTTATTTTTGTGTTTAGTTTTTTTTTAACTGAATGTATGTTTATTTAGTTTAGTTAATTTAAAGATGTTTTATTAATTAATTAATTAAGGTTACTTTAATATATATTCAATTTTAAAACGGCCTGTTTTTGTTTTTAGTTTAGGTTAGGTATTAAATCAACAGTCTTTGTTACGTTTACTATCTTACACTTTTGTTATGTAAAAATTAACTTGCAGTTTTAGTTAGATATAGTTCAGTAGAATGGATATTGATAATAAGCAATTGATTGATTTGGTTAAGCAATTTCCTCATCTTTGGGATAGAGTTCACAACCTATTCAAAGATAAACATGCAAAGGACAGTGCTTGGGTAAGCATAGCTAAAATCCTAAACACGACATGTAAGTAAAACAACTGTAATACATCTAATACTTATTTTTTGGTGTTACAGCAGAAGCATGCAAGCAACGGTGGAGGGTTTTACATAATAAATTTATTATCGAATTAAAGACGAGGCAATTACAGCAAGCAGGTGGACAACTAAAACATACTGATTTTTTTGTAAGAATGCAGTTTTTAGAAGATTCTCTTATGAACAAAAAGTAAGATTTGCTGAGAATTACACACAATACTTTATTTTATGCATGTTTTAGACCTTCTGAAAACCAGTCCAGCAATGCAGTTGTACAGATTGTGGAATTAAAACACTCTGAAGCATCGTATGAAAATACTATTCTTCCATTAAGACCTCGGATTTCTTCGTATTCAAGTGAGTCATCTTGTGATAACAATGGAAAACGGAAAAATATTGAACAGTCGGATGCTTTTATCAACAAAAAAATTAAAAGCAATTGCAAAGATGAGTTATGGAGAAATTTAACTTGTGCATTAGAAAAGTGCAGTACACTTTTTGAACGGAAGGTGGAGGAACGTACTCCTAATCACATGTTCATGCGAATGATATGTGATCATTTAGAGGATTTACCTATTGATATTCAGCGTGCGAAAAAAAGGAAAATTTTAGAAATTTGCTATGAATAATAAATGGTTTAATTGAGTTTTATTTAAGAGTAAAACCACTTAAGCTTAGCTTAATTTTTCATTTATTTACTCCAAAATAAAATTTTACAATTTTAAGTGACTCAGAATGGTAATCTTATGTAGAGCAAACATGTTTACGTATCAATTGAATTATACTATAACATAACTTCTCATCGTTTTATCATATTGTCAAGAGTGTTTTATATGGATTACTTACTAGAAAAAGTATGATAAATTTTTGTCATCCGTAACAGGGTATAAATTGTTTATCCATAAAAATAACTCTGTTAAAATGATAAATTTCTATACAAAACTGATTAAGAAAGATTGGAGTAGGTTACTGTTCAGCAGTAAAAATTTAAATTTCTATTCAGGGTTAGGTGTATTTCGGCTGTGTCGTCTGTTTAAAATTTATTGTACTACCGATACCAAGCTTATAGAAGGTTTATAAATAAATATTTTAATATTAGAAAATATAATAGCAAAACAATTTCTACATATTATCGAATAACTAACAAGTAAATAAACTTTAACCTACCGAAGGGCGATAATTATTAATCGTAATATGAAACACGATTTATAAAAGTTTTACAAGTTGAGCTGTAATTTCAGAAAACTTGAACAATACCATGAATATTTAATGCATCCAGTATTTCTGACTCAATAAATATCATTGTCAAGTCAATTGAACTTTAAACTTCAAAGTGATTCACTGTTTTTTCTAAACTACAACTGAGAGTATTTATTTCTTCGAATAGTTCTATTCCATCAATATCTTTCTCATTCTTGTCAGTTAATATTACTTCTAAGTCTAGGCAGTGTTTTCTCAAATCTGCACAGAAATTTTTTTAATTCCATATGGTATAAAAAAACCCACAGTACTTAGAATGTTCATTAGTGGTGTAAATCGTTTCTACAGTGAGTTAATATCTACACTAGCGTAATAATAACATTAAATTAAAAATTTAAAAATCCGACAAAAAAATCTACTTTGAAACATCTAAAGAGGAAACAAATTTTCTTGAATTAGCGCTAAGAACCGTCTCGTACAAGTCACCTTTCAAACAAAAAAAAATAAATCAAAACCTCTAGTAAAAAGTAAAATTAAAAGTAATGAAATAATTTTTATAACATTTTGTTTGGAATAACTATGCAACCTCTTTTATAAGAATTATTATTATTATAATAATCTTTTATAAGAAGCTCATTATAAACATATGCAAACAGACGTTTAAAACTTCATGAGAAACAGTAGACATCTAGATGCTAACTTAAATTAAAAGAAATGAAATAATTTTAATTTCAATTTTTTATGCAACCTGTTTTTTATACGTTCATAACGAAAACAGTAATCTTTGTCAGAATGACGTTTAAAACTTCATGCCAGGTAGAGATTCATAGACATACACTCATAGTAACGTAAAAAAAATTCCAAAGCCGCCCGCTTCTATAAAAATATCGATCATACTGCTTCAGCATTTTCAATCATTTATTTAATTTTTACATGTATTACGCTTTACATTAAAAAACTAAATTAAAATCGATACCTCTGTTTGGGCATTATGATGCCACAGACAGATACACATGTTAGACTTCCCTTTTTTTCGTTGAGGGTTGTAAATTCCATTTAAAATGCTTTTTTGAATCATTTTCCGTGTAATCTTCAGGTCCATAATCAAAATTGACCTTTTTCTTTCCACGTTTAACAGTTTCCGGTAAACAAAATGAGGCATCTGTTTCAAAAAGATCATCAATTTTTATAGCTTCCTGAACAAATCCTTCAAAGCCGTCACCTGTTTGTTTTCACTTAAAATACGCTATTTTTCTATGCAATTGTACTTTGTAATATTAGATATTTTTTAAACAGCTTACTATATTAAGCTGCAACATTATGTCATGCCATATTAGGTACTATAGATTATATAAATTTAAAAGTGTATTTTTTTGGACAGACATGCTGCTTGGTGACGAGTTTCAATGTCTTTGTTGTCATCTGAGATTGTGATTACTGCTTCACATATTGTTTCTAAATGGTGCCTGAGGGGGCATATCGAATCTATCCTACTCTCCTGTGTGTCGGAAAATGGTTTTAATGTGAAGTTTCTTCAAAACATCCCAACGTTGAGTTGAGGTACAGAAAATACGTAAAGTTCCTGAACTATACCAAAAAAGTCAAGTTTAAAAATTTTTATTAGCTGCATCATTTAAACTAGATGTACATAGAACAAAACATGCTCTAGGTTTAGAATCTAAAATCTTTTTTGCAGCCCATTCTGCTTTCATGTTTGACCTATTGTCATATTCCTGACCACGAATATTTGTTGGATCTAAATTTAGAAATTCCAAATATTTATGAAGCAATTGAAATAGATTTTCGGATGTGGAGTTAGATTCGGCAAAATTCTAGGAAATGCTCAAGAATTTGAAATTCAAATCGTACTATAACTGTCAATTGTTCCTGGTGACCTTTGTCTGGAATAGCCTAAAATTATTGAGTAATATTTAGCACATACTAGTAAATCTAGTATAGGTATGCTTTTTAGCAAAGCTATAATGTCATTTTGAATCTTGTCACCTAAACATGTAGGCATGTATTTGTTCGTTTCTTTAGATGTTTGAATCCAACGAATGTGTTTATATAACGTTGCATCAAAATTTGATATCTTTCTTTTACTTTTAAAAAATTTCAGTTGTCTTGTTCAAACAACTGATTTGATCCTCCATGAAAAGCTAAATTTTGCTCAGCTAGAAATTGTATAACATGCACAATTCGCAGTATTACATCATACCAGTGCTTTTTTTTTGGACCAAAAAGTGTTTGTCCTTATCAGTTGTGGTTTTTCTCTTTAAAGTAAGTGTCAGATTCACAAGTGTTTTAAAACTACTATTATGCATTTCGCTTCTTTCATGGCGCAATAACAGGAGAGATAAGTGCTGCCAGTCATTTGTACCATTTTCCGCGAAAGTATTGTTTTTTGAAATGAATAACTTGAAAATACACAATCTTTCGACACTGAATTAAAAAGCCACTTCCTTTTGGCATGTGTCCCGTTTACCAAAGTACGCGAATAAAAAAGATCTTTAACTTGAATGGAACCATTTTCAACCAACAATTGTCTTTCTGCATGTGAAAGCGTCTTAGGCCATGTACCTGGATCGTCACTTAAGAGAGATTGTTAATGGGTAAAGGATATACGACGTCAGCATCATCATGAATAGTATCTAATGGAACGTTATCCTTAGTCTCACACGCTTCCCTCACTACTCTCACTTGAAAGGCAGCTCTATATATTGACTCGTAGACCGATTTTTCAGTTTCCGCATATTTGAAAATCGCACACTTCTCTCTTTTCTTGTTCTTTGGCCACCGTCTTCTTTTTGCTGAAAAGTCTTTTACGCTTCATCATTTTTTTTATGAGCTGGGATGGACCGTTATTACATTGTAATTTAATTTTAGTATTTCGTGTTCGTTTTTGTAAATAGTAATAGTAAATATAATAATTTAGTCAAATTTGTAAATATTAAATATAGTACTTTTGTATATAGTAGAATCATCTGATGGAAAATGAAAGTAGGAATATAAATTTTATTAAAATATGTACAGGTTCCTGTAATTTATTATAATGGTAAGGTAGCAATCTAGACAATCTTCTTTTAGTTGCTAACAATCTGGCAAATTTTATCTAGCGATAAGGGGATTTTCAACAGCCTGTTGGTTATTCTGTTATCTGGTCTTCTGCCATCTTGAAGAAAAGCTAAAAATTGGTTAGAAGGGTAGTTTTGAGGCAAGTAACTAATTATAAAGGATCAAGCTCAAATCACCCGTTAAACGTTTTGATAAGTGCTGTGAATTAGTTTTTCTGATTTTCATTCGTCTCCGGAGGATTAAATAATCTAACAATCTCCTAGAACACCACCAAGATCTGAAACCATTTTCGCCGTAGGGTTTTAGTTTTCAGTGAAATTTTAGTTTCCATAAAGCATCAGTTAACAGTTTTGGTTCTCGATGGGTAACGGTTAATTCTTAGTAAAAGTTTTACTTGCTATAACATTTTTCAGGATTGTTAGAAGTTTTGATTTTTGCTTATGTTATGCTTTTCGCTTGTAAGATTTTAGTACGAAATCGTGATCCAAGTTTTAAGTTTTGGGAAGTCATCATGATCTTCAACTGTACATATTAGAATTACGAACATTCGTCGCACAATTCCATTGTATAGAAATTGGTAAATGGAGAATCTGTACGAGCAGTGGGTTAATTGGTTGTCATTTCGAGATTGGAATAAACCTGTAAGAAGTGTCATCGAGCCAAAGTAAATTCCGTAGGAGCACGTCGGCTGTGTGTAAAGGTTAGTGATCGCAAGCACTGAAATTTCATTCTAATCGGGTTGAATGTGTGGTTCATTATCATCGTCTAAATGCTACAAATTGCAAATTTTAGTTATAAGTAATAGATTTTGTATTCACGTATTTGTTATCCTTCTCCTGAATTTGAAAAACTTTAATGGTTAGTGTTTCATTATTGATAAACTTACCAAAGTTAAAATTATCCTTTGTGAATCACCAGTATAAATTTTGTTTATGTAATACCACCACCGAGTTTGATTGCAACTAAATTTTGCATTCTTTGTAAAAGTAAAAACAAACAGCGATGTTAAATGTATTAAAAAGCGCTTGCAGTTTTTGGTTATAGCTAAATTAAGTTGCATTCTAACTAGAAATAAAGCGCATGCAAAATAAAATAAAAGCAGGTAAACCCAAGCGGCCATCGCGTTTATTTATTTTAGTAGCATTTATGTAGTGACGTTTGCAGAAATTTTTAAGGGCGTTGTCACGTTTTAATTTTTGTTAGTAAATTCATTGAAGTCTCGCAGTGTTTGTAAATAAATTGTTGCATATCTAAAGTAAATGTAAAGGCGAGAACTGCAGACCTCACAAAAGAAGACGATATTTGTATATACAAGAATCGAAATTAATGATGTGTATTAAAGCATAAAATATATTTAAATCAGAGTAAGATACATGTACATGAGTTAAATACAATCGTTATTAGTGTGCGTAAGAACCTAAACTAAGTACATTTTAACTAAAGTTGAGGTACAATCATTGGGTTTTTCTTAAAATTTTTTATTTTATTATTGATTGATGAATAAAACTGTATTGCCCCTCCTTTGAAGTCGGAGTGTTATTTTATATAACCGCCCTTCTTTGGGTGTAACCCAGCGCGGTTCTATTTTGCCTCGGCTAAGCTCAGTCGTGTTTATATATTTCTTACTAAACGAGGTGTGGATTCGTACTATTTAGTGGGCTTAACACTGTCACCCTAAATAATTATACTGAAGCGGTTTAAGACATTATTTGGTAATTTTACAAAATAAGAATGGACAATAATATTAATAACAAACTATACTACGCGGACTGGGTCCTTAGGGCTCCTTCCTCTCGTTCTCCGGTTCTCAGCCTTCGTTATTGGGTGCGAAGTCGTTTCTGTGAACAAATATTTATAATGTCTTAATTTATTCCCTACCTAGTTTTTTTTTCACTCGCGTTTGAAATTGAATGTATTCTTAATTTTAAATTACGGTCCTGTTTTACAGAAGCGTATACGGTAGCCTTAGCAGATATGGGTTGGAAGCGCCCGCGCAATGTACTCGAGTTGTTTCTAGGTCACGGGGAAAATCAATACTGGTCTCTGCATATGCGCAGGGTATATTTATACTCTTCAGTATCTCTGGAGCGCTGAAGCTGGTATGTCGTACTCCAACGAAGAAATACACGCGGAAGATTCGCGTAAACAAAGGCGAGATCTCTGGACTATAATTATATTTTAGAACCGGTTGGAGAACGCGTTTTGTTCTCAAAAAGCGTTTAGACTATTTAAACAACTGGATTAAGTCCTAACGGCGTAACTAAATTCAATTATATACAAATTATAAAGTAAACGAGATACCGCTATACTAAAATGAATAATGTATCCTTTTACTAAGGTAAATCGTAATATACACAAGGTCGTATTTATATTATTTACTACAGGTAAACCTTAGATAATTTCCGGCGGTATTCTACTTTAATTAAGAACGGTTTCGCGACATTTATTTTTAATACAAATTTATGCAACGGGTTTTCTTGTGTATCCTCCTGCGATTAAAGACACCGTGTGCTGTTATTGTGTTTGTCTGTAGGTGGTGTATGTATGTGTATTAAGCGGGGGCCTTAGCGCCAACAGTAGACGGTAGGCAGCAGCCTGTCTAACCTGTTTGACTAAGAAAAAGGTCGTAGGTCGTTACAGCCCTGTATCAAACCTTCACCCTCAGGTGTTTTGCGAGTGACGTCGGGATCTACCCTGCGTGACACTCTTGGTTAGTGTAATGAGTCAGGCGACGCGGGGTTTCCCCTTCGTTACGCCCTATATGTATGTGGTTGTGTAATGTTAACGTTATAACTCCTGGAGACTAAGCCCGTCGTTATTTACGTTCTGTAGTGATTTGTTGTAAATTGTTACATTTTATAACTCTACAACTTACGTGTCTTTTAATTGCAGTTCGGTAATAAACTTTAGGTCGCGCGGCACGAAGTGGTGCGCGTTATCACACGGTCGCGATGGACTCCTCAGCAGCGATCAGCATGTCGGTGATTACAAGAAGCAATCGGTACTGGCGGCTATTGGATATCAGGAACGGCGTGGCGGTCTCTGTCACGATCGAGCAGGTATTTCACGACTATGTTCTTCTCTCGAGCAGCAGGGGAGATCAGACGAATCCATCTTTAGATCCGACCGTGGCGGGTTTATAAAGGTGCATCTGTGAGCGGCTACCGTGCGGAGGATGCCGTTGTTGGATTGGTTTAAATTGCTCTGACGTGCAAAAACCTACTGGTTTTTAGAAATACAAGTCAGCGGTGGTTAATGAATTATTTGTGGTGTAATATCGCGCAATCTTTTGTAATTGATAATTGCCCCTAAGCATAGATAGGTGTAATACTGTTACCTCAGTACTGTAGCGCAACTTCAAGTTTCACAAGATTCATTAACGTAATTTATATTTACACTTATACAACACTTAATTTTCACTTATCACTACAAGTAATTTGTATCGACTAACAACTTACTTCACGCTATAATTTTCAGCCCATGCAATCTCGACGTGTGCATAATAGTATCAAAATTTTACATTGTTTATTATAACTATATCAATTGTTCCTATTTTTTACCACATTTAAATTTTTCGATTCTAACTCGAATGTCAAGATTTTATCTAACGTATGCAACACCTTGAACAAACATTTTCTTTAAAGCGCCAACCGCAAGGTTATCTTTAAAAACTTTAATGCAGCTTGTCAGCACTGCGATATTTTATTTAGGAATAAACGTTAGAACAAGCACTTGCTCCCAATTTTCTTAAACTTAAAAAATACATATGTATACTTTGGATGCATGGAAAATATCTGACTTGTATAGACTATGGCGGACATTGTAGGTCCAATGTAATAAAAAGAACAAAATAAAAGGTATTTGCAAGGGTTATGTTATAGGTCCAACTTACAATTTCATTTCAGTCAGTAATTGGTGATGCATCTTCAATTATCATTAGTAGAATGTGGGTAACTTTCCCCCACCACTTTTACTCGATGACGTCAAAATAAAAAAAAATCACGCAACCCACCCTTCCCCCGCGTGCCCCCCCCCCCCGACTTCAAGCTAATTGGTCGTCCGTGGGCATACTGCCCCAGGGTGTGCGCTCTTATTGGAGGAACTAAGGGCAGGTCACACCCCCTGGTTTCTGATCGGTGCTCAGACTCCGCCCAGTCTCCAGGCCCGGTGTTCTGGTTGGAGACCTAAGGCTCTCTATTCTGATTGGATCGCTTTGTTTGTTTGCTTGTGCCACCATCTATATTACGTTCGGGGGTGAGAGTGCAGTGTGGCGAAATGTAGGAAATGCTTTCCTTATGGAAATTTTGCTTCGACGTTGCCGGTTGTATGCAACGGGCAATAGTACTCGTATAAACTCAATGAAACAACGAGAGTTTTCAAATAAATTCCCATGTAATATTTGATGTAATTTTTAAACTTTTTTTTACGTATTTTCTTTATTTCTTTATATCATCCTGTACATTTTTGATTGTGCCATTAATCTAATTTTTGTACAAAACATGTTTGCTCTTTATCTGTTAATGTCAGTTAATGACCTGCCTTATTATATAGGATTATTATTGTTAAGTAATTACATTTGTGTTTGGTTTATTTTGTAAATTTGACTGATTCCTAACCACTTTCCAAATCTAAATACCTTATATGCCATTAAACTAATTTTTGTACAAAACTTTATAACCACATTTCTGCCTCTTTTTGTAATTTTCTACCTTTTGCACGTTTTATTTTTAATGTTAATGTTGTTTTTTTTAAATAAATTTTCTTTGACAAATCAATTTTGTCAATGCTATATTTCCTTGTGAGCGGTGCGGTGCACGTTTGCGGAGACATAGTATTTCTGGCACTGTTTGCCATAAGCGTGTGCAAAAAACAGACTCTTTTATACATACCTGTGCTGTATGTAGCTGAAAAGTTGTACATATACAAACAAGGACGAGATATACCTTAACATATGTAAATTTAATAAATATTTCGTATTTGCAACAATTTTCTTCAACTTAGACGAAAATATTAATCTTCGACCGAAAATCACCTTCACACTTAAAAATGCACACGTAAAAAATCTAATTGGTTTCTAAAATCCAGCAAAACATGAATTATGTAATTGTACCGTAAACCACGAGAGAGTACTCTCACTCTTTGTGACTGGGGTAGATCCATTTAATTCTCATTCATCTAGGAACACGCCTTCTTAAATGAAATGAAATATGATAAAATCCTTTGTTACACATTACAATACTAAACTGATTTCTAGAAATAATAAAGTATGTTTATTTAAACTTTCATACAAGACAGTACTAGATAAGAAATTATTCACAAATTACTAACTAATACACATTTGTAGGTGGGATGTACTCATAAGATTAAGGCTAGAACATTTTTATTACAATTCTGGATAGAAAATTTGTAGAATTATACTTACACAACACTTAACGCATGGCTCAACGAATAGGGGATAAGGAACATAGCATGGTCCAGCACAAGGAGTAATGGTAAATGGGTATGGTACTACTGGGTAAATATACGGTATTTTATAGGCAGGTGCTTCACAAGGTTGGATGGGTGGACTATAAGGCTTTATGTGTGGACAACACGATGCACAAGGTGGACAGCAAGGCATTGTGAATTATTATTGTTTTATATTTTGCACTAAAATTTTGAAGGGATTTAGAAATTTGATAAATGTTTTTGTGTTGCTAGGACACTACTTTATAGCACAAATCACATACAACTAGATTATAATATAAAAAAAAAACTTTAATCTAGCTGGAGATTAAAAAGAATGTTGCTAAAATCATACACTGAGCATTGCTAACAAAAAACGAAGACAGTACATAGAGTAGACGATTTGTGAACTAACTATATGGCTGGAAGATACTAACATTTTGCTTTTGATATTCTTTTAAACTTAATTATGATGGGTTTATAAACATTATACAAGTGAAGAATTTTTTTTTTGTTTGTGTTATCCTTGTTTATATATGAATAAGAAAAAATTACACTAAAGGTGATACAATTTCATAAGAGCGAGTATCAAAAATGGTGTGATAATTTATTTGACTTAAATCACAAAAAACGATTTTATTGCGTTTGATTAAAAACTTATTTAAAAGTTTGTTAGCATCAGTGCTAAATAACGTGTACCTATGATTTAATAGTAACCTAACCACAATATTTAATTTTTATAAACGATTATTTTGCATTGTAGTATTTTATGTAAACTAACTTGTAAGAAATAGGTGAAATGCAACATCCTTAGTCCAGCGCTGTTCCTTCATAATATAAAATTGTTTAATACTCTAAACGCTAAAGCTAAATTTGCAATATAGGAAGAAGATATCTAATACAAAGAGACATATGTTTAAACAAATAAAAACTGTTTTCCTTGAGATTAGAAATACCTCACAAATGTATGCATTATCCGTCAGTATTATAGGAAGTAGCTCATTTTGAAAGAACCGAGTGCAATCACATCGATTAAAACCGTTGTTAACGTACATTTAGAAATATTCATACAGTTTTAACAAAGAAGCAACTATTAGCAATATATCACACAGCAGAATTCCATGTGGAATCTATCAATGGGGCTGGTCTTATCAAGCACCTAGATAGTTTATTTACTGCACAAGCATTTTCGGTAGTGAAATTGTGTGCACCACTGTGCTGAAATATTAAAAAAACAAAATATTACCACATTCGAGCATTCACCTCTTTGAACTATGTGTCCATGATACTTATTAACAATACAAACAGTTTTGTTAAAGCAAAAATTGTAGGGTGGCTAGATTTCGAGTAAATTGTAGGTAAGGTATATGAAGGAATACAAATGCACAAAAACTGAGATAGATGTCATACCTTTTTTGAATTATCAATTGTTTTCTATCTCTTTTCATTTGTTTGCTATCCTTAAATTATCTATTTTTGCATATTTCTAAAAATTGTTATAACTCGCGTATTTGGCATTGGATTGCAGTCAAAATTGAAATATATTGCAAGATTTTTGTTTAATGACATACTTAGGTTTTTTTTTAAATTGGCATCATGCCATTTATTCCCCATTTAAAAAACTGTTTCTTGGGTTTTTCAAAAATATAATATAAACATGATGCGCGTGTTGGTTTTTAGTAAATATTTAAAAGACAACAACAACAACAAATACGATTATTTTGATGTTAAAAGATAAGCACGATAAAACAGTAGAATATACCTGTGAGTGCAGATTTTTTTCACCGAAAATTTTTCCGCAATAGAAATTGATCATGCACGCACCTTTCTCTTGTTACGGAACTCTTAATTAAAAACAGCGAAACTACTAAAAACCCTTTTATTTATCAGAGTAGAATGGTTGAAAAACAAGCATTATACAGTAATTTGATTATCTCATCATTAATAACTAAACATGTTTTATGGCCCGCCATAACCTGCAAATACTTAAATACAATTTCAAATTCTCCTTTAGCGGCGAAGACTCGAAAGCAAGTTTCGAAGCCCTACACCTGTCTTGTAAGTCAGCATTAGGCTCCCTTATTAGAAAACAAGTTCAGATTTCTCGAAATAAACAATCAGAATGTAGAGACTGAAAGATTTAATAAAACATTGAAAACAAAGATGTGGCAAGGGGCTAAACCCCGAGAGCAGGTTGTGAAGCCCTACACCTGTCTTACAAGTTAGCATTAAGACCCCTGATTAGAATACAAATTCGAATTCCCGCCATAATCAAACAATGCAGAGACAAATACAAATTTAGATTTTCCGTCAAGGGGTCCACATTATTAGAATACAGATTCAAATTTGCCGCCTTAACCTACAGAGACTTAAATACAAATCCAGATTTTACACCTAAGGGCCAGGGCGAGGTGTCGAATCCCCGAGAGTAAGTTACGAAGTCTACGCGTGTTTTATAAGTTAGCATTAGGGCTCCTTTTATTAGAATGCAAGTTCAAATTTCTGACAATAAGTAATCAGAATGTAAACACTTAAATAGAAATTCAAATTTCCCGCCAAGGGACCACGACACACGCAGACACAAAGACACACAGCGGGCTAACACCGAAATCAGGTTGCAAAGCCCTATGCCTGTCTTATAAGTTAGCATTAGGCCCCTTTATTATAATACAAGTTTAAATTTTACCTCATAGACGGCTCCTCAAACAAATTAAAATTTTTGGTCGAGGGGCGAGGGCCTGAAAGTAAGTTTCTAAGCCCTACATCTGTCTGACAAGTTAGCATTATACCTCTTATTACAATACAAATTCATATTTCCAGCCATAACCTGCAGAGACTTAAATACAAATTCAAATTTTCCGCCAATCGGGCCTCGACAAGGGGGCAGAGCCCCGAGAGCAAGTTGCGCAGCTCTACACCTGTCTTACAAGTTAGCATTAGGCCCCTTATTATAATACAAATTCAAATTTTCCGCCAAGGGTACCACGGCAATACACGAAGGCCCACGAACAAGTTCCGATCGCGACATGGGGCGTAGACCAGAGAACAAGTTACGACGCCCTACACCTGTCTTAAAATCTCGGTTATGTTCGGAGAGGGTTGGACTGAGGTCGCCGAAACAGCCTTTGTCGAAAGTCCCGCGTCGAAAAATTTTACCTATATGAAGCCCTACACCTGTCTTATAAGTTAGCATTAGGGCCCCTTATTAGAATAGAGATTCACATTCCCCGTCATAACCAAACAGAATGCAGAGACAAATACAGATTTAGATTTTTCGTCAAGGGTCCACCTTATTAGAATACAGATGAAAATTTACCGTCTTAACCTATAGAGATTTAAATACATTCAAATTTTACACCTAGGAGTCAGGACAAGGTGTCGAAGCCCCAAGAGTAAGTTGTAAGGCCCTACACTTGTCTTACAAGTTAACATTAGCGCCCCTCTTATTAGAATACAAATTCAAATTTCCAACCAAGGGGCGTGGGGTCTAAGTCCCGAGAGCAAATTGCGAGGCCTTATACCTGTCTTATAAGCTAACATTAGGCCCGATTATTAGAATACAAGTTCAAATTTTTCGCAAAAAGTAATCAGAATGTAAACACTTAAATACAAATTCAAATTTCCCGCCAAGGGGCTAAGACCGAAAGCAAGTTGCGAAGCCCTATGCCTGTCTTACAAGTTAGCATTAGGCCCCCTTATTATAATACAAGTTCAAGTTTCACCTCATAGATGGCTCCACAAACTCAAATTTTTGGTCGAGGGGCGAGGTCCTGAAAGTAAATTGCTAAGTCCTACATCGTCTTACAAGTTAGCATTATACCCCTTATTACAATACAAATTCATAATTCCAGCCATAACCTGCAGAGACTTAAAAACAAACTCAAATTTTCCGCCAATGGGGCCTCGACAAGGGGGCATAGCCCCGAGAGCAAGTTGCGCAGCCCTACACCTGTCCTACAAGTTAGCATTAGGCCCTTATTATAATACAAATTTAAGTTTTCCGCCAAGGGTACCACTACAATACACGAATGCCCACGAACAAGTTCCGATTATGACAAGGGGTGAAGACCCGAGAATAAGTTGCGACGTAACGGGGAATATTTTGATTCCTTTGGACGACCTCTGCTAGGTTACCATTTACGTTTCCTTGAGAAGAATTCTATATGGTTCCGCTACAACAAAACGACGCTGCAGGATAACCATTCGGACGTGTGTGGGCTTTGTACGATAATGTTTTTGTATTTTAGAATAAATAATTTACCAATGCTTGATTTTGTAAATAAGTTTTTCACTACATGTTTAGTTATAAATTATGAGATAATCAAATTACTGTATAATCCTTGTTTTTTCAACTATTCTACTCTGATAGATAAAAGCGTTTTTAGTACTTTACCTGTTTTTAATTAAGAGTTCCGTAACAAATGAGATAGAGGGGTGTATGACCAAATTCTATTGCAGAAAAATTTTCGGTGAAAAAAATCTGCAGTCACAGGTATATTCTGCTCTGTTTTATTGTGCTTATCTTTTAACATCAAAATAATCCTATTTGTTGTTCTCTTTTAAATATTAATAAAAACCAACACGCGCATCGTTCATTAACAATAATAGTTTGATGCATATCTAATTTATGTCTCATTACCAGCTTACTTAATTGCCGCCTATTTATTTATTTTAAAGTAATTTTTGTGTACGTGCGTGAGTAATTAAACATACAAATAAATCAGACATAATTTTTTCTGACCGCTTAGATAGAGAATCTGCCTGTATCAAAAAAGAGCTATTGCATCAGGGTAGAAATGATTATTATTATTTCACCTAATATTTAATTTAGACCTTAATGTATTTTTGCAACAGCAAAATTTTAAAATACTTGTATTTGTGAACACATTTTGACGGCTGATTGCTACTTTCCAATTCATATAAATTAAGTTGTATAACTGTTTAATAATAATAAATAGATTAAATAACATCTTTTTATTATGAAAACGCTTGTCATCTTTACATGTCTTATTTATTAATTCTTCCCCAATGTATAAATAAATTAGGCCACAATCTAGATTGGATTAAAAGAAATGTAACAACAATTATGCAATCTCCTTTGATGAAAATAACCCTAATAAACATTAATAACAGATTAAACCTTTAGTCTCAGGTGAAAAGAATACAATCCCCACGTGGGCATATAAAAAATTGCGACCAAAGGTGACCCAAGGGCGACGTCACAAAAAACAAAATGGCGGCCAAGGTGCCTCTATCCTACCAAAATTGTTTCAACATCTGTAACAATTTTAATAGGTTTTACTACTTACGAAGATAACTGTAAGTGTTATCGAAACGTTTAGATTGTATAATTTAACATACACCATTAAAAATCCAAGAAAGATAAGTAATATGTGTAACAATAGTGAAAGGCGCCTCTCGTGTGGTATCGTTGTTGACGTTCTGATAAAAACTCCATTTAACGTTCCAACCTTTCGACAAAGTCACATTTCCCACTATAAAGCTGCTTCCAGTCGCCTAGCTCTACTCCTCGTAATTACTACTGAACTCATATCTCTTGTTGCTTCTCCTTGTTTGTATACCATGTTATGACCTACTTTACCCGCTATCTCTTTTCGGATTTTAATTTTGTTTTTCTTTCATCGTTGTTCCATTGATATGCTGTACTCCTCGATGTTGTATGTGTTTGTTTAATGCTAATTTTCAAGTATTCGGTAACCTTTGTCCGTCGTCTCTCGAGTTGAGACTAAGTGCCGGTTTCTCGATTTCAATCACTTCTCTTATTATCCGTTAAGTAGTTGACATTCGCTACCTTTCTTGTTTCCTCGAAATTTATTTTTAGGCATTTTGCGTATGTTGGACTAACGATGCTGTTGGATTATTTTTCTTAACTGATTGCTGATATCCATCTTGTCTCACACTGACTCTTTTTATTTGTTTGTCCATTATAAGTGCGGTTGGATGGTATTTCGTAAATTCCTTGATATTCGAAATTAATTTAAAAATATTTAAAAAAATAAAAAGATCAAGGAATTTACGAAATATATTTCTTGTACACAACGTAGTTGATCCTACCTCCTTTCTCATTAAAATTAGACGATCATTTGGCTTATGTAAGTTCGCGTATTAACATTTTATATTGCATTGGAGTTGTGCAGTCACTAAACTGGGTACATTACAGATTGGTGCCGTGACCAGGATATATGCCTTTGCGGATGTTGCTGAGGATTTAATAAGGTGTTTGGACTATTACTCTTCGTAGTTGAACTTAAAAATTTGGGTCGGTGTATGTACAACGTGGACGAATTATTGCAGGTGTGGTTGGTAACAGCTGATGCAATGGAAAAAATATCAAATTTTTCTTAATGAAATATCGTTAACATCACTACGACATTCAGGCGTGTTTATCCAGCCGTTAACTCTTATCTGAATTTGAAAAGAGAATAATTAATGTCTTCAAAGAAACAGCAGCAAATGTATTACAAACTATGGAATTAATTTGGAGACACCAGGATAATTTTAATGCTAGTTTATGAGCGACTCTACAACAATTCGGGAAGTATCTGCAAGTTGCAAGGAGGCAACAGAAGAATGCTTGGTGAGATACACTCTGATGTTATTTTAAGTTTTAGTATGAATCAGGTAGCAGCCTACTGTTATTAAAAACTGGTTTCAGCGATTAGTACCTCTTAAATTTACTTAATCCGGGAATCCGGCAATCAGTGGATAATTAGAGCTACCTGATATGTTGTATATTTTTTATGTGAGTTTATTGTGTTACAAGTAGATTTTGTTTTGTACATTTTTAGGAACGAATTAGTTTCTTGGTTACAATTACATTATTAAATATGAATTATAATTTTAAAACAAATCTCGACATTCCTTCGTAGCAAATGAAATACTTATCCTAAGTTGCCATAAAAATAACTACACCAATAGATCTCTCCCTTGCTTTTAATTGCGATCAGACTGCTAACGTCAGGTATGTTCTTTAATTCAAATCCACTCTAACTTAACCATAATTGTTTGGATACTTTTAAATTTAAAGATGTTCAAGATAGCATTCCAGCGTGTTCTTGTTGTTTGTTAACGATACCATACTTTTACTTCATGATAGCGTGATCTTGTGCCAGTTTTACTGCACACTTTTCTTTGATATTCATCATTTCTAGATTTCCCAGTACAGTTATTGATCTAGTGTTGAAGTTTCTGTAACTCCTAGAAAGTTTACATTTCTAAAAACTCCAAAGAGAATGTACTACTTTGACACCTACCGTGTGATATTTTTCTTACTACAACCGTGATGGTTTAGCGAAAAGTGTTATAAAGACGTCTTTTCTGATGTGACGTTTTCACCAGAACTAACACAATCGGTTTCCTCCTCTTCTGAAACACACAACCAACTGTATTTAAGCTGACTGTGGGGGAGAACAGCGACGCATTCCTAACTACCAATTCTCTGTTCCTTTAGTTTTGTTTAGTATAGTTTTACAGTGATAAGTTAGATTTATATGCCATGCTCTGAGTTGAACTGCACTTGATACATTCATTTTGACGTTCTCCTTAGAAATTAGTCCAAGAATGTAATTTACATAATGTTAACGAAATCCACTTATGATAATGACAAACCGTGATAATCCTTTAGTTAAAAGGATGTTGTTTGTGATGCTGATCGTGTCAAATTTCTCAACTATTAGCTATCACAATTAATGTCAATATTAGCTCACATCTAATTCATAATTGGATGTTTCTCATATTTCTTTAATAATTAAGAGAGTGTGAGGTTTCTTGCAAACACATATCTTTTTTATAATCAAGATACATTTTTAACTAGTTTTTTTTATTGATTAATGGTGGTACTAGATCATTGGGGACGATGGGTCATATATTGATAGATAGTAAAATAGGGCGTGCTTAGCGAGATGACTTTTGGAATTCACAGGTAATATTATATAATCGCTAATTGCATTGTCTTTTAGTAGATGCTTATAATATTATGATCTCAACGCAAGGGTAAATTAATTACAAGATTAATATAACTTGATTCTTTTATAAATTGAACTAAATAAGAATTGAAATTAGTATATGACTTGTATGGCAGTACCATAGTAAAAGTGATTATTTCATCTAACATAAATTAATATCAATGATAATTTGAAAGTTAATATTACATCACAGCCTTGTTATTTAATGTAGAGAGGTCCCTTGATTTCATATTTGATGTATTTTATTTTGACCTTTCATACCTATAATGCAGCATATTTTAAGATGGATATTCATCTAAATGTGGTGGAGCAATAAGACGACTCCCGGGTAAAAGAGCATAAAGCCATTTATGGGAAATAACGGTAGTAACCCTAAAGTATGTTAATCGTTGAAATACCGTGTGTGTGCCTGGTTTGAAATATGTTACCTTTTGGTCCATTAATTGTAAATACAGACCTTTAACATGTTGTTATGTTTTGCTTATACTACAGTTAGCTAACTGTGTAACATGGTGATCACCATTTTTGAGCAACATGCCTGTATTAAATATAACATTACCGTATTGAATGATTAAGGTTACAGTAGGGTGATAACAAATGTGATCCTTCAATAAGCTATAGAATACAAATACGTAGTGTTCTATGTATTTATAACTAATAATTATATTTTATTTATGTTGTTATTCTTGTTGTGGTAAGTGGAAAGGTTTTTCGTTGGTAGTTCTTTTCCTTATCCGAAACAAAGACAGCAGAACTACATTGCACTTGCTTATAAATATATATAACGGTTTATTGTTACTTTTATTTTATCCCACCCTAGATACTCGCAACACAAATATCCCGTAACAAGTCTTTCACACAGCGTAGTTGATCCTACCTCCTTCACATTACAATTAGACTATCATTTGGCCACATATGTGGTCCAGAACCGGCGTAGCTATACAACTGTAATTTTTTCAACGCAACCCGTGAGATTTGTGTGATAAAAAAAACTAAATTTGCCTAAGTCGAAGTATATTTTAATAAAAAAAACCGTGTGCTTGTGTATCCGTTATTAAGATTTCTTCATGTATGTATGACTGTTTTTTTTTCTGTAAATGTACGCTGTGCTAACCATAGCTGAAAATTGTTTATTATATGGGCCATTAATGAGGGCTTGCGTTGCAATGATACTCTTCTCTAGAATAGTCGTAAGGACGTAAGGTCTGTGTTCTGCTAGCTGTAACTGTCATAAGTGTCCATGGCACAAGCGTCATATGTCCCCGGTCACAGGTGTCGTAAGAGTTAATTGTCACAAGTGTTATAAACCACATGAGTCATAAGTAAAATGTTTTTGTCAAAAAACCTAGTTCTCCCCAATTTGATCAGAACAGAGGATTACCGCATTACTTTGCTTAGCAAAAAATTCTATCTGGACTATGTTTCAATGTATTAATAAAATCTGTTCAAAAAATGTAAACATAAGTGACAACGTGATTTATTCTGAAAAATGTATGGATTTTCCATATTAGT
The DNA here is from genome assembly GCA_036346205.1 of Vesta saturnalis. Taxonomy (NCBI): domain Eukaryota; kingdom Metazoa; phylum Arthropoda; class Insecta; order Coleoptera; family Lampyridae; genus Vesta; species Vesta saturnalis. Next base: position 646,468 of record JARFJB010001798.1, read on the forward strand.
ATTTATTTACAGGCAAATTTCAATGAAAAGATGGCTGTTGTTATGTGGAAAGTCCCAAATTATATGAAAGTGTGGTTATATGGTTATAATAAACATCAAGATAACGAGGATGTATTGAAAAATTCTTAGCTTACTATAGAAACAAACAAAATAGCTTATTATTCAACATACCTTGCTCTTAATTGGATACATTTATTTCAACGAACCTACAACGCCTCTAGACCTTTCTAAAAAAAAATGCTCTACGTCAGGCCTCCACTGCTTCTATCACCTCTCGTTGGAAAAAAATACGACCTTTTAGACTTTTTTTCAGTCGAGGAAACACGAAGCAAGATCTGGTGAATAAGGGGTGTGTTCGAGTAATTCGAACCCTAAATCACGAATTGTTTGCATGGCAACAAGCGATTTGTGTGCATGCAGGGGCATTGTTCTGCAAAAACAAAATACCTTTGGACAACTTTCCGCGTCTTCCCTCCATAGTTTTTTTCTCGTAGAGTGGTCACTAACGTCGAAGTTATTGTTGTACCCTTGTCCAGAAAATCAATCATGATTACTCCTTGGCAATTCCAAAAAACTGAAGCAAGAACATTTCCAGCAGATTTTTGAACACGAAATTTCTTAGCATACAAAGGACATTTATCGTCAAGGGTATTAAGCATATCTTCGTAAATCTGCTTACCTCTTAACCCCTTCAAATACAGGTACTTGATGGTGACTTGATACTCCAATTTTTCAATTTCGATCGACAACATTCTTTTGTGCAAATCCTGGTTTGACTTTTTGGCGTGAAACTTTACACTGTTACTTACATTAAGTTATTCTTCGTCGCTATTGTAACGCAATATTTTCTTTGTCCATTGAACCGGTCCAGACTAACTTGATATCAATGCATCCTCGTTTATTTTATTGGTAACCATTTTGAATCCGCCGTATTAAAAATATTTATTTATGGCCCATTTGGATTTAGAGTAGGATATTATTTTATATGCACTATATAAGTTTTACCAGTAGTCTAAAACAAAAACCTCTTATTTCGATCGGTAAACATTAAAATTTACACTGTTTTACTGTTGGATCCTGTTTTAAATTCAAACGTTTGTATATAAATTACATTCGTAGAAAAAACATCGTTTTAAAAAACATTAGAGAAAAATTCATACCTAACATGACTTTGGTCTTTTATCTAAAATAAAATAAAAGTAATATTTAATCTTGATTAAATAATTAATAATTAATGATTGGATGTGTCACTTAACGTGATTTTAGAAAATCTTCTTTAATATCTATTGAGGAATAAGTTTGAACTTTCCGATGGTAATCGAATTTCTATTGTAACACGATTATGTTTATATAAAATTCCAAGATGATCAAGGCACCAAAAAATGGCATAAAAATTATTTTGATATAAATTGAGACTTTAACCAAGATATTCGACTAGAATGCTGCAGAATTAATAATAGTAAAAAACGCAGTTTCAAATTTATTATCAAAATAAAAATAGATAAAATTAGTAAAAATTAAAAAGCTGTTCAAATAACAATATATCTTAAATGGAGCAAATAGCGATACGAATGAAAGTTCCAACCCCCGAAGAGGAAATTACTTTTTTTTTGTTTTAATATGCATTTGCACAAATTTTTATGAACGTTAAAGATTAGAAACTACTTAAAAATGTATTTTGATTTGATGTTTCATTAGCATTGGAACCCACGGCTAAAAACGGAATCCAGACATCAATACAGATTTGTGTTCAACGTGTGGTGCAGGATTCTTGGAGCAACAATATTGGGACCTTTTATTTACGACAATACATTAACCGATATTTCAACTTGCTACATAATCAGTTGGAAGGTCTGGATAATTTACCGTTACAAAATGTATAAAATTTGTGGTTTCAACAAGACGGTGCTCCAGCGCATAACGCTAGACAGTACCTTTCCCAAGAATTTCCAGTGAGACTAATTGGTACTTATGGTAACGTCTCCTGCCCAGCGCGGTCATCCGACAACACCATTTGATTTTTCCTCTGGGGTTACTTAAAAAACCAAGTTTACATTCACCACTTCGAAACGGAAGAACAACTTTTCAGAGCAGTTACCGCAGCGTTTAATAAAATTACTCCAGAAAAAGTAACAGGAGTTTTACATTCAACAGCAAGAAGAGCTTATTTATGTTTAGAAAATAATGGTACCGTCAATCGGGGTGAATCGGGACAGCGGGGTGAATTCGCGTCGATTTCGCAAGAGGCGATGTTTTTAGGATGCATAATAAATGTAATCGGCGCGGGAGGCATACGCGTGTTCGAGAACATGTTCAACGTGCGGTATTGTTGTAGTGGTGGTGGCGCACAGGTGCGGAAGAATTGTAGATCGTTTGTTTACGTGTTGCGTGTGCTTGAAAACTTCCTTAGGAAAAGGCATTTATACTAACAGGTTAAATTAGTCAAACATTCAATCAGGTTTTACTTTTATTTAATATATTCCTTCTAAAAAGTTGAACATGACTCCATATGCGCCTAGCTACGTGTGTTAGAATATTACTTTTAGGACCCCATGCGCCTAGTTTTGATTATGAAAATATAATATATCTATATTTAAGTTTCTAATGATAATTACCTCCTCATTAATCACTTCGATACAGATTAAATTCTTTTATTGTTGAAAAATACAAGATTTAAGTTTCTAATGTTATTTACATCCTTTTTATTCACTTCAATGGGGTTTAAATTTATGTATTGAAAATAAATTATTTCTTACATTTGTTTCAAACCAATAATTACATCCTGTATAATCTATGGGTACACATACAATAAGAAGTTTTTGGTATAAAATGTTCAAACTGTTTTCTTACATTGTTAGCTTTAAAAAGACGACGGTTGGATTTTGAGCATATCTAAGTGAGGTGTTATGGATGTAAAAATGGCAAGAAAACACTTGACACAAAAAGAGCTAGAAGAAGTTGGAAAAATATTTGAAGTGTCTGAAGAGGATCAAGAAAGTTGCAACATCCAAGATGACATCTCTACTCCATCGCATCAAGTCTATGATTCGTGTAGCGAAATTGATGTTGACAGTGATACAAAAATGAAAATAATTATCTAATAACTGTTCAATGCTTATTGGAAAAGATAAATTGACTAAATGGCACAAAACTGCTATTACTGTGAGGACTAGAACTAGCCAGCAAAATATAGAAGAAAAGGGTACGACCTTCTGGGAATTCCTGTCAAGCAGAAACTGAGAAGGAAATCTGGAACTATTTCTTTACATCACGTGTATTTCAAGTTCTCATCGAGTGTACCAACAAATGCATTCGAAAAATACAAGATAAGTTTGGAAGAATAATAAAAAATCAAACAAGTAAATCGAAAATGGACGCTTTTGTCGAGCGTTTTGAGATCACCACACCTCAACTATATGAACGTGTGGGCAACGGATGGCACTGGCGTTGAAACGTTTTCGAGAAACAATACCTGCTAAGAGATTCCTATTTCTTCTAAGGTGCATTCGATACGATGACTTAGAAAGCAGATCAAACAGAAATATAACTGACAAGCTAAGTGCAATAAGAGAATTATTTTCTTTGATAAATGAAAACTGCCGCAATAATTACATTTAATCAGAGAATGTAACCATAGACGAGCAACTTATAGGATTCCGCGGACGGTGTAGTTTTTGTCAATATTTATCGCTGAAACCAAATAAGTATTGTATTAAAGTATTTGCTGCAATAGACTCAAGAACACATTATCTCAGTAATATGTACATATACGTAGGCGTTCAACCTGTATGTATATATCATCATAGCAATAGTGCGGCACATATTTTATATAGACTTGTGGAGTCCCTTTCCTGAAGGAGGAGAAATATTACTACAGGCAACTGGTACACCAGCATACCTGTAGCACTTGGGTTGCTTAAAAATCATAATTTAACACTTGTAGGGACTTTTAGAAAAAATAAGAAAGAGATTCTAACAGCAGTCCAGCCAAATAGGGAAATACAAGTGAATAGTGTTTTGTATGGATTCCAAAAAGACATACTCTGTTGTCCTATGTCCCAAAAAAGAACAAGGCTGCGTTGCTACTATCCACTTTGCAGCTGGGGTAGTTTTTCCCCTCTCAGAACCCTAACACCGTTCCTTCCGATCCTATACTGACCACACCCATCCTTAACCCCACCATGCATATATACGTAATGCATGTATGTATCCTAGATAAAACCAATAGATGACTATCTTCATGAGGAAAATTTTGTGCAAAAAGACGCCTTCTCGTAGGGGCGAAGGAATTACAAGGCGTTTGTGATTGGTCTTTCACTAACTATTCTGATTGGTCGCGTTAAAAAGCGGATTATTCAAACCCAGATTGAGATTGAACAACAATTATTTTTTAATAGTAATAGGCGCTTGTCATCCGATATAAAAAATGTTTATTTGACATATGCTCTAATCTGTAATTTCATTAAATCATCAAGAGATAAGAAAAAATGTTCCTTGAATTAAAAAAAGGGCGAAATGAAAATGTTTCAATCGTAAATTCGGTTCTATTTGTCTACTTGACAATACCCATCAAAAATATTTCTATCAATGTCATTAAATTTATACCAACTTGTGCATTTGTGTAATTAAGTATTAAGTTGTTAAATTTGTAACTAAATTCTAAAATATAACTTAACTTAACCTTCACGCCATTCCCTTGCGGGGTAGGCAAAAGAAATATTTCATTCACAATCTTTCTCCATGCTTTCCTATCTCCGCATACTTCCCTAGCTTCCGCAAGGTTCATACGTTGTCTGTGACATGCCCTTTTATTTTTAAAACTCCTTATCTTTCTTTCCTTTATTGTACATTCTACTGCATTCAACCAAGTTTTACGCGGCCTACCAGATCCGTCCTTTTCTCTAACGTCACCCACATATATTTGCTTCGTTAATCTTGCGTTGTTCATTCTCTCAATCTGACCAAACCAACGTAATGTACTACTTTTATATCTATCCATCATCGTCTTTTCCTCACCACACTCCGTCATTATGCATTCATTCTTTATCTTGTCCCTTCTCGCTTTACCACATGCGCTTATCAGTAATCTCATACCCACGGAATTTATTTGTCTTTCGTGCTTTTTTTTGACATACCCATGTCTCACTTCCATACAGTAATGATGGGACAAACACGCCATTATAGAGTGCTCGTTTCGCAGCTAGGCTCATGCTTTCGTTTCTCATTATCGTTCACATACTTTCAATCACTTTCCTTCCAGCATTGACCCTTCGTCAAATCTCGCCCTCCATTGTACCATCTGCAGTAAACATTCCACCCAGATACACCAGTTCGTCCACTTGCTCCACAATTTCATATTGCAGGGTAAATACTCTACTCTCCTTTCCATGATCTCGATTGAACACCACAATCTTAGTTTTGTTCACGTTTACCTTTAGGTTCATGCTCCCACAGACAGTATCAAGCTTCTTTAGAGCGGTTTATAGCTCATCTGCACTATCACTTAATAAGACTGTGTCATCTGCATACACCAGAAGCCGTACATTTACGTCACCAACCATTACACAATTTGTATCGGTACATGCTTGTGTAACACATTTATCCATGTATACATTGAACAACCACGGTGACATCACACAGCCTTATCGCATTCCTTGCTCAATATTAAAGTATTCACTCACACCTCCTCTCACCCTAACACATGCCCCACTGCCGTTGTATACTGCCCTTATTCCATTCATTAGACCTTTATTTACGCCATATTCATTTAATATTTCGCACAGCTTCTCTCACTTTGTCGTATGCTTTCTCCAGATCTACAAACGCACAGTACAGCTTCCTTTTTACCCTTAACACTTTTCCATCACCTGCTGGAGAGCAACCATCTGATCGACACATCCTCTCCCTGGAATGAAGTCACCCTGCACATCCCAAATCTTAGTTTGCCTAGTTTCTCGTACTATATCAATCAAAATTCTTCCAAATACTTTACCAGGCACGCTGAGCAAACTTATTCCTCTGCAGTTCCCTCGGCACTTTTCAACACATAAGATATACATTGAATAATTCACACAATCTTCGTACCTATAAGCTTTGCACCACCATACTTTGGCATTTCACCAATGATTTCATCTCCGCCTGCTCCCTTGCCGTTTTTCAAACTTCCTAGTGTTTTCTCTACCTCATTTATCCCACTATCCTCAGTTTCATTCACCATTCCTTCTACATTCTCGTTATTTAACCCTGCAGTCTTATTTTCCACACTACTGTACAGCTTTCCGAAGTATTCTTGCCAGCATTTCCTCACTTCACAATCGTCCCATGCTATTTCGTTGCTCGTATTCATCACTCCTACAGCGTTCTGTTTTGGGACACGTTTTGTATTTTTGACCCATTTCCAGAAGTTTTTTGTTTCCCTCAAAATCATTCTGCATTTTCTCTCCTTCCACAGCCATCACTTCCTCTTTACTTATTCTCACTGCCTCCTTCGCTTCTTTGTTTCTTAATCTATACACCTCATACAATCGCTTTTTCTCAATCTAATGGTTTGCAGCATTCATTGCCATGTACGCATCTTTTTTCTTACATACTGCCTTTTTTACCGACTCATGTCATCAAGCACATTTTTTTCTGTCTACCTTCAGTCGCCCTTCCACATATCGGCACGGCACAATTAACACAGTTTTTCAGCTTATCCACGCACATTCAACGTCAGTGTCTTTTATTTGTTCGTTCTACACTTTCATTCACATTCAACTCTTTACTCATAGCATTTGTGTATTTCATTCTCGCACCATTATGCACTAGTTTGTCTACCCTAATTCTGGACGTTCGCTTTCCTTCTCCAGGCCCACTTTTGCCCTAAACCCATTTTATATAAGGAAAAATCGGTCCGATCCACACTCCAATCCGCGCATTACTTTTGTGTCTTTCACCAGATTTCTAAGCCGCTCATCATACACTATCAAGTCTATCATACTTTTAGATTCACCTCTTGGCCATGTATACATATGCACATTTTTATATTTAAACCACGTACTGGATATAAACAGGCTTCTCTCCACACAGATGTTCACCGGGCGTTTTATCATTCTCATTGACTCTTTGGTCTCCGAACTTTCCTAGAACGCGTTACGTATGTTCTCTCTGTACACCTACGCATCCTTTCATACCCACCACTTTCATCACTCTTTCGTTTGGCTTACATACGTTCAACACGTTCTCTACTTCATTCCAGAAGTTCTCACGCTCCTAGTCTCTTTCTCCATTCACCGCTGCATAGCATGCAATAAGTAAAATTGTTCGAACTCCACTTTCAATCTAACCCATATTACCCGGAGAGATCCCAATTCGTACTGTTTAACATATCTTCTCGCTCTTTCACTTGTGATCACCCCAACTCCTTTTGCGCCATGCACTTCAGTCTCAACTCCTGACCATAGTCCTAGGCTGCCATCCTCCATCTCCACAGCATCCTTTCCTTTGCACTTTGTGTCCGAACACACAGATATAAAGGTGTCTTTCGTCCATTACATTCGCAATTTCAAATTCTTTACCATGCGTACCTCTAACATTCCACGTACCTACTGGCCACTCATTCTTTGGACAGTCGTTAGCAACGGGGCCTGTCTGTTTCGACCTTGACCGCCCCTTGTAGCCAGGTCGTTCCGAGGCAATTGTATTGTTCCCTTGAGCAATACCTTAGCGAGCAGACCGGTTATTGGCCAAATCGTGCCTCGCACGATGTAGCATTCCCTACTAACGGTATCGTCCTACTACCGGACAGTTATTTGTCTACTGCCTCGACACGTAAGGAAGTCAGAAGTAGAAATATAGACAGAAGCAAGAAAGATAAATAGGAGTATATACTTACTGTATGGATATCTAAATGTACATATACAGATATACATTTTTCACTTACATACCCTTCAATCACATCACGTTTCAACCAGATTGCTCCCTATGGCTCTCGCGCCTGTCACCGGATGCTGTTATTTATTTGCGACCAAATGATTCAATTATTTTTAATTGGGTTTCCGAGTTATAATTATTTCTTTGTTATTTAATTTAATATGTATTTATCAAATGTTTTATTATTGTCGCGAACTGAGGCAACTTATACGTTTCCATGCTATTTCTTTTTTTTTTATTCGATTGAAAGGTAACAACTAATAACGATAATGGTTCCGTTAGCTCTCCCGATATTAATAGTTTATTTTTAGGATTCATTAATTACAATTAAGATCTCAAACATAGTAACAAAGGTAAAAGTTAGTTTAAATTTTGAATTTACAGTCAAGGAAACATATACTATAAGAAAATACTTATCTTTTTTGTTTTTTTTAATTGTGTATTTTAAATTATACAATCTAAACGTTTCGATAACACTTACAGTTATCTACAGTATAATTTAAAATACACCATTTAAAAAAAACAAAAAAGATAAGTATTTTATTATGTGTGATAATGGTGAAAGTTTACATTTTCATATTCTATAAGACAATATGCAACACACTGTTATAATTAAACTTAGAATCACATATAGTACCAAAAACAAAAATTATTTAATTACTTTCATTTAGAATTTCGCTTACAAATTAGAGCCAGTTATTTATTTTGTTTGCTTTTTTCTTTTACTTTGGATTACGGATTCGATCTAGTTATTTATTTTTATCACTTAAGCTAATAAAACAGTTCCTATGACAATACTTATGTTTGGATTTGTTATAGAAAGGACTTCATTACAAGTATGAATCATCTGGTATTTTTCCTACAAACGCGTATTATGATTGCTTTCTTTGCTCCGCGCTACTGTGGCATAAAATAAGTTATTTTTCATTAGCTCTCTATAATTCATTGTTGTTGTAAAAATTTTTACCTGTTTCAGTTCAATCCTTAGACAAAAGGGTGGTATTTACTTACGCTTTAAGTTTACTTTACAATTTTACCGGTTTTAACAATCACATTTGGCATGGGTTTAAAACAGCCGTACCTCTTCGTAGAAATTCAATACTACAGCAATCCTAAATGTTATTTCGCGCCTATTTCAACTAAAGAGCCATTTACACGTTACAGAACTTCTACAAGATACATTATTATTATCTTTATTATTAATATTCAAACCGCCGGATATAAAAAACTGTTCAAAAGCTTACCCTTATTTTATTGATTTAGAAGTGGTCATTTTAATACGTATTTGTTTCACTTCCGAAAGCTAGAAGCGGAGCAACTTTAAACACGTCCTATCTTAAACACATCCTATCTGCTACCAATCAATCATCAGAAAAAAGCCACAAAGTGTAAAATGTGCACTAAAAAAATTTGAAAATCACCAAATAATATTAAAGATGCCCGTTAATGCTAAAAACTCAAAAAGAATGGAAAAAAATGCAAAATAAAAGTGGTGTTTTTGGAATCAGCATGTTTAAAACACATTTCTATGTACATGGGCATTGTTCTGGACGTTCAAAAAAAGATCATAAACATCCGCGCCCTAATAATAATAATGTCGCATTGGAACGATTTGAAACAAAGATTTGTTTAGGAGCCTAATTGGTTCTAAGCTTGAGTATGATAAGCTTATTCGGTACCCATTATAAAATAACCATATAAATAACATTGAACCTGTTCAGCGTAGAATTTTAAATATAAAATAAAAGGCATATATCCACAACACGGTGCAGACTTAACAACATCGCTGACAAAATGTAACCTCCATTTACTTTCTACACAAAGTTACTTTTTATATAATTTACTGTATAACAAGATTCATTGTAATTCATGATCACAAATTGAATTTCTAGTGCAAAATTTTTGGCATTTTCCCGTTTCGTGGGTTCCCCTTTCGAGCGTCAAAAAATTGTACTTGAAAAGAATTTTTTAAATCCATTTCGTGCGTTAAATTTCTAAGTACGGTATTTATACCTACACCGTTGGCATTAAAACATTATGACCTTTAATTTAGCCATAGCGCGAAAAACCCACCAATCACATTCATTCGAACTTCTGTTTCCAGGGAAAAAATGGAAACAAAATAGATACTTATGTATTAAGGGCATAATCAGAAGATTACGGCTCGAGGGAATGTTAAAAGCCCGATGCGAAGCGGAGGGCTTTTATATTCCTGAGAGCCGTAATCTACAATTATGCCCGTGGTACATACAATGTTTTATTTTATTTTGCACCATGAAACTGGAACAAAATTTTAAAAAGATTCAGTATTTTCGGCAAGTTTTTAAATGCAAATGCAGTGAAATAAAGTCGACAGTAGGCTAATTTGTTGTTTCAATAATTCTTTCAACTTACGTGACATACCATGTCATGTGTTTGCCGTCAATCATGCTGCTTAGCAACAATGACATTTCCGTGCTATAAAGACCACATTACGCCCGCATTTGGGGGCGTATAAAGAACATTATGGTGGCAAAATAAAATAAAGGACAGTATGGTGGCAAAATAAAATGAAGGAAATTTAAAATCTACGGTAGCCTAGGTGTATTTTCTGTTACGTGTGTACGATTAGAACATTTGTGATAGAAGTGATACAAGTTCAACTTAAACGCAAAGGACAAACACTCAACTCTTTGATGGATTTGCATACAGAGGAACTGCCTAGGAAGTGTTTATATAACGCCAAAAAATGAGGAAGAGAAAAGATTACACCAGTATCGCAGATATATCGCCAAGAGATAATTTGTTCAAATTTAATCTATTTATTTTTAAATCAACATACAATATTTTAACCTATTTGTTCACACTATGGAAAAATTAAAAAAGAAACCTGCCAATTTTTTTTTATATTTCTCGAACTTTTTGAATACAGCTGCATAACAATAATTAATTAGGTGTTTTGCTGGGTTTGGAAAACATGTTTGCTTGCTGTCAAATTCAACAACTTTCAACTGCACAATGAATAGCAACCATCTACAATAATAAAACATTGAATTTCTTGTTATTACTTCTACAAACGAAGAAACCTTTAAATTCACACGCTGCACTTTTGTAAGAAGAAGTCCATGTTAAGGATGACACAAACGATCAGATATGTGCTTCGTACAATGTTGCATGACGAACCAGGACATAACCTTTTGCAGTAATTTTGCATTTGGTAAATATAGCTGAGTTAACTCATATATATAAAGAGAAAAATAATAAACCCTACCTGACAAGAAGGGTTTTTAAAAAAATCTCTCAGTAGTTATTGAAAGAGCATCAATTAACAAGACTGACTTTAAATGCCACTCCAAGACAAATTCGCGAACGAATACAAGTTAGACCCGACGTGAATATTCCCACATCTGAGAATGCTGTGAATAAAAAAAGCGGTGTGTTCAAGACATACGGACAAAAAAGTAATGAACAGTGTTTTTTGTGCAAAAAAATTGTATACATTCAGCACAGAAGCACTATCTGTAATTTATGTTTGCCTAAAATGTAAAATGTGTTTATTAAAAGCTAATCAGTTGTGAACCTAAAATCACCAATTTTTTCAATCATATGTAAAGTTATTCACCTTTTAAATTATGAGGTCCTTTCAGACTCCATGCGTCTACTTATGTTACTTAAATCATGTGCGGGTTAACCGACTCTGTACTTATCAAGGTTTCTGAGATCCCCATTCAGTGCATCCTTATCTTGCGCAACATTTTGTACAGTGAATTGTTGAGTCAGCCATATTTGGTATTGGTTTAATTAAAACATTAACATTAAGAAAAATGGTGCATTACAGCTTGGAAGAATGTTAATAGTGATAGCCCATTACAAAAATGGAGAAAAGTTTAGTGTACCAATTCGCAAGTTACATCATCATTTCAGCAGTTGACTGACGAGGCCTGCTATTGAAAATTTGATCAAGAAGTTTATGCGAAAATTTTCATTGAAAGATGATAGAGGCCTTATCCGTCATCTGCTCAAGAGGGCAGCAAACATCGCATCTGTGAATGTCAGTGTGGCAGAATGACCAAACACCTCCATCCGGCATCATTACCAGGAATTAAACCTCTATATCAACACTTCAAGGAATTTTGTGAAGAAAAGATTTACACCTTTATGCTTTTACAAGATCCAGCTGACTCAAGAGCTGTAGCCTAATGACCATACACAACACAAAACCGTACCAACTGGATCTTGGAACAACTGCAAACTGATGATCAATTCCATAACTGGCTGCCTAGAAGTTTAATTTGTTTGGATTATTTTCTCTTGGGTTTTTTGAAAAGCAAGATCTATGCGAACCACCCTGAGATAACTGACAAACTCAAAGAGAAATTACACATCAGATTCATGAAATTCAGCAGACCTTACTGCAAAATGTACTGTGAAATTTTATCAAAAGTACATTCCCGCCAACAGAGCAATGGTGGCTATTTAACCGATATTTTGTTTCATGTGTAAATGTCAATACTACCTGAGTACATATAAAGAAAAAAATATAAATAAAACATTAAATTATATATTTTCATTTATTTGTAAAATTCAAGTTCTTGTTTAGTGGTTAGATACCTTTTATAAGAGTAAAGAAACTTACCTATGAGTTGCACATGATCGGCCCAACACAAAACATTTTTTTTTTATTTTCACCAACAATAATTCTAGTTTCCATTACTATTTAATATTTGATAATGTAGTGCCATTTTAGTGTGTGGTGGTCCGAGCTAATGTTATGTAATAACAAAAAAATAATGTGATAAGCATGTCTGACACTGCCACAGTTATTTTTGTGGAAACGTAAACTGTGTACAATATAGTTTCAAACTCTTCACAGCTTCGTAACTTTTTGAGTTTTGAGATACACTTAAATCTCATAACACATAGTCTTCAAAACAACATTTATCGGATAATAAGTCTACAAGCTATGATTTCAAGTGGGATCTGCATGCAGAGTTTGTAAAGTCCTGAGGCAAGAATGTTCTAGTAGCACTGGCGCAAACTTTCATCGTCCCTCTTTGGAATGGGACCGAACTGTGCCTCCATGTTTATTTAAGTTAAGTTATAGAACTTTGAAATTACCCTACAAAAATTGTCCTCCACTTAAATGCGATTGCCTCTTCACTATCTGTGTCGATTTTAAGGCAGTTTTCACTTCAAAAGTGTTAAAAAAATGTATGTTGTAAAATCTGTCAAAATTTGAAATATTAACATTTTTTTTATTGAAAAATTATCATGCTTCATAAAAACAGTGTAGCAATTAATTAATTAATGACAATACCTGTTTTCTTCAGTTATATCTATGTACAAAATTGTGTCACATGAATAATTAAACGTTCTTGAGAAAACATTTTGTTAGAAGAAATTAAAACATGCAATATGGCACAATTTTCGCTACATTTAATAATTATGCCAACACACTAAGCGATTAAATCGCAAATATATTTACATGTCAAACCACTGATTCAGAAATCTGTATAGCTGTAATCCTAATACAATTAAAAGATCTAAACGAAAAGGTGTAGTTCAGTTTTTAAAATCTATAAGCATAATAAACAATTAATAATCACCTCTTTCATAAATTGTTAAAATATTATAGGGTGTCTTTAATAATTTAGTATTCAGATAAATTATAAAATTTATACTTCACATTTGAATTACAATTATAACTAAATCTCTGACAAACAAAATATTGCCTTAAGGAGACCTAAAAATAAAAATTAAAATTTGATTCTTAATTCTACAAAGTTATTTCACACCTTGGTCTTGATCGCTTTCTAATAGGTAGATCTTTTTCTAATTCATTTTGATGTCGTAAAAATCTCTTATTAACAATTGACGTTCCACTACTTCTTGTGGTACGTAAATGTCGTGTAGGAATTGACGAACACAACTTAACCTCATTTTGCAAAGGTATTTCTAATAAACTTGGTGTATTAAAATTTAAGTTTGGTTTTATAATTGATTTCGAAAGTTTTAATTTTTTAAGTGACCGAGTTTTCTTAGGTCGAATCCTTTTTCTTTTCCGATTACTTGTAGATGTTAATGATTCATCATTATCCTCTGGAATGCTTGATTGTGAAATTTCTAAAGCATCTATATTTTGATTAACATGAGTATCTTCTGAAGATGCAACTAGAGACTTTTTAATAGGGGTTGATGTCACTAAATCTGACACATCGGAAGGGATATAGTCCTCCTTTATAATTTCTATGCCATCATAATCACCTGTTGTAGAAGTTACATCTGCTTCATCAGTAGATAAGCTGGAATTTTTTACATTCTTTACTATTTGATTATCTTGCTCCGATGTTTGCTCCTCTGTTGTCTAAAAATAAAATATATTACTAAATTATACTAAAAGGAGAATAACCAACAGAATCATGTACTGAGCAAACAAATCCTAAAAGTTTATCATATCGAACTTTGCCTTCGGAATGTACAGGACAGTATGAGTTGGTGCATTTTACACAACAACGAATTGTGCGTTTAGTGCATATATTGCAATTATGCCATGGGCAAACCCATTTCCCTAAAAATCAGCTTTTTAAATACTCTAAACGAAGTAGATAATACCTTCAGGCCAATTTTCTAAATTTATACAGGCTAAATGATATTGTTTTGTACAAATTTTATTGTGACAAGTAATCAAAACATCACCATCATTCCCACATACAAAGCAAGGACCATCATTTTTCAAATTTTCAGACAAAGGTTTCTTTTTTTTAATACTATTACTTTTCTTAACCTTTTTCTGAGATTCATCCTAAAATTAAATGTATACAGTGACAAAAATGAGCAAAAATTAACTCTTACTTTCACTTTAACCCCAATAAAACCACTACAGTTTGGAGCTCCACAATTACATATCTTCTTTTCCTTACCAATGCACTCTAAATTATAATTAAAAGTAAGCTCTGATTCAGCTGCAATATTCTCAATAGCGAACAATCCAACTCTAGTATCACCATTTACTGTCCATTTTTGTGTAACACAATTTGGCTGACAACAATGGTTCATAAATCTTGCAAGGTTTCCTAGAAATCTAAAATATTAATATCTTTATTCTCTGCTCGGGTAAAATAAATTGTAAACCTTTTGGCCCAGCATCGATTATACGATTTGTATCAATTGTTAAAAAGTAATAATTTTCATCTTTTTTCTCATGCATCTTCCTAATTCGTCTCTGATATTCTTGATCATCAATTATTTCACCAACATATTCAATAACAAAATCTCCTTTATTAATAGGTGCAAGCGTTTTTAAACCCCAACCTCTTGCTTGTGTTTTATATGGTACTAGTGGGGGATATTGGCGTTTTTCAAATTTTTGGTTGTTACATTTATCCTTTGCGGGACATATATTTGGATCACACTCCGTTAACAATAATCTAATAACATGGATTAATTAGGTATTGTTCATTTTGTAAAACATGTTAACTGCGAGTAAGTATGATTTTAGAATAATTAAAAAGACCACTCGTAAGTTGAAATAAAAAAGCACAAATTGTCAAAAGCGGAAGCATCACTACGTAGTAAAGAAGATACTATATACTATTGCCTAGAGTTCACTTTGAACGATCGAATCAAATAACAAAAATGTTCAAATTCTGCTGTAGCCCTACATATGTTTGATAAAAATCATGTAGTAGATAAGGTATCTTTAATGAAACATGTTAGTAATAAGTAAGAACTTGATTGCTATGAAAGTTTAGTAATCTTCACAAATAAAATTCTAATGAATAATGACCGTCAAGGATCTTTAGGTTACTCAGAACTGATTAAACTGTCATAATTTTCACTTATATATATATATATATATATATATATATATATATATATGTGTGTGTGTGTGTGTGTGTGTCTATATATATATATATATATATATATATATATATATATATATATATATATATATATATATTAGACATTTCTTTAGTTTTCATAACTTATATGTAAAACGGAAATAAAATTGACAAAAATTAAGGTAAATGATAACTGAATACAAAATTCAGATAAACCTACAAAAGCTATGTGGTCTATCGGATAATTAATGTATCATCTACTTTACAAATGTTGTAAATGATAATAGTGGCAATAACCTGATTAAATACTGCTTTGTTAACTATATCATGTTGAACATTTTACAACATAAGCGAAATTGTAAAAAGTCCCACAAGAAATAATTCAATTTCAGACTAATATTTCCTACAAAGTTTCTTGTGAAGTGTTTTCTTTCCTTTTCTCTGATCTCGTTACATTTTGCTTAATTGCTATATAGAAGTTCAACACGTTAACGTGTTAGTTAAAAATATTTTGGTAAAAATGTTGTTTTATTATACAATTAAATAACTGCTAAAATTGCCACTAAAATTAGTAAAGTTTATTAAGCACAAAAGTGGGTGGGAATAAGTGAGGGGGAGAGAGTGAGTGAGTGAGTGAGAGAGAGAGAGATAGATAGATAGAGCGAGAAGCTGAAAGGCAAAGAATATTTGGTAAGAATAAGAAAATAATAAGGTCACCAGATGTGCACCAGCCAAGGGAAGAACTAGGTAAAGAAAATGGTAATAAAGAAAGGAGAAAGAGAAATGGAGAAAGTTGTGAGTGAAGAGAAATTAAACTTAAAAATGGAATTTAAAAAAGGGATGGTGATAATTAAAGGGAATAAGCGAGAGGAGGGAGGGGAGGAGGGAGTGAGTGAGTGAGGGAGAGGGAAAGAGAGGGAGAGATAGAGATTGGGGAGGGGGAGGGAGACGTAGAGGGAGCGGGGGGATAGCGAGAGGGGGAGGGGGAGAAGGGAAAGGCAAATAATATTTGGTAAGGATAAGAAA
Source organism: Vesta saturnalis (assembly GCA_036346205.1). Classification (NCBI taxonomy): domain Eukaryota; kingdom Metazoa; phylum Arthropoda; class Insecta; order Coleoptera; family Lampyridae; genus Vesta; species Vesta saturnalis. The sequence goes on from JARFJB010001798.1 coordinate 663,225, forward strand.
ATAATGTCACCAGCCGTACAGCAGCCAAGGGAAGAACTAGAAAAAGAAAAGGGTAATACAGAAAGAAAGTGAAAGAATTAAGAAAATAAATTATGGAACAGATGAACAAAACTATTTGGGAAGAAATGAGAGAAAGGGAAAAGACGTGGCAGAAAGGAAAGGAAAGAGAATAGACAGGCTAGAAAAAAAACCGGACGAGGAGGAGAAGGAAGAATAATATTGTAATAAAGGGGTGGAGAAAGAAGGAACCAGAAGAAGAGTTACAAGTTATGATTGAAGAGAAATTAAACTTAAAAGTGGAATGGGATACAAGAATATACATAGACCGCGACCCAACATGGGAAGAAAGGAGAATCCAAAGAGAAATAATTAACAGGGCGGCGGAGAGAAGAGCGGGGGGAAAAGTATGGGTAGGATACAAAAAATGGAGGTAGATGGAGAAAGATATATATGGAATGAGAGAACGAGGGAGTTAAACAGAGAAAGGCGAGAGAAGAGGGCAAAAACTAAAAAAGGCGGGGGATACAGAAGGGAGACGAAACGGCAAAGAAACGGAATAATCAGTAATGGAAAAGGAAAAGAACAAGAAAGGGAACTAAATGAAAGTAGGTAAGTAGTACAGGAAGAGACAAAAGAACTAAAGGTACTTTTCTGGAATATGGCGTGAATAAGGAACAAAGACCAAGAATTTTGGGGGTTCACTAGGGATCAGGACGTGGTGGGATTACAAGGGACATGGATGGAAAAAAAAAGGGAGTGGTGGATAAGGGAGATGCCAGGGGAATTCTCATGAGTGGTGCAGCACGCGGAAAGATATAACAGAAAAAAGAAGGGGAAATAATGACGGGAATAAAGAAGAAAATGGCTGAAACAAGAAGAAAAGGAGAAAGTGCAACAGAGGAAAGAAATATACAGCGGAGGAAAACAAAAATAATGATATATATCAGAAAGATGAAAGAAACAAGGAATAGAGAAGTAAGAGAAAGGGAGGGAGTATACGTACATAGGAGGAAGGGGAGAATCAATAATAGATTATGTTATAATGAACGAAGAGGCTGGTGAAAAGGTGAAGGCATTTAGGGAAGGAGAGGTTACCGAATTGGACCACCAACCACTGGAACTGACGATGGAAGGGGGGTAAGATGAGTATGTAACAAAGAAGTATGGACAGAGGAGAGCATAAGGAAGTACAACGAGAAAATGTGAAAAACAATATGGGAATGTAAGTGGGTACAAGAAAGTATGGAAGAAATGAGTGCAAATGGACGAAGCAACGGAGAAAATCAAATTTAAAAGGTGGAAGGGGGAGAAAACGGGATGAAGAATGCGGGGACAAGATGAAGGCAAGAAGAACACTAAGACAATGGAAAAACGGGAAGGTAGAGCAAAAAATATAAGAAAACATGCGAGATTAAAAAAACGCAAACAAAAAGAAACAAGAAGGGCAGATTAAGGAAATGAAAACGGAAGAAGGTATATGGAAATATTTAAAAAAAGAAAAATAAGAGAAGAGAGACGCAAACGGGAATTCATAAAGAAAATCACCCAGAGGTGAGAATTATATTCTAGATGAGGTAAAATTTAGACCTTATATAGCGCAAAGAGTTGTCGGGAGTTAAAGATAAAGAACAGCTGCTTTAGTAAACGGCAATCTATATTAACCCATGATAGATTTGAATATACAGTCATTCCAAACAATAGTAATAGAGTCTGCAAACTTAAGACCTGAGCCATTCATACTTACAACAGGAACTGATCTTTTGCGGACACATGGCATTAGTGTTAAATTTAACTAGATTATTGCTTCCCCATTCAAGGATACGTTGAATTACTTTGTTGATGGAAAATGCCATTTTGGCTTTAATGTCTTGATTCGAGATAGAAGCAGGATTATCACTATGAGTAGACAGAGATGAACTGTATGTAAATTGCAAGTGCCAATATTAAGTTTCGATCAACTTTTTCGTTTATGAGTGCAAAAACATTTTTATTTACATTTGGACCATCGCTACCAAGTGTTAATAAATTTGTTAAAGATAAATTGGCGTTTTGAATTGCAGTTTTAATAAAATGTGCTATATCCGTTGCCTTTGCACTCCAATAAAAAATGACTCCAAATGATGTGTGAATATTTTGTTGTAGTGTTCAGACCAATATCTTATCACTAATTGAAGCTCCTTTTCACTCTTCAAATTAGTGGTTTCATCATACATAATACTGTAATAACTATTTCCAAAGTCCCTCAAAATACAATCCCGAAAATATGGACCTAATACTTCCGTTATTATGTAACTTGCCTTTTTAGGACTTAAAGTAAATGTTTCGGTAATGGCACAGTCGAACATACACCGGAATAATTAATTCTGCAATATTTTTACAGGAGTTTGCCAACATATTAGAAATAACAATTTTCACACACCAAAGCATTTCTCGCTTTGGTTATACAATCTTTGATAGAAGTAAGAAGTAACAACTGCCCTTGATTATTACTTACATTTGCAGAATTAGCGGGAACACTAGTCAATCTAAGCTGTGCAGATTTTAATTTCACTTTAATATTTTCAACGTGTTTCTGGGACATCACATGTTGGTTAATGTTTTGCATACCTTTCGTAATTTGAAAGTGCTTATTGCAAATAAAACAAAATATAGTTTTGTCACCATATTTCTTTCCCCAACTAGATACTACAAATCCTTTTTCATCTATTTTTGATAACCTTTCATTGGTAAACTTTACTTTTCCCATGATTTCTTTAGAATCTGCAAATACATTACAGATACTTATTAATTACGCTCGATGGTTAAATAAAATAGCTTACCAAAGAAATTAATTCAATATGTAGTTGCAAATTTCAACAACTTAATTCACAATCACAGACTACAAAATTCAACTAACACACACTTAAGCTTAACACTTTGCTGAACAAGCACTTGCAGATACATCCTTTATAGAGGCTGGTTGGGTTTTGTAATGGTACATGTGGTGCGAGATGCATAAATAAACACATCTGTAATTAATAAATTGTTCCTATGGGAATTGGCGTAAATGATATGCTGATTTTCAGAACAACCCACGTAGACAGAAAAAGTAACCAAAAGTAACCTATTGTTAATAAAAGTAAACTTTTAAGTCACCAGCGGAAAAAAGTAACTTTTAGTTAAAAAAGTAACACGATCTTAGCCCTGCTGTTTATTTATATTTGGTATATTTATTTGCATAACAAGTATGAATTGTTACTTTAAATACTACATGCAAATGTGTATTATCATTTTAACATCGAGTATTTATGTCGATAATGAAAGTAACTTTTCATAAGCCTTTAATGCAGTTTAAATTTTGTGTATATTTATGTTGACAATTGTATTTGTAAATAGCCACACTTTAGCGTATATAAAATACATTAAAAGGTTTTCTGCAGAACTACTATACCAGGAAAGCAATCTTTTAAATCCCGAACAATTATACATAAAATCTGTATTAAGATTCATGATAAACAACCAGTGTTTCAGAAATGAACTACTACATAACTGTAATACAAGACATGCTGCAAACCACAACTTGCCAATATCCTTTGTCAGACATACAGCAACTCAGACACATATCAGTTATATTGGCCCAAGAGTTTATAATGCGCTACCCAATTCACTTAAAAATAAACCATTCAAGAAAATAAAAAATCAAATTCAAAATTGGATTCTGAAAAATAATCTTATTGTAACATATATAAATAAAATTTGTCCTACTATATTCATTGTAGTCACTATCTGGTGGAAAAACCGCGAGATTTCCGGTAAGCTGGCTCGCGAAAAATTTCCCGGTGGAAAAAATTCCTGTTTTATCGCGGTTTTCGTAAAGTATGATTTTTCGGATTTGACCTCTTAACAAAAAAAAAATTTTCTATTTTAAGCTTTTTCACAAAGGACCCCGCGCCATTTAAATAGCAAATGGCTTTCTGTGAATTTGGCTAAATTTTTGATATGTTGTAGATTGTAAGGTAATCAAAGACTACCATACGCAGAAAGTCGGAAAATGGACAGTTTTTGCGCTACAGCTAGCCAAAGTTGTGAATATGAAAGTGCCATTTTTAAATGTGATATTATTTATATTATGTTACTTATTAACGCCAAACAACATAAGTAATTACAACAATATGGGCCATAGGGCACTTTTTCAAACCTAATCAGCATCCACTTCCATAGCATTGTTATTATTTACAAGGTTTAGATCATGCTGTTGAGTTCTATTACCTGCGCCAAATATTTTATCCAACAAAGTTAATTTTGGATAGTGAACATCATTTTCATAACGCGCATACCCCAAAAACCACAAAACACCAGCAATGTGCGCACATGTTCTAAGAGTTTTTGAACCTGATTTGCACGTACAGTAGTAACCAGGAATTAAATCCTCCACATTCTCATCAGCTTCTTGATTTTCGGTGGGGTTGTAAGCAATCCACAATTGCGCGAAAAATGTCTAATTCTTATAAAACCAGGATCATTATTAAGAGAATCTATATGGAATTCTTCTTCATCTCGTTGCAACTTATCCTGAATTAAGATGGGGCCAGGTTAACTTGGTATACCCCTACAGTGAGCTCTCAAAGATAATCCAAAGTGAGATGAGGAATGTCACCTAAATCATGCTCATTTATTTGAACCCAACGAGTGTTTGTCTACGAAGATTTTCTACTTCCAACCCGGGCTTGTATAATATTAACCTGGCTTGCTTTTTCATAGTAATTGCTGAGGCAGCTCTTCGTTAGCGCCTAACATAAGAACGCGAGGGTAAAACTTGTTTATTATCGCTCCAGTAATACGATAGAAATCGTCACGGTTTTCGACATGTGGTATTGTAATTGTTTGACCAAGAAACTTAAATATGGATCAAGGTGACCGTTTCTGGCTTCAACTATCCACCTTGTTTTAGTTATTATGCGGCACTCATTTGCTTCTTCAGTGGACAATTGGTTTTGGCCCCGTTCAAGAAAAGCTGGCATCTTGTTTGAAATACCCACATCGTCAAGCAGAGGTATGGAATCTCGATATCCACGATCCAGCACAAAAATATCACCTTGGTGCTACCATGCTCTTATTGAATTATTATAATGCAGGCTCACATTCCATTAATATAAGTAATTTGATTGTAATCTCATTATATTTAGAATTTACATCAGTTCTACAAACATAAACACAAAATTTACATCGATTGGGGCTTGAACCTTGATGGCGCAGTTGGTTAGCGCGGTACTCTAGCAAAGTACAGGTCGTAGGTTCAAATCCTACTCGAGGTAAACTTTTTATTTATGTATTTAATAAAATTAATAATAATTTTTAATTACATGCTCTTATTGCATCGCCATCCCTATTAAACTCATTAATCAGCATTTTGGCACCGTTATTTTTAGAGTCCGAAAAATAAGGACCTTAGATTGCTATATATATCCTGGAACTACAATGAAAGCCGGTTTTATTAAGTGGCGACTCTTATGTACGTTGTAAGATTATCGTAAGACACGAAAAACCCTTGCCATCCAAGTGCTGCCCGCAACGTCGTACATTTTCTGGTACGTAAATATTTAAAAGAATAAAAATATTTACTCTATACGATACGAACATCTTACGCACATTATTATTACCATTACAATCAAACAACTATGGATTGAAGTTTGTTTCAAAACATTTAGTCTTAAACAAGCTGGGTCATTTTCAACAAGAGCTATTTCGTTAAGGATCAGCCGAAAACAATTAGCGCCAGCTCTGGTCAAATCTGTGACTTCTAGCGGTGGCCTTCCATTCTCATTTCTGAAAAATATTATCGATTTGATTTTCGAACTAATTAAAAGACGTGACGTTTTGAATAACAATACTTTTTTAGGTACATATTAGGCACGTGTTGCTATGCTTGTTACGACTTTTTTGCGAAATTCGCGGTAAATTGACAGACGTCTAAATCACAACTTTGGCGAGCTGTAGCTTAAAAATTTATCCAAATCCACAGAAAGCAATTTGCCATTTAAATGGTGCGGGGTCCTTAATTTTTTTTACCAATATACCAAATCAATAAACCAATGTTACATTTCATTTTATACTATTATAAATAATATTGTATTACTATTATTATTACTATACTATATACCAACATTAACACTAACACTATTTTTTTTAGTGTCGTTCAGCATTTATATAGCATGTCTTCATATTCTATGCTAGATTTTGTTGTATAAAAGCTTACCACATTCTTAATATTTTGGCAATGTGCGTTATGCTAGTATGACCTATTTTAATCTTGTCCGTATCGTGGTGTGCCTTCTCGTCATTTGTGGATAATGTTTCATTTTGGTGACATTAGAATCAAGTAGCTTTAATTGTGTATTTTTTGTATTCCATTCTTCTTGCCATTTACCCCAAACCAAATTATTTATTTCGGGTTCGTCTATTGTTGAAGTGCTTCTTTTACTTTATACTGAATGAGTAAGTTAGTTATTGCTGTAGCCTGTACATGTTGTTTGAATATAATTTGCTTAATAAAATGATTTTTACGGCGCATTTTAAAAACGGCCACATTCTTCTATATTTAAGAGAAAGTAGTATTACGTGAATATTGCAAGTGGGGCTAGTAAGAAATGAACCTATTGCATAACGGATGCAAATGTTCTGCACAACGTCTAAGCTTCTGAGTATGGATTTCGATGCAAATGCGTATGGTATACAGCTGTGGTTAAGATGAGGTAAGATTAACGCTTTATACGCCCTCAACAACACTTCTTTGTCTGCACCCCACTTCCTGTTGGTTATGCATTTAAAAGTGTTAAGTACTCTGTAAGTTTTCATTTATATTTGCTCTATGTGCCCATTCCACGTCAACTTGTCTACGCCGTTTTCTAGAAGATACTTGGAGGACAAGTTGTTTCCTATTTTTACTTGGAAGTATCTGTCCCTTAGAAATGATTTTTCATATAAGGCTAAATTTCCCCTTATTCCAACAATCCAAATTTTTCCAAAATTCCATATCACCAAACCGTGTCATATGCTTTTTGTATGTCAAAGAATACTACTGTACAGTGTTCTCTTTTCAAGAACGCTTCTTCGCCTGCATTAGTTAGCAGTAATACATTGTCCCTTGTCGAATGATGTTTATTGAATCCTGTTTGGTACCTATTGATTCATTGATATTTATCTAGATAATTTGTTAGTCTCGTGTTCACCATTTGCTCTATAACTTTTCCTATACAGCTGGATAGTGCGATTGGACGGTAGCTAGACACATCTAGCTCGCTTTTGCCTTTTTTCAGTATGGGTATCACAATAGACCTTCTTTCTGCCTTAAAAAGGAATTTTAGTTGAATTAATCAGTTTCTACTCTGAGCCAGAACTTCTGATTTTGATTTGGAAAAATATTTAGGCCCATCCCATGAAGTGATAAAATGCCACTTATTCCTCCCAGTGAAGTGGGTATCCCGTGCACCTTCAACCAGCTTAGTTGACGTGGAGGGATGAGGTCCTTGTCAACGTATAACTGTTTTACATTCAATCGTAGATGGGCTTAAAGATGTCCAGTTTTGGGAGCGATAGCGATATAACAATGAAATTAAGGAACATTTGGAATTTTTCTTCCCTTCCTTTACCCTGCTCAATTTTTTTCCCTATTTTTCCTTCCCTTCCCTTACCCATGTCTATTTTTTCTTCCCGCTTTTCCCCTTTTTTTCTCGTTTTATTATTTTTTTTTTTCGATTTTTGCGCAAAATTTCCCGGCAGGGAGCTTACCAGCCTACTGTGGTTTTTCCACCAGCGGTCAGCATTAATATTACATTTCTATTTAAATAGCTTAGCATAACCTAAATACATAAGTGCAAATAATAATTGTTATTTTGTTTATTTTCCATAGCCATCTTTCATAATTGTAAATGAATTCGTTAGTTAATTTTATAAAAGTATCATTAACACATGAAAAGTTCAGACAAGAGAATCATTCTTTTAAGAAAAAATCGAAATTTTTGAAATTTTATGAAAATTGGGAAATTTTGGCAAACAAAAAACTTATGAATAACAATGTCCAATGCCCCGCCCAAACGAGCCGCTTATGAGTACAACTAAAAAATCATATTGACGCCATACGATTGGGCATATTCCACTAAATAAATGTACAGAACGCTATCATTTCAAGGGAAACCATTTTGAAGATATTTGAATTAAACAGATGTTAGGGCGCCATCTTCCAAGAGCTCCAGCTCTCTTAGGAAGTATTTTTGTCTTAAGGTAATTTACGTTAAATCGACATAAAATCACCTATAGAATCTGCAGTTTTCTTTTGTGAAAAGAGTTTGTGGACACCCTGTACGTACATTTTTTTAAGGATTACTCAGTCGCTCAACGGTAAAGGTGTCAGACTAGTAAGCGTCCGAAACGTCGCGCTCAAAAAGCAAAAACTGTGGAAATAGGCCGATCAACTCAACTAATATGAAACCACAATTACAAAACACTTATAATACAGAATAAGCAAATAAACTTAAACTTAAAACAACATATCTTCAATTTTTTATTATTTGTTGCTGTAGCATTTACTTATGGTCTATTGCGGATTAAGTACATTTTAGTTTTGATTAAAGTCTTGGTAAAGGCTTGGTTGGTTGGTATATTGCTTCAGTTCTTTACGAACTCGTTCACTTTAGACACTGGCCCACAATACTTTTCAGGGTTCTAAAATTAATTCTCTTTCAAAGAATAATGTTTTAAGGGACTTCGGTGATGACATGTTATTAATATGTCATGTTAATGTAAGGTCCTTAATAATTTCATTTGACTATATAACTGAAAATATAGATGTTTTAGGTTTAAGTGACACGTGGCTCAACAGTGGCATTTAAATGAATCGATTCATATTCCCGGTTACGATATTGTTAGAAAAGATCATGAAGGTCGACGAGGTGGTGGTGTTGCTTTTTATATAAATACTAATATTACGTAAAAGAAAATAGAAATGGTAACTGATGATTCTTTAGAACAATTGTGAGTGACTTTTTATAAACATACAGTAGGTTGTGGTGTTATATATAAACCGCCAAACGTTAATTCGTTCGCTTGAAGATTGTATTACCCAAATCTTCCCTCAAACTGGCAGTATTATTTGTGTGGGTGATTTAAATACTGATTATACAAGCCACGGAGCTCACACAAAGCATCTAAAAAATTGAATTCAGACCTACAATTTTAATCAATTAAGTCACCAATGGACTAACAGATAAAACTTAAAATTAATTGCTATATGCATAGTCAGTAGCCCTGAACTTGCTTGTAACAGTGGAACAATTGCCTTACTTACTATCGGATCATTCCCTAATTTATTGTTTTTATAGTATTCCTTCTCCAAACGCTGAATCATTAATTCTCAATTATAGAAATCTTAATAATGTTAGTCATGAATTATTTAAACAAGAGGTAAACACGATAGATTGGCTAACAGTGCTCAGGCTACATACAATTAATGAAAAAGTTGATTTTGTAGAAAATAACTTTACTAAAATACTTAATGCTATAACTCCTACTAGAAAAATTAAAATAATCAAACTTTATTTGCCATGGATAACCGATAATATAAAATATATGATCACAACAAAGCCCTAACTTCTTACAAAATTTCATAATATTAATTGCAGTTACAATAAAACAGGCCAAATGGGACTATTATAAGCAATTACGGCATTTGTTGAGTATTCTTTAAAAATTTCAATACATGACTCAAAAAAGTTTTGGAAATACAATCGATTACTTGGGATCCACCATACCATGGCAAATCACAATATTCCGGAAAATTTCAAGCAACCTAATAAATTGAATAGTGTAATTGTAATACAATTCAAACGCAAAGTACTCAGAACACTTTAAATCATTTTCTACTAAGCAGTTAAATTATATCTACTTTAATACTTCTACCCGTTTCTCATCAAGATATTTTAAAATATATAATCAATGATATACATTAAATCAGTCAGTATTGATAGAATAGTTCATGTTATAAACTGTTTTGTTACTACTTGATGTGTACCTCACATGTGGAAGCATGCTTTAGTGTGCTCAACACCTAAAAATAAATCTCCAACGAGCTTTAACGATTTACGCCCTGTTAGCACTTTACCAACTCTCTCTAAGGTTCTTGAAAGAGCCGTACATTTCCAGCTACTTGGAGATGTTGACAGTGACAATTTATTTCCGTTGAAAAATCTGCTTATCAACTGTTACACATCTTGCCAATTTGGTACACAATTTAATTGATGCGATTGAAAAGTCTAAGGTGTCTTGTTTGACATTACTTGACTACTGAAAAGCTTTTCATAGCATAAATCATAACTTACTACTTGCAGAGCTCAAATTTTATAGCATATGTGATGCAGTGGTAGACTGGTTTACTAGTTATTAACAAACAGATATCATCAATCTGTTAAACTAAATAATATGGGCACTGACCATCTTTCAGATTCTTTGTTGGTAAATCGAGGCGTTCCTCAAGGCTCTATATTACGTCCTATTCTATTTAATTTATACATAAGCGACTTGTGTGAGTGTTTTAGTTGTCATTCTTTTGTCGACGATAATCAACTGTACTTGAAATTCGATGTAGATTCTGCAATGGATGCAGTTAAGTATATAAATTCCCATTTAGATACCATAATGATATGGTTTCAAGATGATGCCCTAATACTAAATCAAATATAATGTTAATTAGCACTAGTACTCACCTATACAAGGTAAAACATACCTTTACTTTCGAAAATTTAGTGACAAATCTGGATTTATTTGAAAAACTAAAGGAATGTGGCAATATCAAAGATGAAAGTGATAAAAATTTAAAAGCGTTCTGCTGTAAATCTAGCTTCAATCTCAACAGAAGGTGGAAAATGCAAGCTCCAAAGATCACATGTTTAGACATAAAAACTGTGAATGGTTACAGTCGGAAGTGGCTTGGCTAGATTATATTACAAGTACTGTTGATGAATCCAGTTTGCCCAGTCCTTGTACGTCTATTGAACTTTCGTCACCTCCAAAATCTGTAGGAACCTTCACCATCCAGGTTAGTCACAGAAAACCTGTTTGTGAATTGGGCCATAAGCAAAATGGTAGGCGCTATGAATTACTATCCACTAGTTATTCTTCAGATGAAATCTCATTTGCTAATACCATGCAGTTAAAGGCAGACAAGCGCCAACTTGTCTGTCAACAGCGATTTCAGAGCGTTCTGCCTGTGGATTTCTGCACGATCTGAGAGTTGTCTCTGTTGTATTTAATGTATTTTATGAAGTGCAAACCTTTGACAGGAGTGAAATATATTGTTACCAAGTGAAGATTTACGTGTTCATCAACTCAACAGTACGATTTGTGAAACTGTTTTATTTTCACGCATTTTAGTACTAACGGGGTGTTTTTATGACTGTCCGTTCCTGAGAAATGCCATTTAAAAAAATCAGCATGCGGCCATTTTTTCAAAATTTAAGGAGGTTGCACATGTCAGATTTTTGGCGATTTTTTTGGAGGAGTACTGGGGGACCTAAGGAACATATTCCAGAAGGAATCGGCTTTCTAACAATTTTTCCGTCTCGGCTCAAAATTAGGTCTAATAGTAAACCACGTCTCCTACACCATATTTTGAGGAAACGTCAGGTAATTGACTTTTACCCGCTAAAATACGGTTTTAAGATCTTAACTCACAAAATGTTGAAAATCCAATTCGAGGAGTTTGATATTTTTCTTTAAAAGCTTAATAAAATAAATTTCGTTTAGGTCACTTAAAACTACACGCTTTTGCACTTGAATTTTCAATCCCTTATTCCTGATTGTCACGCAATCTTTTCTACGCCTGGTAAGAAAGATTGTGTAACAATCAGGAATAAGGGATTGAAAATTAAAGTGAAAAAGCGTTTAGTTTTAGGTGACCTAAAAGAAATTTATTAAGCTTTTAAAGAAAAACATCCATCCAATAATAATTTTCACGAGTCAGAGCAATTACGTCACTAATATTAATACTCTCAGAGTACGCCGATGTTGTCAGATTGTGAAAAATAACAGTCATATCTCAGCTTCAGGGGTTATGTTTATTTTATCACAATAATAATATCAATATCAGAAAGTATGTGTTATGTCAAATGTTTAATGTCAGAAATGCTTGACAACACCGAACAGATTTCCAACCTAAATCAGTTCTATCTGCATCATCTCGTGCACAATAGGCGGGTTCTAAAGGTGGTAATGAAACAAAGTTAGTTATGATGAGGTAACTGCTCAGACTCGTGAAAATTGGTGTACTTATGTCGTCCTCTTGACAAAAATCTTTAACAACCTGTGCAGTATCTTAACTAAATGCTCTGCTAGGCTTTGGATTCCAAGTTTTTTACAGTTTGAGCCACATAATTATTAACACCAAATTCTTCTGCAATTTTTTTACAGGTCCAACTTTGGGGTAACACGGATAAAATAGTAATCTATTTACTTCGCTTGTGTTGTAGTGCAAATTTTTTTTTCAATTGTTCAATAATTTCAGACTCACATTTTTCTTCTTTGTTTTTTTCTTTACTTTCTTTGTTAGAAGAAATGGATTGGTTTTCCAAGCTTGTCACTATTTTTCAATCTTTCCTGTGGAATAACTTTCTGCAACAAGTTTTTTACTTTTTTATGGCAAATTCACCAATAAGTTACATTGATTTATTTAAGTTTCTATCAATATACCTAGGTCAGAAAATGATTTCGAAAAGCCTTCAGTGGTGGTGGGTGGGGTGGTGCTAGGGAGGGCATTTTTTTGTTGGATATGGTCTCAAACGGTCGGGCAATTGCTCAAGCCCGTTCATCTCGAACAAATGAGCAACGGGAAGTAAGACACAAATCCGTTCAAGTACGCACTTCTTTAGCCCGGTCGTCTGAAACAGTTGAGCAAGACTGGAATCCCTTCGGGTACACAATTGTCAATCCGTTCGCCTGAAACATAAGAGTAACAGGAAGAAATACTGTAAATTGCTTGAGTACGCAACGCTCGATAGAACAAATACAGCCTGTCCCCTAACTTTGAAGGAAATTCGTATGAAATAAATACCCTTGGCGTGCGAAATAAAATTCACTAGTCCACAAAATTTTTGTGCGTGAATTTTATACACGGTTTCCTCCGGTAGACCTCTGGTGGCAAACGGCCATCGTGTCACTAATAACGAGAAAGTACAGATAAAAGTAAGTACATATCACAGTATCTTATTAATTTATTTTTGTTGCGTAGTAACGCACATCGGGTTTTAACTAGTTCAGTTTTAAAACTTTGATGTTATTCGTATTTGAAAAACTTAATACTAAATGCTCATTCTTGTGCGACATTTATCAATAAATTTGGGATAAGCACTATTAAAACTTTTTTAGATGAGTCCATTGTTAGTCCATTATGAAACTTTGTATATAGCTAGCCTATTAGTATACAAATAACATATACAGTCAGTTCCACAAAAAAGTGACGTGCTTGATTTTTAACCTAACTTTAATGTCTTTTTTTCAAAGCCTCCTGGATGGTAGTGGAAAAAGTAGAACGATATTTTTTTTTAATTTTTGACTCACCCTGCATCAAGCAATGGTATAGAAAGTGCTTACACTCTATATAAAAGACGCTTCTTTTATGAGCATTTTGTTTTTTATTCATTGATTTATCTCTAAATTTGACTGAATTACAGCATTTTTGCTGAAACCTAACGTTTACCCCACAAATTTATTTCATTGTAGGATCACATTACCTTTGAAAAACAATTACCGTTGCCATAGCAATTTGTTTTATGCATTCATATCTGACCATTGGTCGTTGTGTCATTAATTAATTAGTAAAAAAACTTTTAGTGACTAAAATTACATAAAATACCTCAAGTAAATCCTGAGCAAAAAAAGATTAGTTGCTTTAGTAAACGATGGGCGTAGTAAACGTTACGCCCCTCGTAGAGGGATCCTCAAGTACGAGTAAACATGAAACACTGCTCGGAAGGTAGGTTCTGGTCGTCCTCGAAAAAGTTCTACAAAAGATGATCGCTTCTTGAGATTGTTGATTTTACGGAAATTCCTGGTGTTGCAATAAGTAAACAGACGGTATGTAGACGTCTAAAAGAAGTTGATTCAAACGCTAGGAGACCTGCAAAAGGTCTCAAATTATTGCCCGAACATTGTGTTGCTAAAAGAAAATTATGTGGTCGAATGTCTTATATACGGATGAATAAAAGTTTTGCCTTAACACGGTGGATGGAAGAAAAATAATGTGGAGAAGGACCGGTGAAAAGTTTAATCAGAATTAAATAACAGAATGCGAAAGTGTTAATGGTGGGTCGGTTATAGTGTGGGGAGAGAATTCAATTAATGGAAAGACACCCCTTCATCTTTTTCCGGTGAGGCGGGCGATGACAGCTCAAGTCTACATTGACATTTTACAGTGGTATGTCTTACCTCATGCAGAGTAATTTTATATTGATGCAGGATAATGCCCTACCACACACCGCAGCAATAGTGCGAAACTTTTTAGAAGCTACGAGCATCACCACATTACAGTGGTCCGCGAGAGGCCCCAACATGAACCCTATAGAACATTTGTGGGATGAATTAAGTAGCAGGTCTCGCCGGAGGCCCACGGAAAGTCTCGCAGGAACGGCAAATGCATTAGTTGAAGAATGGAATCGTATACCAATGGAAACGATAAGAAACCTAACTTTCAATACGTCGCGTAGAATAGAAACTCTTAGCGTTGCTAGGGAGGCAATACACGGTATCAAGCAGTTTTTTAAAATTCGTATCAGTTTGTTTCACTAGAAAACTGTTTTTCGACAAATTCAGAAAGTTAGTAATATGCAAGATTTTAGCAAAAATGCTGAATTCGGACAAATTTAAAGATAAATCAATGAATAAAAAAACAAAATGGTCGTAAAATAAGCGTCTTTCATGTAGAGTGTAAGCACTGTCTTGCTTGATTAACACACAGGGTGAGTCAATAATTACGAAAAAAACATGGTTCGAGGTTTTCCACTACCATTCAGGAGGCTTTGAAAAAATTCTACCTCTTTAATTTTTTTTCAAAGGTAAAGGAATTGCCTATCAATGAAAAACATTTTTCTTAAACCGGCCCGCTGCTTTGAAAAATAAGGCATTAGTTTTTAAGGTGTAGCATTTTATTGTATCAAAATATTGCACAAATTACAATTTTTTTACGTTTTTAAATTGCTATTACTCAAAAACTATTGGCCCAAAAATTTAATATTTTGTATTTAACCTGAAATGGTGAGATTTAGAGTACTGTTTGATTTCACACGACCTTTAGAAATATGACACTTCCTCTTGTAACGTAAAATTCCAGATAAACAATATTTAATTGATTTCTAACAAACTTCCATAGTTCCAATGCTCCAGATTTTTCGAGTTAATTAATTCAATTTAATTGATAACATTAACTTAAAAATGATAAAGCCCTTTTGTGAGGATTGATTAACTCACATCAATTTTTCCTTAACCAACGGCATTGTGTACCATCTGTCTGGAAAAAGACATTAATCAATCCACTTCCCAAAGAAAGTAAAGCAACCGAAGTCAAAAAATATTAGGCACATTAATATAATACTAACGATGTCAAAAATCTTAGAATGGATCATTAATAATCATTTAGTAAATGAAATTAACGAAAATAACGTATTACCTTCAATTCAATCAGGTTTTCGTAAAAACCACAGTGCAACTACTACAATGTTGAAGATAACTAGAGACATCACTAAAAGAATAGATGATCATATCTTGTACTACTTGACTATAGTAAAGCGTTTGACGTAATACACTGTAATCTGCTCGCAGCAAAATTAAAGTTTTATTGAATCCCTGACACTAGTATGAGATACCACAATAAAGTATTCTAGCACCTATCTTATTTTCAATCTTCATTGCTGATTTACCCTTAGCCCTAAAGCATGACTGGAATATACACCAGTATCCCGACGACACCCAAATTTATAAATTGTGTCTATCAGAAGATGTTAATATTATAGTTGATGAACTGAACTTAAATTTAGTACAAATTGTGGCCAAATAAGAATTGCAATGTGCGTGGGCCCTAAAAACTCATTAAATAGACTTAATGAAATCAAACAGAATAAAATTATTTTAAACGATGTAATTATAAAAGTGTGTGACAGTATTTATGATCTTGGTCTAATTGTTGACAAACATTTAAACTTTGTATAGAATAGGCTACATGAACTTAAAAACGTTGTGAAAGTTTAGGAACGTCTTGCCAGAAGATATCAAATGGAAATTAGTAAATGTACTTATTTTGTTTGAGTCATGTTAATTACCGCAGTTAGTGTAAATATTTTCAAACTTATTCCAGTTACAACGGAAACTGGTATCAACTGCATTTATTTAAATAGGCACATACATATTTTTATTTTTTTCTAGATAAATCTTTAAATTATAATAAACTTTTGTCCGAAACTTTTTTCTGAATTTTGAGTAATGACTTCAGCATTAATTTTTTTTTCAAAATTTTTGACAGATGCATGCCTCCACTTAAACGGATCTCGTTTGGTGATTTGACGGACGATTTCATTGAAAACTCACAGAGATGATAATAAAACCTCATTCAACCTAATTCAATAGAAATAATGAAGACTTTATGGGAGAGTTTAGAAAGACAAAGGAGGAGTGGAAGGAATCCCAAGAACAATGGAACCTCGAAAAAAAAAAAGAACTGGAACAGAGAATAGAGAAACTGGAGGATAAGCTTGAAAATCAAGAACAAGTTGAACATAGTAATAAGTTTCTTGACACCTTCTCTTGCTTTTTCACCTTTGCTCGTAAAAAGGGTTACAAAGCAAAGGTGAAAAAGCAAGAAAAAGTGTTAAGAAACTGAGGACAAACCAATTAATGATTAATCTAACAATAACGGATGTATTCAAAGTAGGGAAAGATCCAAATAAACAAGCGACAATTGTGAATACAAAAAATCAAACGGACGGTCAAATGGTAACGGAAGCGGCAAAGACAACGGAAAACAGAAAGGTAAAGGCTACTGGAAAATTAGGAAAAGAGAAAACAAAAGCAGGAAAGAAAATAGAAATAGGTTTCTGGAATGTACAAGTAGTCCAGTTACTGGAGGTAAAAATATGTTAATACCTCCAAATTCTTTATAACTGCACGGATTTCTCTGAAAATTTAGGATTAAGCTGATCTTATCCTCCACTTCAAAAGTTATATAGGAGCAAAGCTTTTTCTTTTTAAGGGGTGAAAACCACCCCTTACGTAAAAAAAATCTTAAAAATATAGATTCAAGCCCTTTACGGTAACAAATCTTGTAAATATATGTACTGTGAATATTCTCACGTGTTCTCAAACATAAAAACTTATATTAAATACATTTTTATTTGAAACTTTACAACCTTTAAAAACTACCCCTATGCAACATAAATCCCCAGTACAACATAAAAAAATGTTTTCTAATAGCATGAAACGCCTTAATTATGCATTTGCATTCAACATGAATAAGACTGTTTTTATTATTATTATAATTTTAAAGTCAAACTTACCGAAATTATGTAAACAATTTTTATTTGCGATAAGTTTTCTGTACAGTAAGTAAATGCACTCCACGTCTTGCTTCTCTTATATTTTTAGAGTATACTGATGCCTACAGCCTACACAAGACACTTATACACGCATATAAGTATGTTACAACAACCATGAAATCCGGTTAGATGGAGACATCCCCACTTTCTCCTCTTATATACATACACACCTATATGTGTATATAAATGATACACACACACATATATATATATATATATATATATATATATATATATATATATATATATATATATATATATAGAGAGAGAGAGAGAGAGAGAGAGAGAGAGAAAGAAAGAGAGAGAGAAATTATCATACAATACGTACAGAATTCAAACATATAACGTATAAACCACTAATGTGTACAGAAAAGATCTGAAAACATCAATTATAAAAAAAAAATTAAATTGTTTTTTTTTACATTAAACCTATCACATCCTTCCAAATACCATTTTAAAGGTAATTTCAAGGGTTATAACATTATGTATGGTAAAACGCCCTAAAACCTTTCCTATTGAAAAGATGAACGGTTGAAGGGCTCAAAACAGAAATAAAAAATAAAAATTTTTATTTGAAAAAACCTAAATTTTTGTTCTTTTTCATTTTTTTCGTATCGTTTATAATTTTAGAGCTATTTGGACTATAAACCAAATTTTTTAGAAATTTGAAAAATACCGTTAACACTTTAATCATATTTCTTTCAATAAATAGGCAATAAAAACCAGCGTAACTTTTTTAATTACTTAATAACATCAAAATAAATTGAATTGTACGGTAAATATAATTAATTTTAGTATTACTGGAAATGGCACTGGTTATAGTGTTCATTCTTCTTTAAAAAATTCAGAGCGATCCATCTTTTTTTTGTTATAACTCGCTTAATTTTGAAGCAACGCTCATTTTAAAGATCTTTCCAAGCACTAAAAAAAAGGCACTTATACTCGTAAAATGTATACTTTTCCGTTATTTGACGTTGAATACTTGAACTCGAGTATAGTGCATTTCACGAATAATTAGACCTCTATAATATGGCTGCCATTCCACTATGAACAACATCCAACTATAAAATAACTAAAATGCTATAAGTGTAACATTGTAATGAAAGGGATATTTCAGTTGGCTACTCTGAACCGCATATTCCATCCTTTCCTACACCATTATAATAGCAAAAGACAAATATAATAACAAATACGACCTTCAAACGTCTTAAAATATTATTTGCCAACTCAGTAGCGTATCACGCGAAGAGGTAACTTAGGTTAGTAAAATTGAAAATTTTTCAATTAAATTAATTATTGTAAGAAATAAACATCGTTAAAATAAAAGAATGTTCCAAACAAATATCATTATTGTTAAGAATTTCTGAAAATTTACCATTACTAATTCGTAATTAATGTTGAAACTGCAAATTACTCCATTAGCATAATGTGAATTAGAAATCATTAATGACCCCTTGCTTTGCTTATAAATGTGGAATCAATTTTCCATTTTGCCATTATACTGTAAACAATAATTTGTAACGGTTGTAGTGATTGTGTAGTTTTTATACTAAAATGGAAGAAAGTTTTGTTTTAACTGAAGACGAGAACTTTATTGAAAATTTGCACAGTTATAGTGCAACTTCGGTAAGATTACACAATATTTTCGTAATTGTCATATTATTATACTAGTTATATATATAATATATTATATATATATATATATATATAAAAGTTTATAATTCTGCGATTTTTAATTACGCAATAATTATTAATAAAAAAATTATTTACTACATACTTGTTCATTTTTTTTAAATTTGTATTAAAATAGTTAAAATAGTATATAATAATAATACTAGGTGAGCGTGGTGATGGCTAATTACTCGTGAAATGCACTTTAGTTAAACAAAAGCCTCCTTCAACTAGCCATAACACGCATTATATTACACTTGAGACATTTGATCAAAAGTCAATCTCTTTGTTTTTTTATAAGCTTTGTTTTCGTATACAACGTTTTTTGTCATAAAACGCTTACTTTTTGAGTTATTTGTAAAAAAACCGTTCAAAAACATGGTTTTTTCAATGAAAAATCTAATTTTTCAATCGAAAATAACTCAAAAAGTATTGATCTGACAAAAAAACTTTACTTAGATATTTTGCTTAGAAAGGGTGGCAACCACCTCCGGGCTAGAAGCTGATATCGGCACTATATGACTTTTGTTCCTCAAGTATTTCCCCATAAAATGGCAAATTTTGATACAAATCGCTTCAGTTATAAATAATTCTTAGGCAAAACCCCTTACTGACTTTAAACAATTGTTAAACGAAGCAAACGAGTACACAATAGATATCTTGATGATACAAGAAACTAATCTAATCAAGGAGGAGGTATGCAAAACAAGCTAGGAACGGTTTTTTTTTTAATAAAAGAAAGTTTAAAAGGGAAGATAGTAGATTACAAAGTAAAAAATAACCGACTAAGTTATGTAAGAATAAAGGAAGCGGGAAGAAAATACAGTTTAATAACATCCATACACCAACAGATGACAAAGAACCAGAAATAAAAACAACATTCTGCGAGGAACTGGAGGAACTTTTAGTTAGTTTATCAAGATATGACATAAAAATAATTGCAGGGGATTGGAATGCTAAAATAGGTAAAAAAGAATGGATTACTAAAGTCAGACAGAAAAGTTGTGCAACATGTCCAAAAAAAAAAAACAACAGCAAAGGCTAAATGGAAACACTAAAGAGGAGTACCGGAAAAAAACAAGAAATATAACAGAAGGAACGGATAAAGCTACAAATGATATTGAGGGAAAATGGGAAAAAAATAAAAAGAATGATACAGAAAAGTCCTGTAGTGCTACATGTAAACAACAATACAAAGAAATAAGGAACAGAGTTAACAATCTGTGTAGAGGAAAAAAAACGGGAAAAGTTATAAAAATAAGAACTCAAGGATATTTTATAAAAAATTGACAAACGAAAAACAAGGTATCAAACAACACACAATAGGACTACGAGATCAGGGAGGAAAACTGCATTTGGATGGAAAAGAAATGATGAAGATTTGGGTTGAACATTTCAAAAAATTCTGGTAAACCAAAACCATGAATAAATACAGCCGAACACTAGAAGCGAAAAAGACAACGCGAAGTCCAGGCAGGGATAAAATCACAATAGAACTAATAATGTATGCAGATGAGCTAATGTTACAAAATCTGTTTGAGTTAATAACTTAATATGGGAAAACGCAAAGATGCCATATGAATGGACAATATCAGTTATTACTCCTATATATAAAAAAAAGGAGACAGAACAACACTGAACAATTATAAACCTATATCCCTGTTGAACACGGTACATAAAGTATTAGCTAACATGATTAACAGCCCACTACAGAATGAAGTAACAGAAAAAATAGGACAGTATCAGACGGGTTTCAGGAAGGGAAGGTCCATAGTTGATAATATATTTATCTTCAGACAGATATATGAGAATTGCAGGGTAAGAACATACCCATACACACAGTGTTCTTAGACTTCAAACAAGCATATGATTCAGTGAAGAGGAATTAAATGATACAAGCAATGCAAGACCTACTTTTGCCACAACACCTAATAACACTAATCGAAATGACACCACAAACAACGATTAACAAAGTACGTTTCGCTCAACATGATTCTAAAAGCTTCCATAATAACATAGGACTCCATGCGGGTACCCCTATCGACAACACTTTTTAATATCATCTTGGAAAACATAATAAGGAAAAGTAATATTGATTCAACGAGAAACATCCATAAAAACTCACATCAATGCCTTGCCTACGCTGATGATGTCGTTCTCCTGAGCAGAACAAAAGAAGAATTAAAATCTCTGACCAGTAACTTCAAGCAAAATGCAGAGGATGTTGGCCTGGTAATAAATCGGTATATATAATACTAGGAAACAAATTGCAACCAGAAAATTATACTTATACAACACATACAACACAGTGTTTAACAACAGAATTATCTCAAGGAAAGCAAAAGTACAAGTGTATAAAAGTATAATACGCCCTATAGTGACTTTTGCCAGCAAGGTGTGTACAACTACATAATATGGAAAAGAAGTGTTACAGAGAATCTTCGGAGGAGTGTACGAAAATAGTGTGGAGACGAAGAACAATCAAAGAAGTAGAAGAGTGCTATAAGAATCTATCCATAATAGCAGTAGTATGACAAAATAGGTTAAGGTGGCTAGGCCATGTGGTCAGAATGAGAGTGATCCTGTGAGTGAAGTGTTTAAAAGCGTAGCGTAGGGAAAAACAGACGAGGCAGACCCAAAAAGATGTGGTGGAACAATATCAAGAGTACTACAATATAACAGAATTGGAAACAAAGTCAAAAGACAGGGAGAAATGGAACAGAATAGTGAAAAATCTAAGCCAAAAGCCTTCCGGATTGTGGCGCGCTTATATATATATATATATATATATATATATATATATATATATATATATATATATATATACATACAGGGTGGTCCAAATAGGGTAGGATAGTATGGGTATCTTTCTTATTATTAAAAATAGAGATTTGGTTAAATGCACAATATTGTGTCATTTTTTGGGCCGAGTTCAATTCCGTTGAGAAACACTTCAATTTCCGAACATTTTCAAAATTAAATCAAAAATCGCTGATTTCTAAAAACTCAAATATCTCCGTAATTACAAAAGATATGAAGAAAAGTTTCAGATCAAAGTTACTTACTTCGATGAGACACACTTAAAAATGATGTCAAAATAAAATACAAGATGGCGGTTTCCAAGACATTAATAGCAACTTTCTTATTTTAAATGGGCGCCATATTGGATTTTTACACAATTAAATGGGTTTTTTTCTCTTTTCAACGATGTATAACAACAACCTATGTACGAATAAAAAATTATGGCAACTATTAATTGTTTTCATTTTAAATCAAGTAACCATGATTAACAATTTGCAAGTAAAAATGATTTATTAAACAACACCGTGATATTAGTAAATGCTAAAACCATAATACATTACAATAAATGTTCAAAAGTGCTGCCCGTTTTCATGTACACACAATCGATACCGTTTTACAACACTGTTAGTAACTGTTCGCAATGTATTTCAATGAACACCATTAAAGGCCGCCACCACTACTTCACGTAGTTATTCTGCATTATTGTAATGAAAATTACTACCATACACTTTATTTTTTATAGTGTCCCATAAATAAAGGTCCAGAGGCGTTAAATCTGCGGATCTGGCTGGCCACTGACTAGGTGTATTGGTGGCAATTACACTATTATCAAAACGGTCATTTAAATATCGGATAACATTGCCAGCATTATGTGCGGGAGCGCCATCCTGCTGATACCATATTTGAACATTTTGTGCCAAAGGCAGATCATCTAATAAATCTTCAAGGTATGTTTACAGAATTTCCATGTAACGCTGCGCTGTTAAGGTTCCATAAAAAATTACAGGGGCAACTAAACGATTTCCAAATATGCCACAAAAAACAGTAAAGCCGAAACGAAACTGGTTGCGCCGTGGAACCACTATGTGTGGATTTTTCTGTGCCCAATGGTGCTCATTACGGCGATTAAATAATCCACAATTGGAGAAGTAGGATTCGTCAGTTCATAAAACTTTGTTTGGTGGTGATTTATAAAATCACCATTTTCTGCAATTTTATTTAAAAACCATCTACAAAATGCTGTTCTACGGATATTATCATTTGGTCACAAAATCTGCGCAATGTGTAATTTATATGCGTGAAAATTGTGTTTTTTTTTAATTCTCGATGATTTAGTCTTAGACACTATATGTTCCTATTTACAAAATGCAGTTGATACCAGTTTCCGGTGTAACTGGAAGTGCTGCAAGTTGGAAAATATTTTCAATAGAGTTCCAATACAAAAACCAAAATTTCATAAACCTCCAAATAACAGTTCTGAGACACCCTGTATAAAAATGAAAGTGCATCTGTTTGTAACCTCTAACCAGCCACACAGTTCAACTGATTGACCTCATATTTGGAACATAGGTTGGTCTTGGTCACCATTGGGTTTATGGATATTAACCATCCCAATAGGAGGCGTTAGTGGCCAAATGTTTGAAAAATCCAAAACCCATTTTATTGGCAAGTATAGCAATCTCAATTGCAAGACAAGGTCTGCGAGTCGGCTAGTTTTTGATATGTAAAACTGTTGTAAAATACTGTAAACTGAAGAGAACCGTCATATCTGTATGATTTATTAATTAAATGTTGTGATACACATAACCTTGTCTTAAAAAATGCTGATATTTCAAATACCACAACATAAAAGTAATAAAGCCAAATCTTTTTATATGCTGCGCCAGCTTTTAAATAATTTTAAAAATGTATTCAGAATAACTCATTTTCTGCATTTAAATGTAACTACAGAAACTACCTGATGGAACTCCGACAAATCAGTGTGTAATTTCACCTACCTTACTGTGAACCAATGTAAGGGGAAATGTGAAAAACGGCATTGCCGATCTTTTTCCCATTGAATGCATTTCTTTAGTTATTTCCAGTTTATCTTTTATTGTTATTTTATCCTATTTACCACTGGCAGCATAAAGTATAACCAAGGAGTATATAATAGAAAAGGTGCAACGGTATAGGATTTTGTGTAATAGGCGTATTTTGGGTTGCCTAATCGAATTGTCTCTAATAAATCATAATCGGGTGGTTATGGAAAATAGTTTGCTTTAGCAGGTAGTTGAAAAACAAGATTTGGTTTACCTGCTGGGTGCTTCATTGTTGCTATATTGCCGAATATGCTTTCTGCGATACTTGTGATTTATTTCAGTCAGCTAACTAATCAAACATTTTGACATATTTGTACAATTTAAGTGAATATTAACACCTCATGTTTACTTTATTACAGGTATTAAAAATATAATTATGATTTTCCTGCTTACTGGAAAATCAATAAAAATACTTCTCTATATAAATTACGATTATATAATAATGAAAATAATTTATTTCCCACAGGAATACGGAATTACACGTTATAACTACTAAATGAATTTGTACAAGCACACCACTAATGAAACATAGAAATAACAAATAAAAATTAGTTGCTGCACTATTTATTAAAACAAATGAAACATTCTCGAAATTAGCAAAATATATAAAGACAATACGAAATATAATTATAACCTTCGTAAAAGATTAATTTAAAACAGTTCAGGTAAAAGGTAATTTAATACAAATGCTTACATAAGGAAAGTGTTTAAAATGAACAAGATATATAGAAAAACCAGTTTCTGCAGAATTGTTACCTACTTGAAAATTTGTCTGATAACATGTAGTTATGTTTGTACGAGCAGGTTCATTCGTGGGTTTGTCAGATTCTAATTAACTTTTTTTCAGCCAGAATTAATTTTTAAACATATTGAGAATAAAAAAATTGAATTTCCCTTTTATTGCAACTTCATTATAAGTACACATATACATAATTGTCCATTAATTAAAATCATTCAATAAGAAACTATGTAATGTAACAAGCAAACTGCGTATCGAAATCAACTTCAAACTTAGTGCATACATTCATTGTATTTTTTGATTACATATTATATGTACAAAAAATTGAACTTTTTATTAGAGTATATTATAGATTTTTTAAATAAATATGGATAATCCCAATTCTAAGGAAAAAAGAAAACGTACAGGTATTCATTGTTGTAATACGACTTTTGTTTTATGTGCGGGCAAGGAGTGGTGTAGGTAATAATATTCAGGTGCTATAAGTCATTTAAAAATTTAAAATAAAAGTACAGCTGACAACAATGCTGCTTAACAATTGAAAGAAATTGTTGATGTTATCGGTAAATGGTTCTTTACTTAGATTAAGGTTAGTTCAATTCCCTGATGTGTAGAGGGATCGACGAAAACACCCTAACGGCCGGGGAACTTTCTTGATTACGCGTAAAATCGAAGGATTGCGCCTCTTCTTGGTATAACGTTTAATTGTTAAAGATGACAGATTTTACAGTGTGGCAGAAATGTCATTTGTTCGTTACTTATGCTAAATCAAAAGCTTTACACCATTACAACTCATTTTTACTGTACGTGTAAGATTTCAGACTGTGTAAGATAGCTCACAGCAGTTAACATGTTAATATCTACAAGTAATTCAAAAATCTACTAAAAATAAAACTCACCTGTTAATGCAATCACTATCAGGTCCACAAGGGTTTTCTTGAAGAGGATTACATTCACATGAAGTCGTATTACTAACATTACCATCAAATAATCGAACATTACCTACGGGTTTATTAACCTTAACCCGAATATAGGGTGGTGGTTTCGTCACATTCTTAATTTCAGCTTCTTTACTTTTCCTAAACATTTTTTTAATGGTATGAGCAATAGTTGCTTCTTCAATTGATTTTCTAAATAAAGTATCCACTCTTTTTTTCGATGGACTACAATGTCCCTTATCACCTTCTTGAAATAGAAAAACTCTACCTCTTCCGACCCAATAATGATCGTGCGAACCAAAAAACTTAACGACAAATTCACCTCCATTATGAGGTAATAACCTAATATTAGATGGAACTTCATTTGGAAACAAAATAACAGCCGGCCACCATCTATATTTACCTAGTTTAACCCAAACAATTTCATCATACAAAGGAAAACGACCTGATTCACAATCTTCACATACAAATGTATCATCATCCATAAAGTTTATAGTTAAACATTCCGCATGTACACTAGTAGGACAAGTTTCGCAACAGATTAAATCTCCACCTTTTGAACATATAAAGCACCATGGTGTGTTAACCGTTCGTACCTTTTTCAATACTTTTCCTTTTTTAACACTAGCTTTAAAATGTCTAGGACATATGATTTGTGATGTACTTAGAATTTGTGTACCGGCTGGTATACAATAATTAGTAGGATGATATGCAGCAGGGCAATGTAAACATCTTGCTAGCTTACTACTATAGCACCTTGAAATAGCAGCACGAGGATCATCTGATGAACATGTATGACAAAAGTGAAACGGACAAACAAAAGTATCAAGTAATTCTTCTGAATTTTTAGGCTTTTCTTTAGAAATAAAGGACCATTGTGTCTGCGGCCACAATTTTACACACTTTGGATGATAAAATTTGCCACAAGTGTAGAGTGAGCATCGTTGACGAAGAGATTCATTCTTATTTGAAACATTTTTTCCACATGCAAAGCAAGGTGGTTCCGCCTTTGTCAAACAAAAACCGCATTGATATATTTTATTTGCATTTGTGCTACTTTCAGGTTCTTTATCAATACTATTCTTTTTTAAACCACTTTTAACAACTTTCGTCATTTCACTTGTTTCAGTTATTAAATCTTCACAACCATCCTTACGAATAAAGCTAACGTGATCAGCTGTTACGTGTTTTATTATTATATCCTGATCTTTCGGTTCATCTACCTTCTCTCCTAACATATTGTAAGTACTTTCTTCAGAGCTGCTGTAATCTGTAGTGGAATCTGCATACCTAGTATCATTCTCGATATGCTGCATTACTTCTTTCATTTTCATATCAATTTGCTCAGCAATTGATAATTTATCAAAAATGACCTTTGACAAGGTAGTAGAATCAATTACGTTTGATTTGTCACTATCTTTCGCTTGTAAATCCTCACCAGCGTGTGATGTTTGCTCTGTACTATCTGGTTTAGAAACTGGTTTATCAATCTCCTCTTCAGATTTAATTTCAATATTTGCACATTTAACATGATATAGTTCTTTACAAAGTCTGCACTTAAACACTTCGTTTGGTTGCGTACAAATTTGACAAACACGTTCTTTTCCGATACCCCGAAATAAATTGTTTCGTTTTTGTCTCACAATTTGATCCTGATAACTATCCACAATTGGAGCGTTAGAGCTTGATTTTGAAGCAGTATCAGTATCTGAAAATGAATATTCTGAAATTGCATCTATATTCTTTTCAGAACCTTCAAATGGGCTCTTTAATGTTGATTCACTAATAACTTCAGAAGTAACACTTGCTTCAGTTTCTTCCTTTACATTTAATGAATGAATCTCATGGGTTACATCACTTGCAGCCTCAAGTAAAACTGGTTCTTCCGCTATAGTTTTCTTCAAATCATTTGTTACCTTAGTATTCGTTTCTACGGCCGTTTTAGACTTTTTCGATGAATCTTTCTCTATTACAGGTGTATCTTCAGGAGGTTCCTCCTTAACGGTTACTTCAGGTTCGGGTAATTTCAATTTCTTTTGTTTTTGTTTTAAAAACATTTCAGTGAAGAAATCGAAGCGTTCTTTAACACTATAACTTAATAATGATTCCGCTTCGTCAACTGCTATTTTCCAATTAGTCAAAGCTGAAGGTTTGACAATAAAATTTGCTTTGTTCTAAACAAAATCAAATTTTACTTATTAATTGATGTCTGTAAACACTACTCACTTTTGAGTGCTGAAATCGTTGCTTTAAATCTAATCCACTTTTAAACACCACTAAATATGTAGCCTTAACCCAAGATCTTCGTCCTTTATCTCCAAAAAATCTAACATGGTAAAGCGTCTGTGAGGTACTTTTTGCACTTGGATCTACAAAAGAATGTATGTAATCACATATAAATAAGATAATTTTAAACTTACAGCGATAGATTTTTCTGTACTGTTGTGTTGTAGGTTCTTGTACAATCATACAAGGCCAAAATGGGTGACCACGAATTTTTGCCCACATCAAATCACCAATTTTGACATCAAGATCTAGAGTTACAAAAATGTATGAATTCAGAGTAAATTTAATGCCCCAATTGGTATTATATGGTTGGTTTAATATAAAAAATTGTATAAGTTCATATTATTTATGAAAGTAGAATATAGTTAGTAAAACAAATTAGCGCTTATATTCATTGTAAGGATTTCATTAGAGGAATAATAATCTTAAAAAAAAAATCCAAAAAATAGTGTAGATACCACGGGATTGAAGTTCCTTAATCCCTTGAATAGTTGTTGGTCTCGGGCTAAAGCCCTCGACCAACAAACTCTATTCACGGGATTAAATAAGTCACTTCAATCCCTTGTTATCTAATATACTATTTTTATGTGTGTCAACATTTTATATAAACATAAGACAACTACAACAACGGCAAATTGATTAAATCTTACAGATTGCATAATTGCAACACTCCTACTGAAGCTGCTAAGATTCAAAATATTCAATTTGCCACAAAGGTACATAAATGTTTTTGGTGAAAGTGGTTTTGCTAAAAGATCTGCAAGCTGCTCTGCACTTTGAATGTCTTTTATATCGATGTCACCTCTTTCATAAATCTCTCTAACAAAATGATAGTTAATATCGATTGACAGAATCCTGGATTCTCCACTAATTTTATAGCAGATTGATTATCAATCATAATTGCATACTCAATATCGGGTCTACTAACTCTGGTTAAAAATAAAAGTCCACCTACCGCTTTCTGAAAGGTACAGTCATTTCTTGATCCTTATCGTTGTTCAATGCTGACCTGGCTCTGCCGGTACCTTCGATGTTGTATAGAGCGTTTATGTTGCGTGAAATTTCTATAGCCAAAAAATTCTATGCATTTCCTACACAAATTTCAAACTGCAACTTTAAATGTTCTAGCACCAAATCTACAGTCTTATGTGACGACGATAATAAAAGTCCATCATCCACACAAAGAGCAAGATAAGCCTCAGAACTTTCAATATTTTCTATTTAAACGCACTTATCCGAGCTTGTAGGAACAAAATTGAACTTCATCAAAAACGCACTAAACTTAGAGTTCCAACATCGTGGAGATTGTTTAAGTCCATACAATGACTTGTACAATAAACACACTAAATGGCAGTTCTTAGTGTCTTCGAAACCTGGTGGTTGCTTCATATGAACAACTTCGTTTAAATCACCGTATAAAAACGCGGTTCGCACATCAAATTGAGCAATTTCATAGTCTCGTTTGGCTGCAATTGCTAACAATACCCGAATGGATTCGTATCAAACAACCGGTTCAAAAGTATCTGTGTAGTCTATTCCTTCACGTTGACCGTATCCTAGCACAACAAATCATGTTTTATAACACATAGAGCCATCAAGATCCAATTTCCTTTTGAAAACCCACTTACGACCAAGAATTTTCTGCTTAATTGATGGATGCTCTAGAGACCACGCCCCATTCTTTCGCCTTAAGTTTATTCAACATGGCATTGTGCCAACGTTCAGCTTCACGACCTGACGTAGCAGTCACATAACTACATGGAACCTGTTCCACATGAAATGCGTATGGATCATATCTCACTGGAGGAAGAATTAAGTCATGATTTCTAAGAACATGATCATTGTCTTCTTCCAGATAAATGAATGTGATCATAACGTCGGTACTCTTCTAATAATACGCACATCTGAATACCAGATTCGATACATTACAGACTCATTTTCGTATCCAACAAAAATTACTTTTCTGCATTTCCAATCACACTTCTTTTGATGTTGATCAGGTATTTTGAAGTAATCAACACTACCAAAATTACGCATATGATCTATTTTTGGTTTCTGCTTAAACTGTTTCTCATACGGCAACATGTTCAATTGTTTGTTTAGAAACACTTCTATTAAATATGTATGTTGCGCATGCAACAGCTTCTATTCAAAGTTCTTTTGCAACAGATTTTTGAAATAACATCGTACATGCTGATTCTACAATGGTCCACATTTCTCGTTCTGATCTTCCACTTGGCTGTGGTAAATATGGTGATGAAAACTCTTGCATAATTCCATGCTTCTTGATGAAATCAGAAAACTCATTAGACGTATATACTCAGTTCGATCATCACAGCTGAGAATTTTTATCAGATTTCCGATATGCTTTTCAGCATATACGCTTTATACTCGACAAATTTCTTAAAGTCTTCAGACTTATTCTTCACGATATAAACTTTTCGAAAACTAGTGCTATCATCTTTAAAAAGTACAAAGTATCTTGTGCCGCTTGACGACCACATACGTATCATTTCTCCAGGTAATTTACACCCTGACTACTGTTATGGGGTTTTGCAGACTGTTTACCAAACTGCCAAGCTTCCCAGAAGAAATCATCGTCCTAAATGTATTTAATGCCTCGTTGCTTTAAACTACTTTGAACATACTTTACTTTAATGTGGCCAAGCTGCTCATGTCGTAACTTTATGGATAATTAACCCAGATATCCCTAACGTTCTACTATTAGGACGCTACTTTTAAAAAAATATACGAACGCCTATGTACATAAAACCAACAGTGCCATCGTCACACGAGAAGTTCCGAAGCATTCCCGATCTGGTTCAACATATAAACAGGTGTTTGTTTTTAAAAATTATTATTAATTTTATTAAATATATAAATAAAAAGTTTACCTCGAGTAGGATTTGAACCTACGCCTGTTTGCTCTTGAAAATTATTAAAAATGTCCGATTACAGTGTTAATTTTGCCAGGTAAGTAATTTATGTTTCCTATTTTTTATATTTGCCAAATTATGGTGACATTTAGCCACAAAAACACTAAAGTTAATAGTCGTATATTGCAGTGAAAATTGTGACGTCAGATATACCCGTACTAGATGTAGGCAGTCAGGAATGTAGGGTACTGTGAATAAAAATAAATTTAGTATATTTTTAAATAAAATAATTTTTGTTTTCTTCTTATTTTCAGAGGACATGAGGCACTTGCTATGATAGAAGACGATAATTTTCCGCATCCGTCAGTTGATATAATAATATTGCCGCCTGATGAAGGAGTTCAAACCGGCGAAGATTCTGGAGAGGAAGATACAGTGTCTCCAGATAACTTGCCTTCTGCACAACTAAGAGCTTCAGCTGAAATTTAGGTAGCTTCGGCTGATTCTGATTCGGCTGACGATATACCTTTAGCTCGTTTGGTTCCGCAGGCAGCAAATAATTCAAAAACTGCACCTTTATCTAAAGTTACCAAAAAATACAACTGGACTGATTCACATATAACATATGATGCTAGCGAGTTTGTAATAATCGAAGAGCCAAACATCGAAAATATTGAAGAGCAGACACCGCTTTCGCTTTCCATGCATTTTTTGATGAAAATATTTTTAACATGCTAACTCAAGAGACAAGCCGGTATGCTGCAATAAAGAATGAAAATAATAAACCAGTAACTGTCGCTGAAATTAAAAGCTTTGTTGGTGTTCTAATCTTGAGGGGTTATGTTCCTTATCCAAGAAGGAAGATATTTTGGGAAAAAGATAAAGACGTTCATAAGAAGCTATTTCGAGGGACAGATTTGACTATATCACGCAGGTTTTACATATAGCCGACAACAGCAACCTGACTCCAATTGACAAATTCGCAAAAGTTCGCCCACTCTTCACAATGATAAACGACAATTTTTAAGATTTGCACCGCATAAGGAACACCATAGTGTTGACGAAACAATGGTTCCGTATTTTGGACGCCACGGTGAAAAGCAATTTATAAACGGAAAACCAATTCGTTGGGGGTATAATCTCTGGGTAGGATGCACACGGAATGGCTATATATATATATATATATATATATATATATATATATATATATATATATATATATATATATATATATTGGTTTGAACCTTACCAAGGCGCCTCAGCACACGTCTCGCTAATCTATAAAGAACTTTGAGTCGGTGCTGGAGTGATTCTTACCTACGCAGACGCGCCTCGAAGTAAATGGCCTAGCAACTTCCACATTTTTTTCGACAATTTCTTCTCCAGTATGCATATTTTTCACCATTTGTCTGCAATGGGTAAGCGGGGTACAGGTACAATTAGAAGTAGCAGAATACCAAAAAACCCACTGGCAACCACTGAAAAAGACTGCACGAGGAACCCACGATTATAAAACAGACGCCGATACAAATTTGACAATTGTCAGTTGGCATGACAATAGTGTGGTTTCATTAGCATCTAATACTGTACGCGTAAACCCCGTACGTATGGTGAAGAGGTACTCTAAACAAGAAAAGAAGTCAATACAAGTAACTCAGCCTCATATAGTAAAAGAGTATAACGAAAACATGGGTGGGCCCGATCGCAGTGATCTGAACATGTCGTCATACCGAACCGGAATCAGAGGCAAAAATGGTATTTTTGTTTATTTATCCATGGCATTGACATGTCATCGCAAAACGCCTGGCAACTGGATCGTGAAAATAAATCAACACCAGCGTTAGATCAGTTAGCATTTCGAAGAAGGATTGCTTCTTCTCTACTTCAAGGAAACGCTAAAGCTCACCATTCTGTGGGGCGCTCAAGCAGAAGAGAAAACTGCGACACACGTTACGACGGAAATTCCACAAGACTGTCAAACCAGATGCCGCCATTGTCACCTCAAAACTACAACACAATGTGTAAAGTGTGATGTTGGTCTTCATGCGCACTGTTTTTTAGATTTTCACACAAAATAAAAATATTCTGTATTTGGTAATAATTGTTCCTAACGTCCTACATAAAAGATGGCATTTTTTTTCTTACTGGATAGTAAACAATTTTTATAACTAATACTTGTTTGTATATGTATAATAAACAATAATACAAAAGATTGCAAATTTATTTTTATTTCTTCGTAGTTCAGGATTAATGTCTTTCGCGTTACATTTCTCATAAATAGGTGTCCTAAACAACATTCGGAATAAATTTTCACAAGGCTCACCTACTGCTGACAGATTTCCATTTGGATCACTGATTTCACATCTTTGGGAACCACAGTGAAAAGAAAAACCTTTATTATTTATGGCAATGATTGAAACAAAGTTGCGCTTTATCTCTGGAACATACCGAACGTTCGACAGTTTACGATCACACCATTAACAAACGCCTGAATACATAGGTATATTTCCAACTCTTGCAACTGACAGAATTTTTTCGCATGCTACATTCACTTCTTGAATTGCACCGACTGGCCCCCCAATCCAGTAACCAAACTGTTTGATCACTATCACTCGTTTCCAGTAAAATGCTGAAATGTCACTGTAATACACTGACGCGGTAACGTCTTCGGATGCATTAGTATTTTAGTGCGAGCCTCAATCATTTTCTTACATTCATTCCGCCAATGACCCTTTTCATGACAAAAATGACATTAGTCGCCTTCTATATTTCATCAATAGAACATCTCTTTTTTTAATTTTCTTATGCGTTGGCAAATCCGATTCAGAATCTTGCTCAGCCTTTTTTAACTGTATTTGCAGGGTTTTCACTTGCATTGCCAGGGACAAAGTATCATCTTGGTTTGTGGATAAGCGTTTATCCTCCCTCACCAAACGTGCAATTGAGTTTTCCTTTGTTCGATCCGCAGTTGCAGTACACTCCCAAGCCATTCGAAAACTGGAAAACTTTGGTGACAGCACGTTTAAAATTTTAGTTACAATAATCGTTTTCGTTATTGTCTCCTTATAACGTTCCAATTTACTTATTACCGACTCCAACTGAACCGATTGAATGGAGATCTTGCTCATTAAATCGAAAATCATAAAACTGTTGCCAGTCATCCGGCGTTTTGTCTTTTTCTTCAGATCCATACAAAGCAACCATACGATCCCAAATCTGCTAAGGGGTCCTATGGGGTCCTACAGTTAGATAAATTTACATGTAGTACCCAACGACTGCACCCTTAGCTTTATTCGATTTCCACAGTGTCCCCGCGGCTTTTTCAGTAGTTTTGTCAGGCTTCGGTACTTCGTTAACATGCTCTACAACATTTCCTGCATCGAGAAGAAACGTGACACCAAACTCATCTCGAAGTTCGTTCCGTCGAATTTTTGGAAATGAGCTACGCCCTTATCGGCCATGATAATCAGCAAAAATCCTTTTACCGCACTGACTAGAATTACGTAAATTACTAGACACTGTTAACAGGTAACCACGCTCTGCTACCAAGTAAGATTCCATTAGAGGAATAAGAATCTTTAAAAAAATTTTTATTTTTTTATGTAAGTGTCCACAAACTTTAGATAAACATAAAACAACTACAACAACGGTAGCTGTAGTGATTAAATCTTACAGATTGCATAATTCCAACATTAATATTGCTCATAAGGTTCTATATACAGGGTCCTGCATCACTGCGTGCACGGAAGGTAGCGCCGCTAATATGACAAAAGTTACTCGTGACGAAAAGCTACACGACCTAAAAATATTGACGTACATTCAGAGGGCCTCTAAATAGGCTAAACAGTGTCTTCCCCTGTTATCTTATTTTTATTTTTGGTCTTCATCAAATGCAGTCTTAAATGTACTATCAATTTGCTATGGCATTCCCTATATCTATTTCACATGATTTTCGCGTTATTTCGAAAAACTTTTATTTTGGGTATGAAAATAATATCATCTGACCGAAATACGCAGTATATTTCTTGGTATTACTTCTTAACGTCATTTGATTCAAGAGCAAACATTTTGGTATGCGAGTAACTTGAAGCTACCTCTTACCATTATATTAAGAATTTGGGATTACTTAAGAAAGTTAGAACTAAAAAAAAAATAAATTAATTAATAAATCAATAAAATTAATAAATGCTCATCCATCAACTGTTAAAAATGTTTTCTGTTAACGACACAAGGTGAGACGTTCTATGAATGATTTACGAGCACTCCTTAACATTTCAGGTGTAACTGTCTGAAATTCCGCAGTAATTCTTTGTCGCATGTCCAACTGCGTAGTGGGAGTATTCTGATTGCCGTAATATGCCCCCATTAGGAAAAATCTAGACTGGTAAAATCAGGAGATCTAGGTGACCATCCAACAGGTCTAGATCCATTTACCTGGGAACAAATCGTTCAAATATTCTCGAAGTTGGTGTGAATAATGAACAGGAGCTCCATCTTGCTGAAACCGCATTTCTCTCCTTTAATCGGCAGACGATTTTGAAGGAAGTCTAAGTAAATAGCATCATTCAAATGATGTTCAAAAAAATGAAGCCTGATGACATGATTCCCCATTATACCACCCCAAACCTTCAAAGACCAACGATATTGGTAATTAGTTTCTCTAACTATTCGTGGATTCGTAATAATGGAAATTATGACGATTGACTACATTTTTGTGGAAGGTTGTCTCGTCCGAAAACACAACAACATTAAAGAAACCTGGGTTTTCCTCATTTTTTCGCCCCGCCCAATTACAAAGTGCGACACGTTTCTCGAAATCTGGCTGAGTAAGTTACTGGATTGAGCTGAATATGGTATGCATGCACTTTGTTTTGCTTCAAAATCCGTTGTACTGATCTTTTGCCGATACCAGTTGTCTCTGCAACACCCTTTCGGGATTTTCAGTTACAGACAGCAGTATCAACAATTGATTGTCTTCACTTATAACTGGCTTGTGTTTTACGTACTTGACACTACCCGATTCCATAAATGTGTTCAGCAATTTTGTGAAACAAGCTACTTTTGAGTGCCGTGTGTCAGAATAAGTTTGTGCATAAATCCTGATTGGAAAAATTCTTAATGTGGAGTCAAACAGCTATAAAGTATATTACTTCACAAAAATGTTAAACGTGGACAGATAATGAACAATAGTACGGATGTAAAAGTAGAGCATACTCAATCAAACGCTGTTGTACTGATATAAGATTTTGAGTTTATTTCTTGAAAAACGGTAAGAGATAGCAACAGGTTAATGTTAACATATCAAAATGGTTGCCCTTCAATCTTGAATCGAATGAAGTTAAGTAATAATATAGTAAGAAATATACTGTGCATTTTCACCGATGATATTATTTTCATTCCCAAACAAAGTTTTTCGAAACAATGCGAAAACCATGTAACATACGAGGGCGGGATGATTATTAGCCAATCTAAGAATGAAGGAAAAGGATTTTTCAACAAACATGTCTTTAACTTTCAACATAATCTCCTAAACGTTCAATACATTTTTTCCAGCGATGTTCTAATGCTTTAATGCCATCACGAACGAAATTTTCTTCAAGTCCAGCGAAATAGGCATCTACCGTGCCTTTGACCTCCTTATCCGTTGAAAATCTTTGTCCCCCCCCCCCCCCCAGGGAAATTTTTAGTTTTAGTCCGATGGAGCTAAATCTGACGAATATGACGGTACTGGTGTGTGAGCGGGCGTGAAAATGATCTTTTTACGCGCTAAACCGGGTCTTTCGTTTAACATGTCCAGAAGATTCGCACAATATTCGCCATTTATTGTTTGCCCCTTTGAATGGTAATCGACTATGAAAGCTGAATTTGCTGCACAGTGCCCGAAAGTGATGTGCCGGCTAGTCGTGAGGGCAGGGCGTTGGATGCGCGGGCGGAGAAAGAAATACAGTAGAAAAAAAAGGGAAAGGCAAAGGAGTAGGAAGAAGAAAATGAAGTGATGTTGAGCGCCACAAAGTTTGAAATGGGACAACAGTCAAACACAAACAAAAAAGAAAAAAAAAGAAAAAGAAAATTAAGTCGATAATGATCGTATAAGGAAACCCCAATATAAGTAACAGAAAATAATTGTACAATGAAAAATAATATGTATAATGGACAACCGAATATCTCATGTAACACAATCTATAAATGACTTATAATGGGAGAAGGTAAAACACAAAAAAAAACATTTAATAACAATGGTAACCTAAGATGAAGTCTATTAAACTAAATTAACGCAAA
Organism: Vesta saturnalis; assembly: GCA_036346205.1. Classification (NCBI taxonomy): domain Eukaryota; kingdom Metazoa; phylum Arthropoda; class Insecta; order Coleoptera; family Lampyridae; genus Vesta; species Vesta saturnalis. Next base: position 700,503 of record JARFJB010001798.1, read on the forward strand.
TTCTCCACGTGGGAGTTTCACTACCACCAGTCGGTAATTGAAGTAATTAAAACGGTGAATTCTAATCGTTGGAACACACTAAAATAATACGAGGCAGTGGTCTCGTCAAAAATTAACTGAAGTTACGGAAAGAGTAGTCCTACAGTACCTACACAAATTAAACCAAAAAAAAAACATACATCTATACATATATAGTTATAATTGGAAAATCAATCGCCCGACGATATGGTTACAGCTCTAAACCAATCTTAGGTTTTTTGGTAATATTCGGTCAGCACAATAGTCCTTATCCCGAAACAAAACAAATGACTTACTAGTAGATTTAGCGAGTCACTCCGTAGTATTGAATTTACAATTTCCAGTATTAATAAATTAAAAAATTATTTTGTAGTAAGCCACTAAATTGTTAAATTTTAGGTGAAGCAGAATATCCCAAATTAAGACTTGGTAAGAATTAAAAACTTAAAAAATATGCTTCTACCACTCACACATGCACATGCAAGTGAACAGGAAATCTTGAGAAAATTCTTTTACAGTGTGTGAAATCCTATTTTCTGGTTACTTTTAGTTGCGCCGCGAAAAATGATTTTTAAATTAGAAGGAAGTGTAAAAAAAAATGAAGTTAGCTATCATATATAATATAATAAATAAAACTTGAAGTAACATGTAAAGTGTGTTGCCTATCTATCATTGTAAAGTTTAGCTAGTTAGGTTTAATATTTAAATAGATGAAATTTAGACGTTACACGACCATTATAATTCCATTAGCGTCCCATAAAACGGACACCATCACCTTTCCAGCTTTCTTTGCGGCCGAACAACCAGGTTCCGCCCACTACTTAGATTGCAGTTTTGTTTCCGGAGTATAGCGATGAACCCAAGTTTCATCCTTTCATCAGTGGTGATAAATCTTCACAAAAAATCAAGTGCATTCTTTTGAAAGCGGTCCACAGATTTTTGTGACCGTTGAACGCGCGCTCGTTTTTGTCCCAATGTGAATAAACGCGGTACCCATCTTGCACATACGCTTTCCAAACCCAATTCGTATGTTACAATGTTGACCACCCGTTCTTTCAAAATACCCACAGTACTGGCAATTTCACTCAATTTTTGGTCTCCGATCTTTTATCACCAGATATTGTATTTTTTTCGACCATTTATGGAGTAGCGACACTTTTAGGGCGTCCCGGTCGATGTTCATCTTGGACCCTTCTTCTGCCACGTTTAAACTCAGTCACCCATCTTTTTATGGTCGCATATGAACGAGCAGAATTGCCCAAAACATGAATTTCTTCAAGAACATGTGCATTCTTTAAACCTTTTAAATACAGAAACTTAATGATTAAACGTTTCTCAAAATTATCCATAGCAAAATAATCAAAAAACACTTTCACTTTGCGAAGCTGCTAACAACAAACTATTTGACAGATTGATGTCTGATTTTTAATATGATCAACCTAAACAAGTAACTTTAAAATTTCAAACTAAGTGCATTACCGCTCTCTATTTGAAGGCTGGCCAATAATCATCCCGCCCTCGTAGATATAGGGAACGTCATAGCAGATTGATGGTACATTTAAGACTACATCTGAAGAAGACCAAAAGTGCAGGGTGTTTTATTTGAGAAAAAAAGTTTTCAAAATTTTACGATATTCAAGTTTGAAGTGACTTTTGTATCAGGCTGTGTTCACACATTCTCACTCAATATTGTAGCAAACAGCTTCCCCGACAACATATCTAAGGCCCATGGCTATACTTCTAGAGAAAAGCGTTCAACAGGTCAAAATTACAAAAAAATGTCCGTATTCAAAAAACGGTTACTAATAGGAACATTTTTTTCAGACAAAATTGAACTTAAATTTCATGTAGATTCATTATATGAAATAATACATAGGTGTTTCTATTTAAGATAACAGGGGAAGACACTGTGTAGTTTATTTAGGGACACAATATGTACGTCAAAATGTTTAGATCGTGAAGCTTTTCGTCAGGAATAACTATGGCCCGAGACATTTTGCTCCATCTATTATATTAACGGAGCCATATTTCGTGCATACAGTGGTGCAGGACCTTGTCATTCTAACACGCGGCATTTGGATTAGATCGTGAAAACGGGCTACTAGTGAAAAGCAGGTGTCAGGAATAATTTTTTTTAACAATGAACCCATCATCCCTTATTTATATTTTGATATATGGTTTACACCAGTACCAAGGGTCATTCCATATCAAGTGAACCAGGGGCCTAAGCTAGTAGGTCTTGGACATTGATAATTTTTTAGTTATTTGTTACATGCATTAATGTAGAGAAAAATACAAAATTTTTGATTTTTAAAGTTAAAAAAAAATCCGAAAAACGAAGTGTTTTTTTTATTTTATTTTGTAAAATGATGGTTGATTCAGTCATTTCTTCATTGGTTAGTTTATATAATATGTGAATAATGTTGCAAACTATAGTACCTAGTGATAAATATAATATATTGAACATTTTTAAATCAAGTATTGACAGATCTGGAGATCCTGGCGGCCGTAACACCGACCCGAATGTTGCAACCCAACGCTTTTCTAAGTAATTCCTCATTGCCAAAGCATTATGGGCTGGGGCACCGTCTTGTTGAAAAAAACTATTTGGAAGATGTTTTTATATTTATATTTTTGAAAGAACTGCAGCTGATGGTTGCAAGTCAACTATGATTCCCATGTTAAAAAATGCAGTTTATATTATTACTCAAAAACCGCACTCCCTAGAAAAATTCTAAGCACGCCACTGAATTCGGCACTTCGTAATATATAAGTGCCGATGACGAAATATATCAGTATAATAGTATTAAGCGAGGTATACGACCTTGAAAAAAGTGTAGTTCGATTTTTTGCCATGAAATCTAGGTCAACAAAGTAGTGTGTGAATGTAAAGACATCTTTCATAATAACAACGATATCTTTAAAAAACAACTAAATAATGTACCATTCACAACCACTTAAATAACTTAAATTACGAAAAATTATAATTAACGTACGATTAACGAAATCTCTCTGTTCATAATTACGTTAGAAAGTAATGTAACAACAAGTCAAAAACGCACGTGAAGTATTTGAGGTTACCGATCAAAGTGAAATGAAACCATAACCAACACGCCAACCACGTGTCAAAGTGTTATGTCAGCTATCAATGTTGATGGTGGGGTGGTGATGCCTCCGATTGGTACAATTAATAAAATTAACGAACGGATTCGGTAAAGTTGAAGTTGGTTCAACTTTTCCGTGCGTTACGTTAATTTAAGTGGATGTAAATGAATGTCATTTGGTTCTGAGCTGTTTATCTTATCTTAATTTTTAGAATTTCGTAAGTTAAAGTTAACTGGTTGTGAATGGTACTTTAAACAACGAAATTGGGACACAAGGTACATCTTTCAAACTAACCGATAATGGAAAAGAAAACAAGCAAGCCTGAATAAGCGCTACCACAATTTTTTTCAGATGTCTAAACTTGAGCATTCATAAAATGTTTACACTTACCCCAGCTATTGTTTACAACTTTTGTCTAAAACTTTTCTTTCTAGCTTTAATAATAAAGCCTAAATCGACTGAGACCGTATTAAATGAACACTGTATATGATTTTGTGTATTTATTATAAGCACAAACTAATTAACATGTTCAATGAAGTGCAAAGATTTGACAAGTTTAATCGACACATATATACAGGGTGTCCAGGAAGTTGATGTAAAAAATTCGAAAGTGAGTAGATGAGGTCAAGATAATCTTATAACTCCAAATAAGTTTTTGTCACAAGAGCCCTCGTTTCTGAGTTATAGGCCTCTAAAGTTGCGAAATAAAATTTTTGTTTAATTATAATTTTTATACTATACATTGGAATAGTATAAAATTTTAGCGATTGATTACGTATATCCATGTGTTGTGTTTGATGATTGAATGAATCCCCTTAGAGGGCCAGGCCAGGGCCGACTTCAGGCCACTGGTTAATAACTCGTAATTTTTACAGGGTCTCTAAATACCAAAAATAAATTCACCAATTAATTTACTAACAAAAATGTACTGTTGTTTAAAGTCGATAAAGTTAACAGTTTAGCAGAAATTTACATTTTTATATCGGGCCTTCGTCATTTTCTGTATAAACAGACAATCTGAAGAAAACTGTCATGAATTGTCACCACTTATTAAAAATACGTAAAGGTAGTATTAAAACAGTAAAATAATTCCATTTTATGTAATTTTAGTTTATTAAACTAATTAATAATAAATTTAGTAGATAATAAAAAATCTTTATACAGAAAACGACGAAGGCACACACCCTAGACATAAAAATGTAAATTTCTCTTAAACCATTAATTTTATCGACTTTAAACAAAGAGTATAATTTTGTTAGTAAATGATTGGAGAATTTGGTTTTGGTATTTAGAGATTGTGCATGGTGCCCTGTAAAAATTACTAGTTATTAACCAATGGGCTGAAACCACGCCTGGTTTCCCGATGGTAGTGTAGGATTCATTCAATCGTCAAACACAGCACAAGGATATATACAATCAACCACTAAAATTTTATACTGTTCCAGCATATAGTATAGAAATTATAATTAAATAAGTTTTTATTTCGCAACTTTAGAGACCTATAACTCAGAAATGAGGGTTCGTACGACAAAAATTATTTGAAGTTATGACATTATCTTGACCTCATCTATTTGCTCCCAAATTTTTGACATCAACTTCCTGGACACTCTGTATAAAAAATGTTACTATGTATGAAATCACACAACAATAAAAGTAATACTTACTGCTTTGTGCTACAGTTTCAAGCATGTTATATGGGCTAGAGTTGTCATTCATTTCATCCATAGCTTCTTGTTTAATTTCTTTACTCATCTCATCAAACTCAGCAACGGAACTGTTTGCCCCCTTTTCATCCAATTTCATTTTTATCTCCGAATTATTTTCCACAGCTTCAACTAGTGTTTTACTTTGCTTTTGTTTCCCTCGAACAATTTCTTGCTTTGTTTCGGACTTAGACTGTACAGTTGATTTTGTTTCAGACTTACTTAGTTTTGGTTCAGACTTGGAATGAATAATTGGTTTTGTTTTGAGCTTAGATTGTACTGTAGGTTTTGTCTCAGGTTTAGATTGTACAATTTTGTTTGTTTTAGACCTAGACCGTTGAGTAATTTTACCTAATGATTTACTCCGCAGGTGTCGTACATTTACTTTGCCCTTAGAAACTGATGGTGAAGACTTACATAACTGTTTTTGTTGAGGTTCTGTCATAATTTCAGATGTATAGCTTTCAGGCTGAGATTGCGGTCGTTTACGTTTTAATGAGAATGATTTAACAGGTGACGTTACTGGTGGTGTTACATCCTCAGGGTTTAATAATGGTTCCATTAAATTTTGCTTTTTTAAAGATAAAACTGTATTTTTTTTATTTATATTTTCAGATAAACAGTTTAAGTCACGTGCTTCAAGCATAACAACAGGGACTTTTGAGTTTTTCGTTTTCACTCGTTTCAGTGGTAATGGGGACATTATTGTTGATGTTGAACGTGGGCTTAAATTATTATTCTTTTTTGCTCTACGTCTAATTTGCAACTGTTTGTCATTTAATACAGGTGAATCTACATCATTACTCAAACTGGTATTACTTAGCACTTGAGAGTCATTATTTGAAATGTTCACTTCCACCGATGGATTTTTAGTATTCTCTTTTTTCTTTTGTTTCAAATTAGAGAAGCTGGATGACCCTTTAGGTTCTAAATCTCCAATTTTCTCTAATTCTGAGGCCAAACTCGATACATCCTTATTGTCTTTCTGAAATGCATGACGTCGTGATCTACGATTAACATTGTTTGTACTTGCGACTACCTCATTAAGTCGATTTGACAATTGCTCCGAATTTACATCTCCTTTTATTTGTTTTTCATCAACGATGCTTGCATTTGTTTTAAATTCCTTACTATTACTAGAATTTTCTCCGAATAAATTTTTATTGATTTCTTTAATAGCACGAGATAATTTTTCTTTCTCTTTTTGCATTAGCAGTAATTGGTTGTTCAAATTTTCCCTCTCCAAACGTAATGTTGATGCCAGTTTTCTAGGAGATTTTTTCACTGCCTTTAGTAGCTGCCATTGGGCAGTCACGACAGGACTCTGAGATCTTTTGTCTTCTTTTAGAATAATTGAGGTATTACTGGATTCTGCATCACCAATTGTTTTTCGCATAGATTTTCTGACAGCTACTGGTGGATGTTGCTCAATGTTTAACGAAGTGCTCGAACTTTTATTTTCACTCAGAATGGCTGAAGTATTACCAGATTCAGACTTACTGATTGTGTTTCGTGAAGGTTTTTTTACTACCACTGATGGTTGTTGCTCTTCGTCTACCACAGAGCTTCGATCATTTTTGTTATCAATAACATTTCCAGTTTTACGTAAAGATTTTTTCACTGTTATTAATGGCTGCTGTTCAATATCTGACATTAAGGTACTACAACTTTCTTTTTCACTAATAATGGCTGAGATGTTACCAGATTCGGACTTTGCAGTTGTTTTCCGCAATCCTTTTTTCATTTCTACTGGTGATTGCGGTTCAATGACTAATAAAGAGCTCTGATAATTTTCACTTTCGTTTAAAATATCTGAAAAGTTACTGTGTTCTGTACCAGCTGTTGTTTTTCGTAATGATTTTTTCACCTCTACTGGTGGCTGCTGCTTAATTTCTAGCACAGAGCTTTTACTACTTGCGTTTTCATTTACAATTGAAGTGTTACTAGGTTCTGGGCTAGCAATTGTTTTTCGTAACGATTTTTTCACTGCCACCGGTGTTTGTTGTTTCATTGCTAACACAGAACCTTCACATTGTTCATTGTCACTACCAACAGCAGAAATGGATTCTGCATCAGCCATTGTTTTTCGTAACAACGTTTTCCTTTCCTTCGGTGGCTGCTTAATTTCTAAAATAGAACTTTTCTCACTTGTATTTTCACTTATAACTGAAGTGCTACTAGACTCTGGGCTAACAATCGTTTTTCGTAACGATTTTTTCACTGCCACTGGTGCCTGTTGCTCCACAGGTAATGAGCTTTGACATTTTTCATTACCACTTCGACCAGCTGAAGAGTTAGTGCAATCCGTGCCAGTAGCTGATTTTCTTAACGATTTTTTCACCTGTACTGCTGCTTGCTGTTTAATTTCTAATGTAGAACTTTTATTACTATCATTTGCATTTACAATTGAAGTGTCACTAGTTTCTGGAGTGGTTTTTCGTAACGACTTCCTCATATTTGCTGGTGGTTGTTGCTTAATTTCTAACACAGAACTTTTACTACTTGTATTTTCATTTACATTTGAAGTGTTCCTAGATTCTGGACTAGTAATTGTTTTTCGTAACGATTTTTTTACTGTTACCGGGGCCTGGTGTTCTAGGGCTAATACAGAACTTTGACATTTTTCGTTATCACGTAGAACAGTTGTAGAATTGGAGGATTCAGTACCAACAGTTGCTTTTCGTAACGATTTTTTTACTTCTACTGGTGGTTGCTGATTTATTTCTAATACAGAACTGTCACTACTTGCATTTTCAGTTATAATTGAAGTGTTACCAGATTCTGGACTAGCAATTGTTTTTCGTAACAATTTTTTTACTGTTACTGGGGTCTGTTGTTCTAGGGCTAATATAGAGCTTTGACGTTTTTCATTATCACTTAGAACAGTTGAAGAATTAGTAGATTCAGTACCAACAGTTGCTTTTCGTAATGATTTTTTCACTTCAACTGGTGGCTGGTGCTTCATTTTTAACAGAGAATTGTTACTACTTACATTTTCAGTTGCAATTGAAGTGTTACCAGATTCTGGACTAGCAATTGTGTTTCGCAATGATTTTTTTACTTTCACTGGAGTCTGTTCGTCCAATACTGTCGTGGACCTTTGACATTTTTCAGTATCAGTTTGTACAACGAAAGTGTTAGAGGATTCTGTGTCAGTAATTGTTTTACGGGATGATTTTTTCGCTGTTACTGAAGTCTGTTGTTGCACAGCTAAAGTGGAACTTTCACATTTTTCCGTATCACTTATTACAGCTGAAGTGTTAGTGGATTCTGTGCCAGCAGTAGTTTTCCGTAATGATTTTTTCATCTCTACTGGTGACTGCTGCTTAATGTCTAACACAGAACTTTTACTATCTGCATTCTCACGTACAATTGTAGCATTACTAGATTCTGGGCTTACAACTGTTTTTTGGAATGATTGTTCTACTGTCACCGGAGCTTGTTGTTCCACTGCCAACACAGAGCTTTGAGATTTTTCATGATCACTTTGAACAGCTGAAAGGTTAGTTGTTTTTCGTAGTAATCTTTTCACCTCTACTGGTAGTTGCTGGTTAGTTTCTAATGCAGGGCTCTTACTATTTCCATTTTCACTTGCAACGTTTGGAGTCTTACTAAACTCTGGGCTAGCAACTGTTTTTCGTAATAATTTTTTTACTGTCACCGGAGCCTGTTGTTCCAATGCAAGCACAAAGCTGTGACCTTTTTGATTATCATTTAGAGCAGCTAAAGAGGTAGTGGATTCTGTGCCCAAGGTTGTTTGTTGTAATTTTTTCACCTCTACTGGTGACTGCTGTTTAATTTCCAACACTGAGCTTTTACCATTTCCATTCTCACCTACAATAACTGAAGTGTTACTAGATTCCTGATTAGAAGTTATTTTCCGCAATGATTTTTTTACAGTCACTGGTGCTTGTGGTTCTGTGGCCGACACAGAGCTATGACATTTTTCATCACTAGCTGAAGTTTTACCAGGTTCAATGCTAGCTGCATTTCTTCGTGAAGATCGTTTCATACCCGTTGTTGAATGTGAATCAGTATTTAATGCACAAAAGGCTTATTTTCATTCTCGCTTAGTGTGTTACGAGATTCTAAATCTGCAATTGCTTTCTGCGGTGAATCTTTTATTGCTACATTTATCTGTTTAGTGTTCATTGCAGGGCAATTTCCATTTTCGCTTACAACTGTTGACTTATTACCAGATTCTGTGTTTGTAATTTTCTTTCGTGGAGAATTTTTCTTATCTGTTATCTGTAGTGGAGATTTACTCTGCAACATTTTTTCATCCGTATTAGTATTATTCTCCATCAGAACCATATTTGACTGTAATGCTTTAGAAATGCTAGCTTTCGCTTTCCTAATTATATCTGCATTCTTTTTTTTATCTGAATCTAGCTCGACAGATTTATGCAAAGATGATGTCAACTCTAACTTACGATCTTTAGTATCAAGTGTTGTATCAGTCGATTTTTTTCTGCTAGTACTTGCAACAGAATTTGTTTGTTTGTCTACTTTCTCCTTTGATTTTTGTTTTACGGACAATTGAGTACTTTTTCGAGTTTTTTTCACAGACGCAACTTTATCAACTGTGCTAGTTGCAACATCATCACAAACATCTTCATTTGTTTGGGATGAATTTGGTAAAACAGATTCACTATTATTTAGAATACCATCTTTAAGAGATGAAGTATTAACAGCAATCCCAATGTTATCATTTTTACAAGTGTTTTCAATCACTCCATAATTATCTACGTCACTTTGTAAATTAATTTTTAAATCCTCTTTCTCACTAGACACTACTTCAATAGCTTTGTCACCATTTTCCTCCAAATCACACTCTTTATTAGATTTCATAAACGAACTAGAGAAAAATTTAGTTTGTTGAGAGGTAGAATCAATACACTTTTCAACATTACTAAAAGCATTATCAGTTTCAAACTCACAAGGTTCAACAAAAATCGAAGGAACTTCATTCAAAACTTTTACAGGTGATTCCATTGAATACGAAGTAGTTTCTTCTCTATATTCATCACAAGCCGATTCAATTAGTAAATCAATATCAGGAATTTCAGCATCCATGCTTGCAATTTTCCATGGAGTGTGAAGTAATTTTTTATCAACTAAGTTAATGTCATTTTCAGAACTAGGAGCAGCTACATCTAAATTTTTTATACGTTTCGGCTCATTTTGAGTTAATTTATCTTGTTCAATAGGAAATATTGGTTTATCAGGCAAACCAAAACTTTCAACAACACTCAATTTATTATAACTCTTACGTTTATTAGTATAAGTTTTTAAGACAGGTTTTGTACTTACCCTCAACTCTGTGTTAACTTTTTCATCACTACTTTTAGTACTTATTATTTTCAAAACCTGTGTTACATCGACTTGTTCTAGATTTAATTCGTTAGATAATGAACTGCTTTTAATTTCACTTTTCTGCGTGGGTTCTGTACTTGTATTCTGCAACACTGACATACCAGATTCACTTTTGAAAAAATTATGAATAGCTTTAGAATCATCATTTAAATCTTGATTATCTAGTGTATTCTCCATCATTAAATCTGCAGTTACATGTTCAAATTTTTGTACTTTTAATTGTTGTTTAACGGTATCTTTAACTTTTTTGGACACACTTTGTTTCACTTTCACAGGTTTGATGGGAATCTGTGGACGAGGACTTTTTTTAAACTCCTTCGAATTTTCAAATATTACATCAATATCATAAAAGTCTTCACTAATTTTAGGTTTACGTGTACGTCCATAACGACTTTTTGAAACAGGACTTATATCAGTATTTAGTTCCTCTTGTGAAACATCCGAACTAGTATCTTCACTTATTACATCCATGGTGTTTAGTGTTCTGAAAAAAGGGCATTATTTAAAGTCAACTTCTGATTTTTCATTAAAGAGCAGAAGAAACAACAAGGTTAGCTGTTAGATTTCATACAATAACAATTCTCCTTTATGACAGACTGAAATTGAAGCATTTAAGGTTGTGGTGTTAATTTATATACTTACTTTATATATTCTTATGTATTACCATAGCAAGCTAGGTACACTTTTAATTTATGTATATCGTTTACAAATTTATTATTTTCGTCCAGCCATCAATGCATAAATCGTTTGACAACATAACGATTGCTATGAACGTAGCTGGTAATAATCATGATTTCCCGCTTTTAATATAAATTTATTTGAAGTTAGCGTTATGCGCAAATCAGAAATTAGAAAATACCTGCTTAATGCAAATTAAATTATTTGTAAAATATTAGTAATGTTGTTTATATTTAAGATAATCCATTCCCAAAGCTGGTTTACACAAACTTGTTCTGTTAGTTAATAATTAATTAAAACTTTGTCTCAAAAGATAGCATTCATAATACCGTTAACTCAATTCATTTAATGAAAGCATCAACTCAAACTTGGTAGAAAGCAGGTAAATATTTGTTTTTAATCTTATTCAACGTGACACGCATATAGTGTTCAAAACACCCATTGTGCACATAACCAATAATATATAACCATCGTTAAAATGTATAAACAATGATATAGCATTAGAAATAGTATTTATGTTATGCCATTACTGTCATTACAGTACCACTGTAGTAAGTAAAATGAAAATGGGTAAATACGCTGCACATCCTATCATTTTTTATACATTTAAACAATGATCCTATGTTCTGAAATTGTGTCCTTAAAAGTTAAATTTAGTTAATCAAGAGTACAATTTTCTTAATACAAAACATTCAAAAAATGAGAGCGATTTTCACTAAAGATTTCTTGTTTTTTTTTTTGATAAAAGATGGCACTGCATTCTGAACGCTTGTTGATGAATGGAAACAGCTGTTTACATGAGGCGTGTTACTTTTTTATAGATTAATAGCTCAGCGACCAGCGTTTTACAGTGCTATTTCATCTAAGCGTATTTTTATTCATCGATGACTTTGCACTTAAATTAACCAATTTGTTTCTTTATTCCTGGGTAAAACAATCAATGAAATCCCCCTTGCAATCGTAAATTTGTTCACAAGAGTATTTTGCGTTTGCGCATAGCTGTCTCTAATAACACGACGTTTGAGGTTAATTATGTTATTTACATTTTTTTTTCTCGAAAGAAGTTCAAGGGAATTGGACATTGAAATGCATTCTGGCTGTTCGTTCTCAAACACGAACATAGGGATTTAACATGGTATTCAACGTTTTTGCTGATTTTAATGGTATTAATAGAAAGAGAAAATTATTGCGCATCCAACAACATTAACAAGATTAAAAAATGAATTTTCAGATATACTAAATTAATATTTGATAGTTGTTAAATATGAGTGCCTTTATTTTAAAATGCAACAGCATCTGTCAAATCATTTTGTACTTAGTAGGCTTAAAACAAAATTTCTGTTTTACTATTTGCTTTTTTATCGGCTGTAATTACATGAGAGGTTTTTTTTTTGTCTGAATATAATTGATTTTTTTTTTCCAAGAATTTAGTTGCTTGGTAAATTGACGATGAGTCCGAAGGATGAGTTTTTTTTCTGGTGGTTTGTGAAGTCAATTTACCAAAAAAAAAACCAAATTAGAGTTTAAAAAATGAAATTTTATCTTGGAGAAAAAAAATCTAGAGTGTAATTTGATAATAGCTAGGTAATTATGAAAAATTCAAAAATACATTTTTTTATTTAAAAATGGAAAAGTGTTCATTCGTTATCGTAGCAACAAACAATAATCAGGTTTGAGAACGTCTTCCATGGAAGTTTACACACATTTTTTACTTTATCCAATGTCAAAATGACAAATTCATCGTGGCTTATGGGATTTTTTATACATGAGTTAAATTATCAGTAAAAATTTTATGTTTAGGCTTATGTCAAGGTTTATTTATGAAAAGATGAATAAATATACTAACGAAGAAATAGTTTTTATGATAACAAATTTACAAAGGACACCACCCAACTATTAATTTCTTGAAAGAAGCGTGTTAATTACTGACAGGCAGCTAACTAAATGTTTTTACAACAGACTAGGGTATTGTTTCGTTCAAAGGGATATTTGAATATTTAGTATAATTTGTTATTTTTCATTTTGCAGTTTTTTCTGCATTTTTAATAAAAATCGTTTGAAGCCTTTATTACCCAATATTTATATACTGCTGCATTATAGAAATAATTACCAAAAGCCTACAAATTAAATACACATGTTAATTGCCTACGTTCAACTTTGAGAGTAGACACCTGGTATAATGGCACAAATTTCTCGGTGCAAGTGAATGAAGAAACACACTAGAATATTACAGAAGGTAATTTTAAGAAAACAAAACTGTTTGCAATATTTTAATCATTTGTTTTTTAGTACATTTTGCATTGAGAGAAATACAGGGTCCACTAGTGAAGCGGGAAATTTTCAAGTACCCAATTTTTTCAGAAAATTTTTATTTTCAAAAGTTTTTTTACAGGTTTGAGTAGAGGAAAGTATGCCATTTTATATCTTAACAATAATTCCGCTCAAATGGGAACCATGTCTTTGGAAACACTCTTCTAACTTAGATTGAAAATTTTCGGTTATCCGACGGAGCCGGACAGGTTGAATTCGCTCAATTTCTTGTTTGATGTTCTATGCTAATTCCATTGGGGGTTTGTGGTCTATTACTCTATAAACCGCTCTTCAGAAATCCGGAAAAAAATTGCATGCCGAAAGATCAAGAGATCTTGCGGCCGAATTTTTTTTTGCCAAAAGTCAATGTTTCCATGATTTGATTATTGTTTGACAGTTACTGATATTTAAACAGAAGCAAAATTCAAGCCGTCCAAGAGTTGAAAGATGGTGATATGCTTGCTCGCAGGATTTTCAGGGAAGAAATATTTCGACGTGTACATGATGATGAAAATTTTATTCACCATATGTTTATGTCAGATGAAGCACTTTTCCATTTAAACGTATATGTAAACAAGCAGAATAGTCGCTGTTGGAATGACGATAATCCAGGAGAGATACACCAAAAGCCATTACATAGTCCGAATCTTAGAGTGTGGAGTGCAATTTCATCATCTGGTATTATTGGGCCATATTTTTTCCAAGACGATAGAAGAAACACCACAATTGTTACGGCAAACCGCTACACACATATGATCAGAACATTTGTGACGGAAGGTTACGTAGGTTTCCGGACATCAATTATTTTCAGCAGGACGGGGCTACAAGTCATACTGCTCACGTGTCTATGACTGCTTTAAGGGAACTTTTCCCGGGCCGACTCATTTCCAAACATGGCGACATTTCGTGGCCCGCTAGATGCCCTGATCTTTCAGCATGCGATTTTTTCCTTTGGGGATTTCTGAAGAGCAGGGTATACAGTAATAGACCACAAACCTTTACTGGAATTAACAATAAACATTACACAAGAAATTGAGCGAATCCAACCTGTCCTTACACAAGATTGGTTCTCACTTGAGCGAAATTATTCTTAAGACATAAAATGGCATACTTTCCTCTACTCAAACCTGTCAAAAAAACTTTTGAAAATAAACATTTTCTGAAAAAATTTGGTACTTCAAAATTTCCCGCTTCACTGGCGGAGCCTGTATATACAAAACAAATTTATAGTTATTTAAACTTTTACCATTTGACATGTTAATTAACGCTTTATTTGGAAAAAATGGTGTAATTATTTATATATCTATTTATTTATTCGAAGGACAGAGTATCTGTTTGAAAGCTTGCGAATGAGTAAATATATAAATAATTTTTCCCAAATAAAGCGTTAATTAAATTTATAATTGTTTAAATCCCACAATTGTTACTAAGTGCCAATACCTGTTTACATTTAAATTGTAACTATATTTGATTTTTAGACTATTAATATAGGTCGCCAAATACATCCGGTGTACAATCTACTGAACTTAGGTCAAGTGTGCAGGATACACCTTCTCTATCAGACATTGAAATAAAGTGGATTGATAACCTGGTTCATTGTCTCTTTGATAACAGATTAAATAAACAGAGTTTATTAAACCAAACTGTAAGTAAATAAAACTTTGGCAAAAAATTGCTGAAGAATTGAACATAATTACAAATGTTAATGAAACTGCTGCAGTGTGTGATGTAAAGTACCGCGATTTATTGGCCACTTATAGAAAAATAAATTGAAGTAATGTCACCTACTGAAACTGCTATAAAATGGGAGTACTACTACATTATGGACATACACCTAGGAACAAAAGCATCAAGTTTGCCCCCTAAATAAAAATATTATAGATTTAGACATCGAGCCAACAGTGACGGTATATTTTGCATTTGGTCATACATAAAACTATTACCATCACCACAACAGAGCCTGCTGTGTGACATCCTCCTAAAAATAAGAAAATCAAGCTTTCTACAATATCAATTCAAAGATATCTCTTTGAAAAAATTTGAGGAGGAGAAGAGAGATCCAGAAAAAGTATAAATGGAACATAGAGATGGGAACAAACAGTTAAAAGAATGACATATACCGTCAACCGGTTGAAGTTGGACAAATTTTTCGGTTTTTTAATGATATTTTTCTTACCTATGTGGTAAAAATTATGAAAAAAATCATTAAGGTAACCTCTAGGGATAACTTATAGGAGGGTTGAATAATATTTTTAAAAAAGGTCACATTAAAAAACAGGGTCTTAAACTAGAATAAAAAATTAACCAATTGAATTAAAATCGAGCGCTTCTTGAAACTGGAATCTGTTTCTTCTTAATTCTTTTGGTCCTTTTAATATAAATAAAATATCATCTTTGGTTATTATGCATTTGTCTGAAACATCTGGGTACACAAAAATGTTTCCTTAGGAAAGATATAATGTAGTTGATTGAAGTGGTTTAAAAAATTTAATAAATTAATGGGTGTTAAATAACTGAGTATAAATGTTCTCATAACATATCGTTAACTAGCTCGTGATACAACCCCTTTACCAAAAATATTGCCTTCGTCTCAGTCGGTTGATTAAAGTAGGGCGGTTAAATCTTTTGTTTTGCTTAATTACCACAATTTATGCTGTTATTTCCACTTGACATCAATAATAAAAATGCAATGTAACACTAATAAAAATGATCTTGGACGCCAAGTTATTTTTTTAATTATGCTCGGAATAACTAAACCGAGTTTTACAATAAAAATTTTATCAGAATGAAAAAAATAAAAAATATACAAACTATGTTTATTAAAAGTTAAAATTAGAATTATATAAAATAGATCTTAAAAACTAGTTATAGCCTTAACGTACTAAATAATGGTTATAAATACCTTTTCGAAGCTTTTTGTACACAAACTTTTTAATAACGTCTGGTATCTAAACGATTACGGAAATGTAAACCAAGGGTGATGTCATCTTTGCACCAATATTACGCAATATCTTGAAATAACAATACTTTACGTTGTAAACCTCAACAAAATGGAATTTTATTTCTTATAAATTTCTCTTCAAGAAATTTTGAATCCAATATTTATTGCATTTTCTTGAACGTTCAAATAAAAAATTGTGATCAAAATTTAGACCAGCATTGAATGCAAAATTGCAATCATAAAATGAAAGCGTACGTAAAAGTAGAATTAAATGTGGTAAAACTAAAGTGGTGAAATAAAAAAAAATGAAAGTAAAAGTGCCATTAAATCAATGGCACTTTCCACAAAATTTAGGTGGAAGCCCAAAAATTGCTTCCTAAACAACACATCATTCCTCAAGAAATGAAAAAATGGACGCTTAGAACATCTGATGATACAGCAGTGCGCAAAAAAAAGTGCGCAGAAAAAATTAATTTAAAGAAGTGGGAGTATAAACCATTTAAGAAGTATATACACTTAAGTTACACCAAAATGCAAATTAAGTTGCCTACCACATACCTATATTTCAATAATAATTAAAAATTTTTTTCTGATATTTACAACTAGATGAACGAAGAACATAAATTACGGTATATTTTAATACAACTCAAAATGGGTTGTTACACACCCCCTCCTAAAATTTGGACTCGGAGATCACCAGAGCGGAAATTCCAAACACTAAGTAAATAAATGAATTTATTAAAATCTAAGGAAATAAAAAATGTTAAGCTAATTAAAATTCAAGTAAAACGCAAACAGCAACACCTAAAATCTAAACAAAATGCAAATAAAATAAAAGGGAAAAATCAAAATGCTAAATAAAGATTAAATAAAAACTACCACAGTAACGTTCGGTAAGTCAAAATCGGTAAATCGAAGATACGACTATTTCCATGGCAAATTAGCTCAGGATGTTCCGTCGTGGAGAACAAGAGAGGTCACTCTACCCTTCACGAGATTCAGGTTTCATGTTGTTCCACAGTCGTCGTCCAAGACTAAACATGCCCCTAACTAACACGCACGTTTTGTAAATAGGTCGAAATCTAGATGAAGTAGCAAAGAGTAGGATGATGCACTCTTATGAACACAACATAACCCCCCCCCCCTAAAACTACCAAAACGTCATAATCGGGAAGTGAACTAATCGAGGTTGACACGAGGCGAACCGAACTCCGTCAAAGAATAGAACACTAAACACATCAGGAATCGTCAAAAGCTAGAATTTCGAAACAATTTCAGGGGAACCAAAATAACTAAATCAAATAAAACATAAAAATGTATACAAGCATTACTAGTTTTCTTATCAACAGTTAAGAGTTTGAAAATTTCACGTTAAATAACGATCAGAGGTAAACTCAAAATGGTTATCTTAAATTTTGCTATTGTGACAACAGAAAATTGTAAATCCAATAAAAGAAGATAATCTAAGTGTGCCAGAGCTAAGAGGATCAGGATTTATTATATATGTTTTTAATATTTATGGTATCACAATCGTTATCACTACTTTCGTCTGTTTGTACATTATCAGTCTTTTCTTTGGTTGAGCCATCTGACTTTGATTCGGAAATTTCGTCAAGGAGTTCTTCATCTTCGACTTCGCCGTCATCTACAGGAAACGATACACTTTTGCCAGCTGCAACATTAATTCTTTTTCTCCTTTTCTTTTTTTGGTGTGGACGTAGATGCAATTTGGTTATCTTTAAAAAAATTCAGGAAGCTGTCAGTCCAGTGGTTCGAGATATTCTCTGCATCAGGTTGTACAGCGTAATTGGCTAACCTTTTTACGACTCGATCGCGGTCTGGAAGTATTATTCCACAACCCGAAAATCCAGATTTAACGTTCTCGGCGGAGCTTAGGTTAATTTTTTCGAAGGTCTGTAAGAGCAAACGGGGAAATTTGCTTTTCGGGAAAACGCCCCGGTTCTTCATTTTCCATTCTCGAAGGACGGACCGCCATGCTGCCTTCATTGGTCTGGAACACGACACGTCGAGCGGTTGGTAGAGGTGTTTCGCATTGGGAGCTAGAAGGATAAAACTTATGTTATAAGCTAGACATTTGTTAATAACTGAAACGGGAACGTGACTGGATAAATTATCACCAATCAGAACTTTCTTTATTTGAAGTTTAGAGAAATAAGACATGGCTACCTTGAGGAACCAGTCCTCAAAACAAAATTGGTCAAACCAACCATTCTTACTTCTGTTGTATACAGCACCTGAAGGTCCATTCTCTATCCATGTTGGGTATAAGTGCTGGGATTTGTAGACCACATAGGGCGGAAGAACTTTTCCAGAACCTGATGCAGCGACTATAACCGAAACACTAGTTTTCGAAGAATCCATTATTCTGTCGCAGTCTCTTTTCGTAACAACAGTTATTTTCCCCGGATCATCAGAAAATTGGTCTCGTCATAGTTCACTATGTTTTCTGCGGGAACATCTTCAATTGACTTGTAAAGTTCGTCAAAATAGGCATTTATTACGTCAGATGTAACTTCTGCCCTTGCCGCATTTCATGTTTTCAGACAATCTTACCAACAATTCTTTGTGCCTTTTCAAAAAACTTTTAATCCATTCCGGACCTGGAATGTTTTCTTTGAAAATCCTAATAGACTTTCCCTTTCGATCTAAGTAGGACTTGACAATGAATTTAATGTCTGTAAAACTAAGTGGAAAATTCTATTTCGCTGCTACCATAATCCCTTCACTTAAATAATTTTCTTCTATCGGAGATAAAATAGTTTGACCACCGTATTTATTTTTGCACTTAATGCCTTTTACATGATTAAATATTGTTGACTTTGATATAGAATATTTTTCGGCAGCTTCTCGAACACTTAAATGCTTCAATTTTACTTCTTCAACTGCCTTTTCCATATCTTCCAGCTTATAATTACAATTTGGTTTAACGCCCAATTTCCTTTTATATGTGCGAACCATGCTGACATGCTGTTCAACTTACCCCTAAAATAGTTCATTTTTTAGTTTTTCACTCCTAACCAAAAAAGTTTTAAAGCTAGAAACTTCATTTTTTCCCGGGATGTTAACAACATAAGAATAATTTTAGGAAAAAATTGTGATCCTAGTCCCAAACAGAACTTGGCTACAATAGTTATAAAACAGAAAACTTAAAAATCGTGAAATTTTACGCGAACTTTAACCAATTAAAAAGACCACTTATCAACAGATATCTGCTTCCCTCGACAAATGTCATTATGCAAAAATCAAAGGATTAACAAACATTACAAATATATAATTATTATAGTATTAAAATATCTAGTATTTTGAGAAAACCATTTATTTTCAATATTGTTTATATAAAAAAATATAACAGTTATAATATAAATATTCACTCATGTGTGCATTCCTTAGATTATAAGTCAAAACAATTTTATATTTAATTAAAAAAATATAATCAAAAGGTTAAAATTATTGCAATGACCCAATTACATCATTTCTTAAAAATACTGTATCTGTGGTTATTCATTCTTGATAACCAACATTGCACCATTTATCTTCTATTGAGAGTTTATAGTCAAACTTTACATTGTCTTTATAGAAATGCTGTGCAGTAAGTATACATGTAATAAAATATTTGGCATATTCCATTCTTATTACATTAAATATTTAAGTCCTTTTAAACATTCGTACGCATTTTCTCTTCTCTAGTGCTACTCAATTTCTGATGAAATTTTTTCTGCTATATAGTGAATTGCCCATTATCTCAAAAAGGTATTAATATACAGTTCATGTTTAACTATCTTTGAAAAACAAAGAATTCAAGCAGTGCAAAACTCTTGTGTTCGTTTCATTTTTAGTATTAGAAAGTATGAACACATTTCTCACAAATTCAAACAGTTAAATTGGCTTTCTATGAAAGAACGCAGAGTTTTACATTTAGGAATATATACACCCACAAAGTCTTACTAGATACAAATCCATTAATTCCCCTAAAAGCTAAATTTTCTAAGAAGTCTAGTTTACATAATGTGAACACTAGATATAAAGATAATTATAATGTGCCTCACCATCATACAGCCACTTTTAAACATTCATTTGCATATAGTTCGGTTAAATCGAATAATAAGCTACCTAGCGAACTTAAAAATTTAAGCATTGGGCAGTTTAAATATAAATTAAAGCATTTAATATTAAGTAGTGATGTATAGATCCTAGTAGTTAGAACTTACCTTACAGTTGAGAAACAGTAAACATTATTGATAGATAAGTTTTTTGTTTTCTCTTCGTCTGTTTTCTTTATTCTGTCTATTATGAATTTATCCTACTTCCGTATGTATGCATACAATTATTGTGTTCATACATAAACTTATTTTATGCAATGTCTAGCTGGTTAAGTGGAGTAGCCAATCTGTGCTTGACTTTGCCAGCTATGCGTTGAAAATATTATTTTCTTGTTTAGTAAGTAACAAATTAAGCTACTTTGTATATTACTCTTCAATAAAAGTCGTTATTATTATTATTATATAAATTTATCAAGAGGATGTGCAGAATCACCTATAAGATTGGTTACACATTGCAGGGTCCTTTCTTAATTTTTTATAAATATCAGAATTCTACTACAGTTTGGCATCATGTGTAGAACCTGGCCAACGACAGTATATATCAGTAAATTTCTTGTAATCCCAAATGCCTTTCAGGGTTATTTACAATTATAATAAGAGTTGTCATCAGATGTTACTGCGATTAGAATGTGAGTTCCTCCACACACCCAAAACCAAGGATACCTATTATGCCTTAAATTGTTAAAACCATTAATATTTTGGCTCCATATGGTCAAATAATATAAGTATGAAATTCGTGAATTTACATATTTTTACAACTATTTTGTGAACATTCCCCCAAGGAATATCAAAATAATCTGCAATGGTTCGAAAACATTTCTGGTTGCTCAACTTCCGTATTGTCAGAAGCAGTGCTTTTGGTAGTGGAATAGGTGATCGACCAACTGCACAATACTCATAATCTTGTTGCAGATCTATGATTTTGTAAAATTGATAGTCTGCGCCTATTTTCATTTAAAGCGAACACAGTGTTCGCCGATAATAAGTTTAAACCTGCCAGTTCGTTCGCAAAGTGTTCTCAGTGCAAGCTGCAAGATGTCGAGTTCATCATCGGACGAAGACTTTATTTTAATGGAAAACGTGTTTTTAACGCATGGAATACATGACAATAAATCGGGAGCGAGCAACTTATGGTGAATGTCTCCATTTATTTATTGAGTTAAAGCAGCACGAAGACCAATTTTCTCATAGTATTTACATACATGCGTAACCGTTTTAACAGCAGCTTTGATAGTTTGATCAGTCGACTTTAGGCAGTCAAAATAAGGGTGACTCTCTGCATCATATTTTCCATTGCCGTAACAGGTTTGGAAAATACCTGATTTTTAATGTAACCCCAAATACCAAAATCTAGAGGAGCCAAATCAGGAGAGCGAGCTTGCCAACGAAACGGACCCTGATTGGCAATCCATCTATGATCAAACATGTCGTAAAGATGCTGAGCAACAGGCCCAAAGTTATGAGGAGGTGCTCCATCTTGCTGATACCAAGCTGAAGCCGCCTCTCCATTTCTTAAAGTATGTAAAGCCGGTCGTATGGCTTCTTCTAAAATGTGGCAATATCTTGTACCATTTAAATTTTCATCAAAAATACAGCGGAAAATGTTACGACAAAGGAAGATATGATGCAGAGTCTTACTTGCTTTTAATTCTCTAACACCCGACTATATTTCCAGAATTACAAGACATAACTTAATGAAAAGGATTCATAAATGTTTAGAAGTAGATGGTGCTAATTTTGAACACTTATTATAAAACTTTATTTGTTTAATATTACATTTAGTTATTTTTGTTTGTAAGTTATCTAATTAAATTAATACAAAATACCTAGCCAACGTTTTTAATGATATCCACAATTAATAATCCTTTCAGGCTATTGGTTACTTTACAGAATTAATAACTTATGAAAAAATAACAAAATATCGCCTTAAATAATGGAAATCATGGCCTACCCTTTACTAATGTTGAAATAATTAAGTGTTGTTATGTTTTAACTAAGATAATGAAATATCTCAAAAGTGGTTGGATTTAAAATAACAAAGTTGACGCCTACTTCCGGTATAACCGGAAGTGCCGCATTCAGGACAATATTATATTTGAACTCAGCGTCATCCAAAACCTACAGTTTTGTTATTTCAGATTTTTAATATAACTGTATCCGCCATTACTTTTAATCAAAATTCTTCGCGCCACTCCCTGTATACGTAATGTATGTATGTATGCTGGGAATCCATGATTGTGGCTGAAGGGGCTCGGAAAGCTCGAGCAGCCCGTCCTCCCCTTGGGGAGGGAATAAAATACGTGGCCTTTTCCTTTTTCTCCACACCCAATCAATCGAGCTGGTAGCGTAGTGGTGACACGACCTTGTTAGCATTAGGGAGGTAATGGGTTCGATTCTCGTTACCCTCTACCTTTTATGAGGTTTTTTCAGACGGTTTTCCTCATACACATGTAGCTGCATGGTCACTGCGTAAACGCACTCAATGTGCGGCTACTTAGGCGAATGCTGGGGTAGTATTTTCCCCCTCAGAACCCCAACTCCGTCCTTTCCGATTCTATCCTGACCATACCCATCCTTAATCTCACCATGCATATATGCATATGGCTGAAGGAGCTCGGAAAGCTCGAGCAGCCCGCCCTCCCCTTTGGGGAGGGAATGAAATACATGGCCTTTTTCTTTTTTTCCTTCCACACCCAATCATCAGTCAGGATTGCTTCTTTTAGTAAGAACGAACTGAACGATCATTACGGCATCTCCACCCTAACGTGTAGAATCCAACTATTGCTACACCAGGTAGTGCTTCAGGGCAGCATCCCCGGACACCTCCAGGTCAAGCTAAGCAGCCCACGGTAACGTGACGCAAGTGTACAACCTTTACTTAGCGAGTGCTAGTGTATGCTACAATTAAGACCCCTTTACGTTTAGATTTATGAACTCTTTTGTTTCCAAAGACTCTTCGTGTTTTATAAACTCTTAGTGTTTTATGACTTTATTATTATTGTATATAGGTTGATTGTAGAATAAATACCTGCTTACTATCAGCCTTACAAAGGTTATTTCTAATCTAATTCTCGGTGAAAGCGCTTCACGCATATTGGTATCACTTTTTTGGATAAACGGAGTAACCTTCTGTAGTAAAGTATTAAACTATTCAGTAGTCATTCTTAATCGTTTTCTAAAATAATCAGGATTTTCTGAACTCAATTCCACCAGTAAAGTATTCGAAGCACCAATACTCTACGTCGAGAAATTCATCCATGTACGCAAAATTTACGTTTCCTTATTCTCTCTTTGTTCCTCAAGCAACTCTTGAATAATTGAACTACGAACTATTTCGATGCCGGCACGTACAAGACCCGCTCTGCTCAACATTCTCTTCGAAAATGAACTAGTTGCATGCGATTTTTATCGACCGATATACAAATAGAGCGGCGATTTCATTTTTACAAGTGATGCGACTGGTGACTTGCCGCACAGCAAAAATCGACCCGTATAAAATCTCTCTTAACAAGACAGTAAAATAATAACAGTGTAATTTAAACCTAGAATGTATAATTGCCGAATTACAGTGTGATTCACACTAAATATCAATAGTGACAATAACATGAAAATAAATCATCTGTATAAAAATAAAAACGAAAATTGATTAGGTACCTATGTTAGAATTTGGGGAAAGGAAACATATAAGACTGGAGTAACTGGTATCACAATTATAGAATTACGGAAGCGACAAATGGCAACAATGGCTGATCTACTAGAATAGTCATAATAAAATGGTAATAAGAATGTTATTGTGATAATGCTGTTGTTTGTGGACCCTGGCAACATCAGCACAGTTAATAATATTAATATTATGCAGATTTAAAATACATAAATTCATTTGTTTAGAATGCTTCAGTTAGGAACGTTTTTAAACTCTCACGATTCTCACACATAATTAAGATGTTATCTTAGGTATTAAATCGTGTATTTTTAGTTATCTTTATGTAAATTTATACATTACAGTTACCGTTTTCAGTAAATATTAATATTTTTAAGAATTGTTTAAGCTGTCAAAATAAATTGATGAAAATTGAAAACGCAAGTATAACCATATTAATATAACAGTTTGATAAACGCGTAAAGCCAACTATGGAATCTAATTCTATTTTATTTTATTTAAGCAAATAATGGTTAGATGTTGAATAAATTAAATATTGTACTGTCCAGAAGATGACAAATTAAATCACCCTGTAACGGACGAAGGCTACCAGTGAAAAATGTCATAATCAAAAAACAAAAAATAAATTTCACAAAATTTAATCAAGGTATGATGTAAGTGTAAAGTTGCGAAAAACTTTAATTTGAAATTGATAAAAGCATTCACAAATAGAAACTTAACATTTTAATAAAAGATATAACAAAGAAAGGGTTTTTGGTTAATAATTGTAATTGTTATTGTACAGTGAGAATAGGATGTGCACGTTTAATTTGATTTTTAATTTTAACTACATATGTTAAATTATTGTAGTTCTGTGACTTAATATATTTAATTGGCAAAGCATTTATTTCAAGGTCTAGGAAAAACAGCAAAAAACCTAGACATACTGAAAGATAAAATTAAGATGTACCATTGTGACTTTAATTATAAGATGCCAAAACCTATTTAAACGTAAATTTTGTTCTTGCCTATTGCAGTTTATATATCGCAATAGCTTCTGAACATACTGAGTTTGTCTTGACAGTATTTCCATATTATCAAATTAAATGTTATGATTTAAATTATTTAAAGCATGCTCAGCACACTTCTCTGATTGACCCAATCTACAAAATCACATATGTTCTTTACGTCTTGTATCAAAGCTACGTTTTATGGTTCCAATCTATACTTTTCCACAAAAACAAGATAAGTTATACATTCCGGATTATGACAATGGATTTGAAATATCTTTAGGTAACCTCAACTGTTCCTTAATCTTTTTTTAGGTTTAAAAACGGTCCTAATGCAATTAGGACTTTTTCAATTTTTTTTTAATATTTGTGGTCCTGGTCAGGCTAAGTTTAGCCTACCGTGCTAAAGCACTCGGGAACACTTAGAAGGATGAGATTGGGAGATACTGAGAGAAGCGACAGAAACGAGAGAGGAGAGAGAGAGAGAGAGAGAGAGAGAGAGAGAGAGAGAGAGAGAGAGACACGGGAGAAGCAAGATAGACGAGAGAGAAACGTAAGGGGCAAGAGAGAGACGAAAGAAAACCGGGGGAGACGAGAAAAACAAGAGGATCACGAGAGAAAAAAGACGGGACATTTAGACTAATGCAATTACCACATTTAATGGGGATCCTTTTGCTACGATAGAGGATGTTGTGGGGCATGTAAAAGCTTTAGAAAATACGGAAAATGTAAATTTCCTCGAAACAAGACATGGATAAAATTAACGAAGTTTCTATGTAAGAAATTAAATGTATTGTACAGTCTAGAGACTGTAGGAAATTGGAGCAGTTATCCGTGGGGACAGAATTAGTTATGATAGGTATTAAACCGATAACCACAAGAAATAAATTACGTTATATATTGGATATGAATTGGAAGAACAAAGTTTAAAATTACATTATAAACTTAAAAATTAAATTGGATGTACTAAAGCACACGCCTATTAGACATAAAGAGAGAATTGTATTTTGTGTGTAAAAATGTTACATATTTTTGTGTAAAATAAAAGTTTTGTAAAACTTGTTTATTTGCCTTTATTTAAATTATATTGGAGGAATGGGTGTAAGCACCCAGCTATGTTCGAATACGATCGGTTATCTCTGGGAATCGAGGAACAGGAGTCGCACTAACTATAGTACGGTTACAGCGTTTCTTACCTATATGGTAAAAAATAAATTTATGAGAGCGTAAATTTTATCATTTTATCATTAACTACTTTTTTTTTAAGTAGCATCAGTATCTGTCTTCCCTGTAAGCAGGTTAATCGATTAGTTAATTACACGTTTTATTTTTAAAGCAATTTAATTTAAACTGTGTATAAATAAATTTTCATATAGGCAAAAGGTCACAATCTGTTAGTGTCTTTTAAAAGAAATTATGTTACCCATTCGACATTGATAATCAATTTTTTAGTCTATTAAATTTAACAGGATTATATAATTACAAAGTAATTAGCTAAAAGTAAACATGAACAGTGGTTTCTAACTACATATTGTTGTGGAATTTAAAACGTGTAATTATTACTTTTCAAACTTTTTAATGAGGTTTTTATAAAAAAAACAATTTGCGTATGTATGTATGTATGGACAACATATAATATTTTGTTCAAACCGCTTTGTTATTAATTCCTTTAAGGGAAAGGTAAATACGAGTTGCAGTAAGTGCGATAAAGATAATTAGGTTGTTTGTATATTTATACTCTAAAATTAATTATGGGGAAATCAATAGCTAGTTTTACATCAACTATTCATAAACGTAAAACATAGAAAGTGATTTAGTTTGATTAGACGAGTAACACAAAGCAGTGACTATCACTCGTGTCCCTCAAAAATGTTCTTTCAATACAGAGCTGGTAAGTGTGCTTTTAACCTTTATTTATTTACTTGTACAGATTTTAAATTACAGCTATAAAACACATCTAATCTATACGTAACAACAAGTTTCTTTAAAAATATTAAGGTGTACAATAGACAACAATTTAACGATCGGATGGATATTAAACATATTTCAATGCATTCAATGCAGGTAAAACAATCAGTTTTAATATTCATTTAGAAAACAATATTGTAATAATTGTTATGTAATTAATTAACTTAATACAAATTTTTTTCATTAGAGAATAATCTGAATGTCAGTAATTTTTTTTATAACTCACTGAGGATTTTTTAATTATGATATTTTCAATAAAAAATAAGTGTTGTATAATTAAATTTTACTGGCATTCAAATTATGATATTTGAAATAAAAAATAAGTGTTCTATAATTAAATTTTACTGTCATTCAAATTTCCCACACAATATCAGACCCTAACACAAGTTCATACAACTGTCTTACAAGATAGCAGTAGGGCCTCCTTATTAGAATACAAATTCAAATTTTACGTCAAGGGGTCACGGGGCGAAGTCCCAACAGTAAGTTGCGAAACCCTATATCTGTCTTACAAGATAGCATTAGGCCTCCTTATTAGAATACAACTTCAAATTACCAGTCTTAACGTACAAAAACAAATACCATTTCCAATCAGGAGGCCACGACAGGGGGCGAAGACCTACACTTGTCTTGTAAAATTAGGTTAGGACTCACATACAATTACACCAAGGGGGCCGCGACAGGGGGTGAAGGCCTACACTTGTCTTATAAGGTTAGGGCTCCATACCATTTCCAACCAGGGGTAACGACAGGGGCGAAGGCCTACACTTGTCCTATAAATTAGATTAGGACTCACATACAATTACGTCAGGGGCCGCGACAGGGAGGCGAGGACCTACACTTGTCTTATAAAATTAGGTTAGGGCTCACATACAATTACACCAAAAAGACCGCGACAGGGGCGAAGGCCTACACTTGTCTTATAAAATTAGGTTAGACCCCATATACATCAAGGAGCCACAGCAATGGGGCGAAGGCCTACACCTGTCTTACAAGTTAGCATTAGGGCCCCTTATTAGAATACAACCCTAATGTATAAATAAAATTTCGTAAGGTTACAATCTGTAGATAGGAATTAAAAGAATACGCACAATTGTCTAACCTCCCGGCTGAACTGCCGAAAAGGCTCTTAATACAACCAAAAGAATCTTAATTAAGGGCTAAACTCCGACCAAGGGTTGCAGAAGGCCCCAACCCCAAGTCTAAGACCGATCCCAAGACCTAAATGTGCCCCTCACGTGATCAAGTACAAATAAGGCATGGCTGTCAAAAAAGGCTCTTAATACAACCAAAAATAATTAGGGTTGAAAATTCCATCAAGGGTTGAAAAAAGGCCTCCGAAAAGAAGCCGTCAGAAATAGGGGTGAAAAACGCATCCTACACGTGGGCGAGTAAAAACAAAAGGCCGTAATTAGGGATGAAAATTCCATCAAGGGGTTGAAAAAGGCCTCCGAAAAGAATCCGTCAATAATAGGGGTGGAAAATACGGTCAACCACGTGGGCGATTAAAAGTAGCAGGGAAGGTGTCCCAGTGGGCGGGGCTTGTGACGTAAAAAAGTGGAGGGGGCGGTGCCTCTCTTCTACTGTTGATATAAAATATGCGTCAGCGTCTTTGTAGTATGTATTAGATTTTATTTTTTTTATTTGTTTATTGAATAATTTTTAACAGACGCAGCTACGATATTATTTAGTGATTTAATTACTTAAGGTTATTTGTTATTGCATTTTTTTTACTTGGGCGTTAGGGACGACGTGCTCATTTAACAATGTTACTTTTATGATTTGTGTAATAAAAAAAAAGCCGTGTCGTCTTCTCTCTCTATCCCTTTTATGGAAATAAATGAAAGGAAAAATAGGTGTGTATTTAAATTTTGAGAAGTGGATGGACAATTTGTGTTATTGACAAGAATTTTATCGCTGATTTACAATTTATTTTGATGTACATGAACTATTTTTAATTTAATACGATTGAATTTCCTGTACCTATGTAATGTTCTCTTGTAAAGAAACATTTCACAGATGCTCAATAAAGTGTGATCCCTAGTTTTTATGTTCGTTAATGCAGTCTTGGTGACGTTCTCATTTAAGCGTTTAAATATCAATTAAGATAGGATCGGTTAGAGTTTTATCTGAAGTGAAGATTAATTTAAACCTGATTTAAAAGTTTTGGAATTTCAATTTTTGTTATAGTAACAAGATTTCAGGATGAGTTTAAAAGATATTGCTGGTAAAACCGAAAAGTGAGATCTATACTGTCGTGTTCGGAGCATTCAGATTCGACCTAGGGGGTAGCAATCGAAGTGTGTACTATCTACAGGAGGCTGTAAATGGTAGGTTCACGTGTTTTTTCTTGTTTTATGCTATTAGCGTACTTTTATCCGAATCAAGGCAGGGTGGCGTCCAAAAATATTTCCTGATTCGACTTACCGTTTAACGTAACTAAAATCATTAGTAAAACTCACGATCCTAACGAAGAACTAGTTGGCTCTTGCGATTATTTACCTGTGAGGTGTTCTAATGGCGCATGAACCCATTACAATTAATTAATGTGACAGCGATTGTAATCGATGCGCATCATTTTAAGTGTTGGTAAAGTTACGACATTTTGTTTGAATTATGGTTGGTGAAAAATGAAATACTTAGGATAATAAAGAAGGTATCATGCTACTAATTTAAGTGTATTAGCGGCGATAATTCTGCATTTTAATGACGGTTTCGGAAAAAATAGCTTACATTACATCCTACCTTTTTTGAAAAAAGATGATTCACAGTTTTTTTACAAATCAAGGTTTTTTTATAGGTAACCAACAAAATACACCCATGTACCATACAAAATTAAAAAACACCTAACGCGTTTCGATAGCTACGCTATCATCATCAGCGGTCGACTAGGTTTAATCTGTTTTCAGATCTAGCTACTGTTAGTTGCTGTTTTGTTTCTTAGGAACTATCATTGAAGAAACTGGTACACCCATGTTGTATATCTGTCTTAACCTTATGTAGCCGCGTGGTATTTTTTCTGGAACAATTACTATCGTTTGTTTCGATTTTGACAGATCTTTGATTATTTATTTGCTCTGTGCCAATTTCATTTCGCTAATGTCTTTTTTGAACTTGACGTCTTGTCATCTTTTCGAGATAACTCTTATTCTTTTGTTCCTCTATTGATATAAAACTTTTAGTTTTCTAACTTTCTTAACCCAGTCTGTACTTCTATAAATTTCGGTTTTTATTATTTTTTAGATATGCGCATGTTGCTTTTAGTTTTTCTTGAAAAACGTTCGTTTGGTGATTATAAACCTTTGTATCGTGAATATTTCAAAAATTAAATAAAGTAGCAGTTGTATGTATGAATTATCGGTAGTACATTTTCTCAACCTCCTTTTCATAATCTGTGCACTTTATATTCGTTTTTTGAAAGTTGGTACCTAACGTATTCGTAAAATTTTTGCTTGAAAATGTTATTTCACGTGGTTCTTTTTCTATTTGAAACTAATTTTATTGATATGCTTTCGTTACTTACGCCACTAGTTGCGCATTTTGCATTAAATCTGCATCCATTGATTTTGAGTTTGCACCTACGGATATTGTGACTCCTTTGTTGCCATCAAAGCATGTAATGTTTTCTGTATATTTAAAAAAAAAGATTGTTTATTTCACATGCCTATTGTACCTTCTTCTGCAATAAAATTATTGGGTTAATTTTGACATGTTTGGTATGAGTTTAAGTACGTTGCCATACCTAACAGTCGTTGTTTTCTAAGTACCTAACATTTTTTTAATGAAGTTATTTATTCTGGATCACTGACACTAACTGTGATTTTTGCTAGCTCTTGATCCATTTCTGTAATATTTTCAATTTCCAATTTATACTGAAATTTCTTCAATAGTGGGTAGTATCTTTTTATTGGCTAGGGTCAATACAAATTCTGATTTTGTTATGATCTTTGACTTATAACTATAGGAATTACAACACGAGTTAAATATTCCGTACGTTTTATCACTATAGATTCAATTTCTTTTTTCACACTATCTTTTATTGTACCGGGTGAGTCATTAAGGAAGAACGTCGGCTATATCCCAGAAACCGCTTATGTTACGACTTCAAAAAAAAAATTCTTCAGTAAATGTGGCCAAGAGAAAATGCTGGAAATAATTTTAAAGTTTGTAAATCGACCGCTAGGATGCGTAACTGCTGTAGTAAATTAAAAAAATGTCTAATAAGTAACAGAAACTTAAGAAAAAGGTATAATGGAAATATCGTAGTTGTATTTTTGGGACAATTTTGCCCATTTTTTGAATAAGAAGTTTTTCTCTAACCTCACAGGTTTTCCGTAGGGGGAGCTGCGAAAGTTGTCAGACAAACACGTAATTATCTTCGGAACCAGTCATCGCATCTTAAAAAGTAATATTTCATTGGAAAGGTCTTTTCTTGCGCTATTCGTTGATGTATTAAAAAAGTTAAGTTTGATTAACGAACAAACCGCTAGAGGACGCTTTCCAAATATTGCTGAAATTTTAGCGATTTTCTTCAAAATATTAAATAGAATGGTATGTTTTTTATATTTTAGTCAGAAATAGTATAAAATTTCGCCCATACCCGGAAAATTTCAAGTCGATATCTCTGTTGGTTTGAATTTTATACTTACTTTAAATTTAGTTCCAAAAACAATAAAACGCAAAGTTTTGTGACATAATAGTTTATTACTTAGGCCAGCTTTATAAACACGGGTTAACCCTGCCCGAGTTAACCCCAGAAATTCGATAATACTGACAGTTATTATCATCGAGTTTCTGGGGTTAGTTTATTACCGTTGGTTAATAATTACACCGGGTGGACCATCGAAAATTAACTAGAGATGAGTAGTACGCCATTACTCAGTGGCGACCTAAATGCTCACATTGTCTACCATCATTATCAATACACAGCTGCAACCACTGTTGCGTTGATAAAACAGCGGTTTCTATCCCCGCTGTGGAGAGGGTGCGAATGGAATTTCTTATCCTAATGACCATATTTTCAGGCGTAGTTGTAAAAACAAGGTCCTTTATTCTTCCTCAAAAATAAAAATCTAAACAAGTTAGATCGGTGGACCTAGAAAGTAACAATGGTAATGGTTATTAAGCTGTTAAAGTTAAGAATGAATAAGGAAATGTAGGTACGTAGCTGGCCATGGAAAAAAGCTCCCTGTTCCTATCCATGTATCAGGAAAAGTGTTACTCAAAAATTGACGCACGCGTACTGAAAAATGTGCCGGACAGCCGTCATGTTGGAAAAACATCCGCTGCCTAGTAAGCAACGACACATTTTCTAAAAGTAACGGCAAATCGTTCCGCAAGAGATTAAGGTACGTTTCACCACCGCAAAACCGGAGTTAATTTTGTGAGGAAATTTCAGGATAATATTTCCTTGACACTGACATTGATAAAATTAATGTTACTATGGATAAATCGTCATTATGCATTGTTGGTCTGGTAGTGTTATTGGATGATCGTGGTACTACAAAATCATTGCATTGATCTGAACTTAAAGTAGCTATATAATTGAAACCAACCAAGATATCGACTTGAAATTTTCAGGGCATAGGCGAAATTTTATACTTTTTCTGACTAAAATATTAAAAAGATACCATTCTATTTAATATTTTGAAGAAAATCGCTAAAATTTCAGCAATATTTGGAAAGCGTCCTCTAGCGGTTTATTCGTTAATCAAACTTAACTTTTTAATACATCAACGAACAGTGCAAGAAAAGAGCTTTCCAACGAAATATTACTTTTTAAGATTCGATGACTAGTTCCGAAGATAATTACGTGTTTGCCTGACAACTTTCACAGCTCCCCCTACGGAAAACCTGTGAAGTTAGAGAAAAACTTCTTACACAGAAAATGGGTAAAATTGTCCCAAAAATACAACTATGATATTTCCAATGTACTTTTTCCTTAGGTTTCTGTTACTTATTAGACATTTTTTAATTTACTACAGAAGTTACGCCACCTAGCGGTCTATTTACAAACTTTAAAATTATTTCCAGCATTTTCTCTTGGCCACATTTACTGAAAAAATTTTTTTTTGAAGTCGTAACATGAGCGGTTTCTGGGATATAGCCGGCGTCCTTCCTTAATGACTCACCCCGTACATGGGATTCTTATGGGTGGGTGAATATGGAATTTTGGATTCTCCACTAGATTTGTGTTATAAACAAAATTATTTGTAGAGCCTAACCTTCGCATAATTCATCGTTGTCATCTAATGACTTCTTTTGTAATATCGGACATAGATTAATATCTTTGCAAGTGTTTTGCTATATCTTTTGCAATTAAAACGTTCTGAGACTTGCTTGCTTTTGTGATTCTTACAATATCTACTTGTCCATTTCCTTATTTTCGTATGTCTGTGACTTGTTTTAGTGTTTGCTCGCTTGTTCTGCTAATTTAAAGTAGGTTTTACCGAGTGTCAAGTCGTTTATTAGTGGATAATTTTTTTTATACCAGATTATCTTATTCCGAACATAATTTTATCTTTAATCAATCTCCCAAAATTAAAACAGTGTTTTCTTCTTTCTCTTTTACCTGTCCATTATTCGTTCACACCAACTGGTTTTATAATATCTACCATTTTCAGTTCTACCACCATTTTCCACACGACTGACTGCGCGATTTCTTAGATAAAATATATAGATTCTATACATTATTTGAAGTAAGCTCCAAATAACTGTAAAAGAGGTTCTGATTTTCAATTTATTTGACAACTATCTGGTCATTACGTAAACAAAAATTTATCCTTAAATATACAATCTCAAACCCTGACGAATATCGTGTGCGGTTGATAATTTTGTCTCTCCGTTTGTTCTTATAACGTATATGGTGCCCTTTTAGATACTGAAAAGTTGTGTCCTGCAGGTAATTATATTTGAATTGTAAAAAGACCTTTGGATAACCTAATTACTTTTGGGCGCCACGGTTTATTAACACGTAATCATTAATTAAGAAGGGGCCTAGAGCTTTTTTTGCGGGCAAACTCAACAGACTGTGGTTTTTTGAGCGACCATGTCTGACCTTAAACTTCAGCAACCAGTCTTCTCCTGGAGTTAGTTCCATTTCTAAATGGCGTTTTAATATCATTTCTCCGTACGTATTTTCCGACTAGGTCTAGGACTTCGTTTCTGCTTTACCCGAAGCCCCATTTTTCCAAAGTTTCATCCTTTGCCGGTAGTACTCCTTCCCTGAGTGCGACTCTTCACTTTTCTATTGCCTTTAATGTAATTATATACCAATGTTGGTGGTATTTTAAATGTGCGACACGCAGCTCGCAATGTCAGCCTCCAATTCTGCAACAAAAAATGCTACAGCAACCGAAGATTCAAAGCGATATCTCTGAAAATACGATAACAACAGCGTAATTAATAAATAATACTAACGTTGGTTACCAGGTCGAAAAACAGAATCAACAGATTGCGTCACTCATTAGTTACTTCGTTGAATTAACAGACTAACAATTGTCTCCTGTCAAACTAAACGAATGCTACCAACATAACCTACAACTAATATTGACAACCTAGTTCGTATTAGTACTTACGTTGCGTCGTTCTCATATACCCCGCGTTCGCACTTACCCCACTTCACCTTATTGACATTAATTAAACAAATTAAATAAAAAAAGGTAGGCGCGAGAACTCAGACCTCCATCGATGAGCTCCTATCACCATGCGTCTATGTCCTCCTATAATTCGTCTTATTCAACTCCAACCTCCGAATACCAGTCCAGAGACTATACGTTTGAACAATTTTTTTTTTATGATTGTGGACCTGAACAGGCTAAATTACGCCTATCGTGCTAAAGCACTCAGAAACACTTAGGAGGATAGATAGAGGGATAATGAATTGCCAATAGATGCCTATGAACAGCTACCTTAAATTTTCTCGTGTCATAAGTGAGAGCAAAGCAGGAACTAGGGAGATCATTTCAGAGTTTAGAAGCCGTGTAGAAAATGTGGATTGCGCCCGTTTGGTACGACAAGTGGAGATTTGTACTGCATACTGATGATGTGAATGAGCGAACCGAGTGTTTCTCGCAAAGATAGCCCGAGATGGTATCAAGGAATATAATTCAGCAGCACAATAGCCGTTGTAATAACGATAATACAAAGAAAGAACTGAAACCATCCTTCTATGCTCAAGGGACTGTGTGTGAGAAGTTAAGGACGGGTCATTTATAAGCATAATCGCTCTCTTTTGAATACGATCAATGATATCGAGAGCATATTAGGGAGCACTAACCCAGAGGTGAGAATTATATTCCAGATGAGGCCGAATTTGGGCCTTATACAGCAGAAGTTGTCAAGAGGTAAAGTACTGCTTAGATCTGTACAAAAAGCCTATTTTACGAGGAGCTGTTTTGGTAGCTGACAGAAGATGGTCAACCCATGAGAGATTTGAAGATACAGTCATGCCCAACAGAGTAATAGGGTCTGAAAACTTAAGAACTGAGCCATTCATACTTACAACAGGAAATGATCGATCTTTTTTGGCGGACATAAGGCAACACTGAGTTTTGTTAGCATTAAATTTAACTAGATTATTGCTTCCCCATTCGAGAATAAGTTGAATGTCTTTGTTGATTGAATTTGCCATTTCAGCATTAATTTCTTGATTTGACATAGAAGGTGGATTATCACTATGAGTAGACTGAGATGAACTACAGTGAAGAGTGCTATCGTCAGCAAAGCAATGGATGGGGTTCGTTGTTGAAGAAATAAGGTCATTTATGTACAGCAGAAAAAGTGTAAGCGCTATAACGGATCCCTGTGGTACGCCCGCGTTAATGCTAACTTCTTTTGAAAAAAAGCCATCAACTACAACACGTATTCGTCTTTTATCAAGGAAACTAGAAACCCAGTTGATGAGCATATCATTTAACCCAAACGAGGTGAGTTTGGCAAGTAAACACTTATGCCAAAATTACAGAAAAACAGATATTTAAATGAATGATAAATTCTGCCAAAAAGATATTAACGATTTTATGCAATTGGATATCAGAAAAATTAGTGCGAGAGGTTTTTAATAATTATACTCAAAATTTAAACAATGAAAAGCAATTGACACATTTCTGCAACTTGCAAGTCAAGTTGGAGTACAGATTAAATAATTATAAAAAGCTTGACGCGCATATGAAAATTATCTGACCATTACGTTTCTGAAATCTAATTGGGTAAAAAATAACTAAAATTCTTTTTGGCAGATATTTGTCGATGATTTCAACATCTTGTCTCCTTTGCAATTTCACACGTCTGCTTCGAGACGTTGCACCTATTGCAATTTTTTGCCATTTGGATTACGATGGATTTTTTGCTTCAAACGTCTGATAAAAATACAAACCAGAAGTGTTTAAAAGGTTCAAAACTTGGAATTTATTAACATTGTCAAAATTTAAAATAAACGAGTTGTACCCGAAGGGAAGTCATGCTATATCGTATTTACATCTTTCATGCCCAAAATATTCCTTCCAAATAGCAGAAATATGTCTATGGTTTATGCCAGTCTATTATTTACTTTTAATAATTACGACATGTTGAGTTGCTGTCATCGGTTATAGAGATGTATTCATAATGGACTGGACTTCTCTGAAAGTGAAACGAGATTAGCTTCGTTTATGATATGGCAATTTCGTTGCATCTTAGGGTTTAAGATCTTAACGAGTTTTTGGGTTTTGTCAAATTGTACTTTAACTGAGAATTGAGTTTTATGGTTTACGCTTCGTTTGCAAATTACTAGTAATTTCTTCAATAAAAAGCCGGGCATGATCAACCCCACTGTGTGTCTAGCAGACATGAATACCTTCTAAACGGTTCTTTGAAGATTACAGGTTTCATAATAATAAAAAGAAGTTATACGTGTTGCACGTGTTAACAGGTAAGTATTTAAATTTCAGGAATACAAAAAAAATTTAAGTGAATCTCTAAGAATAAATTCAGGTTAATTAAATGTCAAACAAGAAATTGCCTTAAGCAGCTACTTCTAGGGGAGCGATTAAAGTAAACTGGATTCTCTATAACAGAAGTAATTAAAGCAGAAAAGATTAAGTGAATATGAAAACTATTCACGTCTGGGACAAGATTTAATAATTAGGTTTTTATGACAGAATAAGATCGTAATATGAATCTGGTTTTAGTCTTGAACGATCTTCTATGTTATTTAGGTGTCTGATGCGGAAGGTTGGTTTAATTTAATTGCCAGGGTTGTGTTTACGACCCACGCCGAGTGGGAATACGAGGTTCGAAGGAAGCGGCACCCCACGTTACGCTTCCATCCAGATGGAAAAAAACGACACACACCGAAACCTTACGTTACGCTTTTCGTGTAGTGTTTTTGTGTATGTCTAAGTGTGCTTCAACTTAAGTACAGACGAGGCTGTTTTCAAACGGAGAAATTCAGGTTATACAAAACGGATGGGGGATAGCCAGAAGAAACTAAAACATCGATACAAACTCAAACTATTGCAAACGTGTATTACGGTTTTCTACAAATATCGGGTGGGCAGTCATGGTTTTAGGTATAATATGAAGTAAGCATCACTTATGGGTTTATTGTGGGCGGGGGTTAAACATTAAAGCTATGACGTAAAACAGTTTTCAACGGTTTTTGAAATAACGGGAGAAGGATAAAAATAGATTATTCTTAATTCTGAACAATATTACTTAAGGAAAATTTTTAATTAATAAATAATCAATCAAGATACTTGATCTAAGGATTTCAACTCTACAGAATAAAGCATAAGTGCATTTTCACACGACGCCATAGCCATAACATATATACCGCGCGATAAATGCTTGCAATGTTGCTTTAAACCGAATGTGTATGTTTTAAATCAGCCGTTTTCACACATAGACGATACCATAACGGCTATGGTAACGCCGATGCTATATGGCATGAACACCCGATTTGTTCTACTGAAATCGCGCTATTTTTTATCGCCACTATAACCAGTGCAAGTTTATGCATATTTTCACACGATTCACCATAATCAGAGCCGCTCAACGGGTCTTCCTTCATATGTCACCCAACTTTGGAATAACACATTAGAGAGGTCTGGTGAATCTGTCGTAGTAGCTTTAGACATTTCAAAGGCTCTTGACCAGGTGGTACAAGTGCCTACTTGCCAAGCTCACTTCGTTCGGCTTATCTGATACGTTAGTACCTAGGATAGGGGCGGTTCTGGACCAGTTCAAGGTCACTCGCCCCCTGGTGGTGAAAAACGTAAGCTTTTGGAGCTCTTTCAAGGTCAAAGTAGGTTAGCAGTTTTGAAAGGATGCATGTTTATAATAAAAAGGCTTCTCCGGGATTGCATGATTCAGTAAACTTTTTATTGCTAGAAATGGTGAAAGTAATAAGAATGATAAGAAGAGAAAGAAAGAAAGAATTATTAAGTATTGATGAGAGAAAGAAAAGGCTCGAGGTGTTAATCAAGGAAATAAAAAAATTGAGTAATACCATACCCTTTTACCGCGCTTTTTGTAGCAAACCCAATGCGTACCTGGTCCGCTTTGACTATCTAAGTTAATAATTCCAGATTCATTTTTCCATGGTAATTTAGGCATGTTATCAAAAATATCCCTACAGTAGGGTACATTTTTGGTGTATTTCTTTAAATCAATATCTGTTAACGGTCTTTCGGGTAATCTACTCAGTTTTTTGAAAACGGTTTTAAGTATAATGCACCACCATCAGATTTGTATGGTTTTAGATAAAGTGCACCACCTTTCTTATTCGCGGAGTCTATAGCGATCGATTCCATCATACGATTATGGCGTGATGTCTCTTCTTGCAATTTTCTAGCATTTTTAGCTTGATTGACTGCTTTAGCAATTCCTGATGCACCACCGGCTAATGCGCCGATTGCTGATAATCCAGCGAATAACGGAATAAGAAATGGTAAAAACCCACCTTGTTTAGGTATGGGAATTATCCTAGGAACTTTAATATTTTTCTTTCCTCCTAAACTTTTCACCACACGTTTCGCCGTTGAAAGGGCTGACTTTATTGTGTCTGTGAAATTTCCGCTAGGTTTAATTTTTTTAGCTATTGTTTTTCGTAAATACAATAAATTTCCACCATTGCATTTATTCTTCTTCTTCTTCAGATTAGATCGACGTTTACACCCCATTCCCAATTTCCTCTTTGCTTTCATGATGGTACTGACTGCTAAAGCTGCAGTTCGTTCACCTAACGTTGCGTCTAATGATTTAAAGCGCTCCCAAGCTTTTTTTTGCAAAATTTTATCTGCTTTATGTCTACTTTCTAAATCTCGGTAATCTCTGTAACTGATATCATGAAGTTTGCACTGAGCATCTAATTGATTAATACCGGGGTCTTCGTGTGCGAGTCGTTTCTCTAATTTAGTACCAGGACCACAATACTGGTAACCGGGTAAATGCAATTCAAACGGAAGTTTATTGATTAGGGTATTCACTAAACCACCCGCACTCTTTTGCTTCTTACATAACATTGTTTAACTAGATGGATAAAGCAGGGTATTTATACCTAAATTGAGAAAAACAAACCATAGCTATTAATATTTCTTTATTTAGTAAATACTATACATTAGATAAGCAGGACGATAATTCAATATTTCCATTAAGCATACAGTGTTATGTGAATTAATATTATACTTAGCATTTATAACATCTTCAATGTCTTTGTAAATGTCATCATCACTACCATGGAATTCTTTCTCGCGAAAACGACGGTAGTCAACAACTTGTTGTATGAACTTTTCATAAAAACATGTCAGATTGTAAGATTCAAGAAATTCCAATCTATAGCTTATTATATCCTTTAAGTTGAATAGTTCTTCAACATTATGGGCATTGAATGTGCAAGAACAGCAGTTGTAGTTTTCTATCATAACAGTTTTTAAGATTCTGTCATATCCTTTAATCAATTCCCAATTGTAATAGATACCAAGATTGCTGGATAGAGATTCATAATGTTGATCATAGATTATATCTTCTTCTTCGTTTACATTAGACCAATCAATTTTGTTTTCAATTTCTTGAGATCGGCAAAATTGTAATTCTACATATGAATGCCATCTTAGAAGTTCATTCCATTCCTTCATATCCAACACTACATTATTATTACTTTGATCACAATTACCACACCCCATACGCACCACTGGTGCAAGGTTGAGGTGTGTACTGTATCCAATTTCCAGATGTTTTGCATGATGAGTATCGTTCGATAGTTTATAATAAGTACAATCGATTAAATATTCCTTAGCTGCTTGTTTATACACTTCATCCTTATATTGAAATGATGATGTTCAGTCAGTCTTATGAGAAGAATAATCTTCATCGTGTTTCTCTTCATTTTTACTACTACTACTACCATCACTATTTTGACAGCACCAACAACAAAATGTTAAATTATTATTCAGATCGTTACTGCAATGATGTGAGGTATCCATATATAACGGTGAACTTCTGAGTTTGGATCGTTCCAAAAATGATTTTATTGCTTCTTGCATGACTTTACTTGCTCACAATTTCACTATGACTAAACACTGTTTAAGAAAATAATTCTAGTTAAAGTATACCCCCATTTTACATATGGTAGGGGTGCTACTATTAAAAAGAAAATGTTATGTTTGTTGTTTTGCCAGCTGCACCCAAACTACTTATGAACACATCCTTCGTGTTTAGGAGTGTTTCAAATTCTTCAATTCGTGTTTCTTCTTTTTTGAAATACACATAAAAGCGTTCCGGTAATACACATTTAAAATCACCCGTTTCTATCACTATACGTTCACCGTACTTAGTATTAATTATATCTATATTTGCTACTTTATACTTTCTTGATATATCGAGCTCGCACGCATTTTTAAAGGGTTTGCAATAGGTGCTTTGGTTTAACTCTGTTAATTCCATATTTAACAATTACGAGTTGCAGACTGACTGATCTCAACATACAGCTCGCTGCAATTTAAGAAATATGCGTCCTTGACTACATAAATCTCGGAGAAGCCTTTTTATTATAAACATGCATCCTTTCAAAACTGCTAACCCATTCAAAAAACTTTCAGATTTCTAAGAATGATTACCTTGCAACTTCGATTTTTATCTTTTCACCTTGACCTTTTTATATTTCTAAGAAATGTAACGTGACACCAGCGCAAGTCAATAACCTCTGGCCTTGACAACTATTTTTAGATTTATGATTACCTTGCAACCAACATTTTAAATTTACCGCCTAAACTTTGACCTTGAAAGAGCTCCAAAAGCTTACGTTTTTCACCACCAGGGGGCGAGTGACCTTGAACTGGTCCAGAACCGGCCCTACCCTAACTACTTACGTTCATCAATTGGATATCCAGCTTTCTTGACACAATGCGTGTACGCGTTGTCGTCGATGGCTTCTTTTCGAAAAAAACTATTATTAACGCTGGCGTATCCCAAGGACCAGTGATAGCTCCCACACTTTTTCTGCTAAACATAAATGACCTAATTTTTACAACAACTAATCCGATCCATTCCTTTGCAGACGATATCACTCTACATTGTACTTCTTCTCAGTTTTCCCACAACAATAAGTCTAGTCAGGACGTTAAGGTGGAAATGACAGCCTCAATCAACAGTAACTTGGAACGTATTCTTGAATGGGGAAGGAATAATCTACTCACGTTCAACGCCGACAAAATCCAGAGTTGCCTTGTGTCCGCCAAGAAAAACCCATTTGCTGTTGTAAATATGAACGGCTTAGATCTCAAGTTTTCAAACTCTATTTGTATGTTAGGGATGTCCGTATCATCGAACTTTTCATGGGTTGGCCACCTTTTGTCAGCCAGCAAAACAGGTGC
Source organism: Vesta saturnalis (assembly GCA_036346205.1). Classification (NCBI taxonomy): domain Eukaryota; kingdom Metazoa; phylum Arthropoda; class Insecta; order Coleoptera; family Lampyridae; genus Vesta; species Vesta saturnalis. The sequence continues at coordinate 742,225 of JARFJB010001798.1, forward strand.
TTGTAAACTGGGCCATACACATCTAAAAAGTACTTCACATCGCAACAACTCCTTTTACTGTATAAGGTTTAAATTCGGCCTCATCTGGAATACAATCCCCCTGGGTAAGTGCTCCCCAATACACCCTTGATATGGTAAACCGCATCCAAAAAGGAGTTATAAGGCTTATAAATGGCCCGTCTCTGTCTTCTGACCTACAGTCTCTTGGGCGTAGAAAAATAGTTTCGGTCCTTTCCTTGTTCTATCGCTATTACCATGGCAAATGTGCCTCCGAAATATACTCCTTAATACCTTCGCAGGTCATCTTCGCTAGGAACGCTCGGTTTGCCCATTCACGCCATAATTACGCACTCAAAATTCCATCTTCTCACACTAAACGGGCGCAATCTACATTTTTCCACATGACGACGAAATTATGGAATGTACTTTGCCAATTCAAGGTAGCCATTTATAAATATTTCTCGGCAGCTTAACAATGTCCCTAAACCCTCCCAGTGTTCCTGAGTGCTTTAGCACGTTAGGCAAATCTTAGCCTGTTCAGGAATACTATAAGTAAAAAAAAATCGATCCCAATTTGTTCAGTATCATTCAAGCAGCGTTGCAGGTCAGTAGTAAGATGGCCAAGAAAGTGGCAAAGAATGATTATGACCCTTTAACTCTGATTGAATCTTCTTGGGAAGGAGTGGGCAGATATTCTTCTCTTAAATGATCCCATAACTATCGACAGACCGTTCGAACAATATAACATAACCATATTTTGTGTATATTTGTACAATAAAAAGTACATTATTTTCATGAAAAGCCGTCACTGACAAATGGAAACAGATTCGAGACGCTTTTGCAACTTTCCTTAAAAAGAAAAGTGGCGATAAACGAGGCAAAAAGTACATATACTTTGATCAGCTTCAATTTTTGCTGAAGATTTTAGAAAAAGATGATACTGAATCCAGTATTTGCGACAATACGGAAAGTCAACAAAGCGAAGGGGATGAATCATCCGTATCATCACAAGATAGAAATCCACAACTGGGGCCAAGTTCCACTTGTACTCGAAAACGAAAGAAATTATTAGAAGTAGACGAAACCGACAGGGCGATTTTAAAAGCCTTAGAAGCCACTTTCCAACCCCCACAGCCATCAACAGAAATAGATTTTTTACATCCGTAACATCTGTCGTTCAAAAGTTTGAGTAAGGTGAAGTGGGCTAAGTGAGAACCCGAATATAAAAGGTTGAGTTTAGAAGCCCCTAGCTTTTTTAATATTTAAGTTTCATGCTGCTGCTTTGTTCACAACGTGACTCAAAAAGTTTGTGATGGACACTACTGAATAGACCGAGATAGTTTAATAACATTTTAGAAATTTTTATTTATTTTTTTTTTGCACTCTCCGTGTTCTCACTTGCCCCTTATCTGGAGGTAAGTGTGAACAGCTGCAAAGTCTTAGTTAGTTAAATACCAATCAAGGCCAGGGGCAAGTGAGAAACTCGCTGATAAAAGTAGAGTACATGTCTATTTCATAAGTAATTTTATTTCAAAGGAGTAGAGAGATATAAAACTTTAAACTGAAACATGTATAATGCCGAGATCTTAACTAAATAATAACTAACATATTGAGCTCCTAAAATATGTTTTAAGTACTTAATAGTTTTGATTAGGTAGTATCAAAGCAACACTAGTAGATATGTTTACCAAAGTCACTAAAGACTGTATGTCCAAAACGATATAGGAAAACACATGTCTCACCGCCTTCCTTGCTTGGGTACTGTGAGTATACAAACTATACTTTCAGTTGCAATGACTGACTCATCTTTAATGTTTGCCCAAATAAAGGATGTCTTACTGTCTTCGGAACAGGTTTTTGAAGTTTTTTTTTTCGCAAGAAATTAATACTCGTTTCATTGTCCCGATTATTAATGGCTACAATCTGACCTAAATAATGCCGCTTTATTCCCCAACTCTTTTTTTCTGCAACATATTTTACACCTTTCAAAATTTCTTCTTCTGCTGCATCATATTCTAAAGCTAAGTCCACAAGCGTTCCTAAGGCGCTCTTGTTGCTTTCATAAGTAACTTCGGATTCTTCTGAGGTTGAATGATGACGTACATTCCTTTTGTTGACGGTTCTGTTATTGTCGGATGTTTCTACATGTGTAGTCTCGTTAGTATTTTCAGATTCGTAAGGTTTCTTACTGGCGGTTATCACTTCGACACCACGACATATCCCAGAAGTTAAAGCAGCCGGGGTATGCGTCACAAAGCCGTTCAGGGAATTAGTAACCAATTGAGGGTTTTGTGATTTCTGGTGACCTTGCCAACGTTGAAACTCAGGTGGGTCATATTTATCTGCAGGTATTATTTCTCTGTTGAACGGTACAATCCCACCTTTACAGAAACCATTCTGAATTACTTGAGGGTTCAATTTTTTGCAAAGATGGCCGACCATTATTGAAAATACTTTTTTTTGATTACTTTTGTCCTATGTGAGATCGCTGTCAAGTCCCTAGCTTAGCATCCCAGTTAGTCTTTAAGGATTTGAATACAGTTAATTCCAAGGGTTGAAGAAGGTGACTTGAGTCGGGTGGTAGTTTTAGAGTTATTATCTCATTGTCATTTTCTAGTGTTATGACCCGTTGGTCATCATGTGTTGAATGACCATCATATAGTAACAACACAGGCCGTTCGTCAATAATATTTCGTAGAAAAGTTTGGGATCATGTAATTCAAGAACACTTCTGCTTCCATCTAACCCTTTTGTGTCGCTGCGTAGGCAGTATTTGGAAAACATTGATCTTCAGGAGCGATCCACTCATCCCACATGTATTTACCTTTATATATAATCATGGGAGTCAGTTTTTGACCACTAGCACTGGAAGAAAATACTACTGTTTTGTTTTCTTTGCCCGGATCACTAGTCGTTCTACACAAAAGCTAGTTTCATCCAAATTATAGATAACGAATGGTTTATCTTCTAAATTATTCTGAGCGATTACTTCACGCAAAAGATCAAAATATTCATTAATCAAGAAGGGGTTTGGAGCTTTTTTGCGGGCAAACTCAACAGACTCTGGTTTTTTGAGCGATAAACCATGTCTCACCTTAAAGTTCAGGAACCAGTCTTCTCCTGCCATTTCTATTTCCCATTTCCATTTCTAAATGGCGTTTTAATATCATTTCTCCGTACGTATTTTCCGACTAGTTCTAGGACTTCGTTTCTGCTTAACCCGAAGCCCCATTTTTCCAAACTTTTTACACAATTAGCTAAATGTGTTTCATCCTTTGCCGGTAGAGCAGTACTCCTTCCCTGAGTGTGGCTCTTCACCTTTCTATTACCTTTAATGTAATTATATAACAATGTTGGTGGCGCTTTAAATGTGCGACACGCAGCTCGCAATGTCAGCCTCCCACTTTTCACTTCAGCAGTAGCTCGATCCAAATCTTCTGAAGAATATGCATCTCCTCTATTGGTTTTTCTTTTTCTTTTTCATTTTGTCCACACTGATGAAATGCACATACAAATGACTCCGAAAAAATCCCATGAAAATAGTGAAGTATGTGAAAACAGTTTGTGGTAAGTGGGGACGTGTTCCCACTTGCCCCAGGCTAATGGTTTTCACTTCGCCCTTTTATCATATTATCAAGGGGCAAATGGGAACATGTATGTAACAATAAATCGCTTTCCTTTATCAATTATTGAGTTTCACTATTAAATTTTGCAACAAAAAATGCTACAGCAACCCAAGATTCAAAGCGATATCTCTGAAAATACGATAACAACAGCGTAATTAATAAATACTACTAACCTTGGTTACCAAGTCGAAAAACAGAATCAACAGATTGCGTCACTCATTCGTTACTTCGTTGAATTAACAGACTAACAACTGTCTCCTGTCAAACTAAACGAATACTACCAACATAACCTACAACTAATATTGACAACCTAGTTCGTATTAGTATTTTCGTTGCGTCGTTCTCACTTACCCCGCGTTCGCACTTACCCCACTTTACCTTACTGACATTAATTAAACAAATTAAAGAACAAAAGGTACGCGCGAAAACTCAGACCTCCATCGATGAGCTCTTATCACCATGCGTCTGTGTCCTCCTATAATTCGTCTTATTCAACTCCAACCTCCGAATACCAGTCCAGAGACTATACGTTTGTACAATTGTAATAGTATGACATTATATTCATTATTAAGTGCATTATTATTTTCTACAATATTTCACGCATTATGTGTTGTTATCTTATGTTATTATTGTTATGTGTTTTGTTACGGTTAATTTTTAGTTATCTGTAATAGAAGAAATAAACTTCACTTACTTACCCCAAAGTAGGAGAAAGGCGCCCATGATGGAATACTTAATTTTAACACAATATATATTTTTTATTTCAAACATTTGAGATCATTCTATTATACGTAGCAATTAGTTACAACTATGACATGAATTATTAGACACGGTATTTAGAATCATTTATTTATTTTCAAATATACACATATTTTTTAAATTATTGTGTATGCCATCAAAGGCACCAACCGTTCCTTATTATGGCATACCCTAATAAAATTTACACTGTGACAAATTACATATTTCTTATTTTAAAAGTTTTAAATGTAATAAAAATAAAAACAGAACTTAGTAAAAGCAAGCTTTAAAAATATTGTTTTAATAACACAACTCACAGAAGAACTGACAGCACAGTCTATGTGACACCATGAATCGCGCTGTTGGCATTGGATCCACATTTCTTTTCGTCGTGATTGTGCGTACAGCTCATTGCAGTGGAGGCAACCCACATCAGACTTACCATCCTCTATATCACTCCAATAGCTATTTCCGTTTTCGTCGTCACTGCTGTTTTCTTCAATGACAATTTTCTTCTTCGGCTTTCTTGCTAATTTTCTTTTCGCGATTATAGCCTTTTCCTCTTATTTCTGTTTCAACTCTATAATGTCTCGGGTTGAATTTAACATTCCGGTTTTCCCACGTCTTCCCTTTTTCCGATTTTCAGATTTAGAAGTAGCTACAGGAAAGAGGTGACAATACAGCAATACAGCTACTCACTTTTTTAACCAAAACAGATCCTACTAAATTAATATGTGCAGTTTTATTTTCCTCTTCTATGGACATTCTTAATTGCTCACTTATTTCAGTTCGGGGATCCAATTGCTCCAAGGGTAATCCTATTGTGCTATCTTGTAATGGTTGGTTCAGGCATGTCGGTTGTCAATGACAGGGTAAACATCCAGTCTTCAAAAATGTTGGGATTAAATGGAGCTATTCCTGTCTTTGCAAAAGCATGAACCGCATTGGCAGGTGTAGCATCTTTAAAAAGGAATTTTCAAAAAGCCCAGCTATTTGAAAATCTGTTACGATTCTGCCTGGATTTTGTTTTAACCAACATTGAAGTTCTTGGTTATAATAAGTTTGTAGCGGGCCAAAATATCCAAATCAAAGGGTTGGACTCGATGAGTGCAATGCGCGGGAAAGCAGAACAACATAATCCCATTTGTTTTAGCAAACTCCAATACCTGCAGACTTTTGTAGCTACTGTGGCCATCCAGCAACAGAACAACTCTGTTATTATTGGATGGTTTAGTATATTGTGTAGTGATGAAGCCATTTGTGGAAAAGCTCATTACTCATCCATTCCTTTTCCTGGCAGAATGATTTGCTTCCGGGTGGTGCATTATCCATAAGTTCATTCTTACCGAAGAAAATAAAAACCGGTGGTATGAAAGTCCCTATCGTGTTTGTTGCACACACCACCGTCACATGCTTACCACGTTCAGCACTACTAAGAGTCCCAACTTGCAGCAAATTTTTTTGTACAGTGTTCAATGCTGATTCATCAACATTAAATAAGTTTTCAAGTGAAAAGTTATTTTCACGTAAAGTGGCACCTAATGCAGTAAAATATGCCAAGATATTGGTTACATTAAAGGCCTGAGCACGAGCATAAGACGTATTTTTTGGAACCCTCAAAGAAATTCTTGGATTTCTTGATAAAAAACTTGCCAGTCATCCTATTTTCAGTATTAAAGTTATGTTTTATACCTTGCCATTAAACAGGTTCCTTCAATATGGCCGCCGTTTAAATATGTCACTAACCAAGTGCGCGCGAACGTAACATCCAGAGGCGTGCATGGTGTAAATAATTCATGTTATAGGTAGTATAAAATATAACATTATTTATACCGTCCTGCATAGCTCGTGCATTCAATGCTTGTCTATTTTTCTTGGGCAATTGCTTATTATGAGGCATATCTGCAAAAAGTGTCTAAAATTAGTCAGCGTTAATATATTGTATTGTATATATTGTATTGTTCCTATGATGGCACACGTACGCCATCCTAGGAATTCATTACGTATGCCATCATAGGAATAGGACATTGTTTTAGTTACATCGCAACTAAATGATTACACAGGAATCTAACCTGAAATAAAGTCAACAATGCACGCACTACATCCAATGCTTATAAACACAGAAGTATCTCACATTTCTCTGACATAAAACTTATCAAATTTTAAAATTTAAGTTTGTCTTACGTTACTTGCGTACTCACCCATAACTTGTTTTAATTGTCAACTAAACAGAGTACAATCGCACCAGTTCAGCTTCAACCACAACTGCAAACTGATCCATGCGCACTCATTTAACTGTCGTTTGACACAGTAGACTGAGTGCGTTCGAAAATATCTTATATATACCATCATAGGCGACTTTCCCCTAACTGCTAACATTTCTTTAGGTGGAATACTTAATCTCATTGTTGTGTTTTCTTTCCGTATAGATTCTGATAAACGCTCTACCAAAAAATTAAAATTATCTTGGCTCATTCGGAAGTAATTGAAGAATTTTTTTTCGGGATGGAGTAATTTTTGAAAGAGCGTATAAAAGCCACCATCTACGTATCTTGCCTGTAACAGGGGATAAATCCAGAAACGCCGATTTTTGCGTCGAGCCTCTCTTTGTTTAACTCTTCTTCTTCGATTATTAATTAGCGCCAATAGTAGATCTCTACGTCTTCCCTCCATCACTTCATAACATACTGAGGAACTACGGCAACTCCGAATAATTATTTTACTTCGCGAAATTTTATGCTATCCAACTATTCTTGGGATATAAAATTTATATTCTAAGCAACTATCGTTGTGAGTGAAAAATGAATACCATATTGCGATCATTTGTCGGGCTCTATAAATGGAATCGCAAAGGTGTTCTGTGTAAACGGCCTAATGCTCAGTAAATACAAGAAAGCTTTCGTAATTTAACTTTAGTCAGATTTATTCAATGTTTATTTAGTTACACAGTTAAAGCAATAACATCCGTAAGCTGTCTTTTTTAGCTAATCTATTTTCAACAGCTGCAACTAGTTTTAAGATAACATTCACTACAAGATACTGCGTGTTATGGTAAGTAATACATCCGGGCTGAGTAATATTCTAAAAGAAACATAAAATAACTAATTATTAAGCCTATACCTAATATATAGAAACAAGTTTGCACATCAGTGAGGGTGAATGCACGAGGAAATTCAATATAATCTTCATTATATTTAGTACTTGATAAAAACTCGGACAGATTTAGTTTGAGCATGTCACGCCATTTATTTATAAGCCCCGCTTCAAACACTTTGGCAATGACAACATTAAAATCATCTAAAAAATACGCATCATCAAAAACCAAATATGCCAACAAAAATGTTCTGACACACTCTTGAACTATATGTAAATTTTGAGTACCATTCTGCTTAAGACTTATCAAAAAATCATGTTTTAGTCGTCGCGATAAAATTGCTTTATAAGGACTCATGTATTCTTCTAAAACAACAAATCGTTTGTTTATTTTTTCCATGTCAGGATTTCCTGTGTCATTAAATACATCTGCGAGGCTTTGTGAATATGTAGAAATATGATATTTTGAAGCGGCTAAATCTTTCATTGTGTTTATGTCTGGATAATGCCTTTGGCTGGTTGTTACAGTAACTAATGAACTTTGAAATAACGTGTTGATAATTAACGCATATATAAAGAGTACTCCTAGAAATAATCTTTCATGGTATCTACTTGAAAAAACTTTAGTATAACTTGTATTAAAAAATATTTGATGCACATCCAACCAAACTGTACTCCACTGATAGTCATACGCATGCTTGTTCCTTAAATTTTGTGCAATTCGAACAATATTATATTTTCTAATCATGAAAAGAGTAATTGTGGCTGTAGACATTGTACAGAAAATAATAATCCAAATTGTACGAGAAAACGCATAAAAAATAGAAGTCCATTTTGGAATTAAACCAGCTTGAGGTAGAACAACGCAAAGGCAATCGTCTGAGATAATATTTGTAAATTTCAATTCAGGTGTATCGTACTCTTTTACAAAGATTTGATTAAAAGCAATATCGGCTTTTTTATTGTATAATTCATGGATAGCACCAGCACCAAAACCATCTTTACCTTTATAACCAAACTGTTCACCATCATATGGCGTATGGGTTTTGATACTGACATTTAGACTTTCACTTATTGTTGTGATCAGCATAGGATCTATTCCTACAAAAACTCCGTTAACAGTAAGAGTAATTGGGCTAGTTTCAAATAAAGTTCCAGTGATAATAGTTTGGTGATAATTTTTAAACGCCAAAAACTTATTTATATCCAGAAGCTGACCAACTCCAAATTGATGTACTTGTTTTAAAAAGGGGTTAAATGCATATACTTTCACATCTTCTCTGCTACTGTTGTATTCTACAATAATAATATTCTTTAAACGTAAATTCCACGCACTTACAAAAAAATTGAAAGCATCCAAAGCTCCCTCTTCAACAACTGTCACAATTAAAACAGTATTTTTTGTATATCTCTTTACGGTAGAAAAATCATTCTCATTAAGAGAAACCATTAAAAACCCACGTGCAACATCTTGATAAGAATTTAAATTAGATACTTTATCAAAAATAGAGACGGAGGTTTGCAAATATTCGGCACTTAACAAGAACAGGTCATCCGTGAATTCTTCATTGTTAGAAATCAGCGAAATTGATGAATATTCTTTGAAAATTGTAAAAATTATTTTTATAAGCGATTTATAATCCAATTTAGGTTGAGGTTCATTAATACTATGGGCTTCTGCGATGAATATCACAGCAATTAAGTAAGTTAGAAATAACATGTTGTAATGCCAGATTTTTCACAAACGATTACTCCAATATTTGCTTTAAGTCAATAAAACTACAACCGAAACTGTTTGAACAACGTCTAAATAAATAAAAAACCCCCACTGATAATAAATTATTCTGTAAAAGTCTAGTTCTGTATAATTTCCCCTTCAGAGTTCATTATGCATATATAAAAGCAATCAATCAAATACACTTCAAAATGTATATTTTGTTAGTATACAGCTGCATACGTAAACGTTTTACATATAACGATAAACAAAGAATTTGAGATTGTTATCAAAAAAGATTGTTACCTACAGTAATATTTATTTGTGGTTAAACTGTTAATCCCCGATCCGTTTGTTAAAAGAAATTGTACTTGATATCTTGATTAAATTCCCAATCTCTACATAAAAAAAATCCAGTTGATTCACATAAATCACAAAATAACAAAAAATTTGAGAACAGGTTGTCCAGTAGATTAACAGCACGGTGGTTTCTAAAAATGGTGGTATTATAAAATATAGTTTTAATAATTAATTAAAAAATCTTACACATGGTGGGCATGATGGCCCAGGACATGGACATGGCGGACAAGGACATGGGCATGGTGGACATACTGGACTCACAACTGGAACATAAACACAAGGTGCTGGGCAACACGGGACAACTAAGGGTGCACAAGGGCAAGGTGGTGGTGGTGCGCAGGGACAAATGGGTACGGGGACGCAACAGCTTGGCGCACAGCATGGGGGACAGCAAGCCATGTTCTTTAATTATATATTTTCTTAATGTACACTTAAAATTTTGATAAATTTCTAAAAAAGTTTATAAGCAAATTTTTTTACGTTTGCTTATTATAAAGGTTTAGGTAACAACGGTTTCCATAACGAAAAACATTGCGCTTTTTTTATTAGCATTCTTTTCTTTATGTTTCGTTATAATTCATAAGTGAATTGTTTCATATCTATTTATTTTAAATGGGGTAAATCTATACCATAGATAAAAGGTATCGTTACACATGGAAAGCAGGCGGGGGGAAGTCGATGTTTTTAAATGAAAAATAAATTGTTTAATTTCTTAATCGTCACTTCTTATGAACAAAATTAGCCACAATGGATTGTGAAGAATCGCACGAGGCCCTCTCCAGAGCTCGGAGAGATCGCTCCAGTTTAAAAAAACCAAAATTCTATAATGACCTAGTAATGAGAAAGTCAATGGAAAAAACAGTTACCCACGAATCAAGAAATACTATTCCTGGAAGAGAACGGTACGTGGGACATAACGACACTACCGTAAGGCACTGCCCCCATGTAAGTGGGTGCATAGGATAAAGAACCATCCAGATAGTAGTGTTGATAAATATACAACTATGCTTGTCATTAAAGGTTTTAGCCTGCGACAAGGAGTTTACTATTTTACAATCTTCTGCCCATGCGATAAACTGAACACAGTTCGTACAATGCTCAGTATTGCTGCTCAAGAAAATATGTACCACCTTCAGTTTGACGTCTCCACAACTTTTTCCAACATACATATGTATATGTAGATACAGAAGGTTATGAACTACAACGTGATCAATCTCAAGTGTACTGTAGTGGTATGACAAAAATGCCTAGTTGTTAATATCGTTGTGTTTTGCAGTTGGCTGCTTTGGATTTTTAGTGTGGTTTTAGTCGTTTTAGTTTATGTCAGTTTATGTCATATTATACCTTCGTTTTTCACTTTTGTATTTTCTTGGTGCCGAAATGTTACAAAATGTATTTGCGAATATGCAACGTAGCGTGAACTTATGTTTACAATTTAATGGCGGTCATTTTGAACATATGCTGTAAACCAAAGTGTGATAACTAATGTGTACCTAAGGAGTTAAACAAAATTTGTAAAAGACATTGTCATTCCATAAACATGTAGTGTAAATTTTATTTAATTATAATGAAATTATAACATTTAAATACTTAAGATTCATTATTTTGTAATGATTTAATCCAATCATTAAATAATATTTTATTTATTTTGTTGTATTTTATAGGGATGCAGTCTAATCAAATACAAAATAGTCATTATTTAAATTAAGATAATATTTTATAATATGTATAAGTTAATGCCCTTCATACAGATTTGAAACTGATCGTAGTTTTACTCGAATCATGCTCTAGAGTAGCTAGACCAATACAGCTTCAGTGGTACCAACTTAAATATTTTGATCACGTGGTATACACTTGAGATTGATCACTCGTTAGTTATGAAATCGACATTTTCTTCACTATCAATAAATCAGCTTATTGCCTCATTTTCGCCGAGATCGGCCATGATGTCTGCATGTGTGTGTGTGTGTGTGTGTGTGTGTGTGTGTGTGTGTGTGTGTGTGTGTGTGTGTGTGTGTGTGTGTGTGTGTGTGTGTGTGTGTGTGTGTGTGTGTGTGTGTGTGTGTGTGTGTGTGTGTGTGTGTGTGTGTGTGTGTGTGGTGTGCTATGTGTGTGTGTGTGTGTGTGTGTGTGTGCGTGTGCGTGTGCGCGTTTGTGCGTTCGTGCGTGCGTCTGTCTGTGCGTGTGTGTGTGTGTGTGTCCGCGCGCGCTTGTGCGTTCGTGTGTGCGTCTGCATGTGCTTGTGTGTGTGCGTGCGTGTGAGTGCAAGTGCGCGTGTGTGTATGTGTGTGTGGATGAATGTTAGTATCCTCTATAACTCCAGCACTATAAACCGCACGTATTTGAAATGTATTTAAACAGAATGTTTCTCCTGGAGCTGATTATGTTTTGGACGTAATCCAGTGGCAGAGAGGGGTTGTTTATTAGGCGCAGTTTTTGATTGTTATCAAATATTTCTGAAACAGTCGTGTATTTCAAATATATAAAAGTATTGACATATTAAAAACTATTCTTAATTTTATTTTTATCGACATATTGATATTAAAATGACAAAATTAATTATATTCTGTGCAATTTTCTGATACAACGTCTAATTTGTCGAAAAAAAATTGCAGAGGTGGAGTTTAAATTCTTGTTCAAGTTTCATCAATATCTGAATACTCATCAAATTTATAGCAAATGTGTAAATATATTGTTTGAAAATAACTTAATTTCACATCATTTTTGTTTATAAAACATTTTAATACGAAGCCAAAGTGTATTAGAGATTAATTAAAAAAGACTTAACGTGCGTGAACAGTATTATCAATACTGTTATATAAGCTTTAGAATTTTATTGCAAATTAACATTTAGATTTCTATTAACGTCTGAGTGAGTGAATGAGGGAATATCAAATCGGGGGAGCTACCCTTAATATAAAAACCGCTCTTATTAGTAGGTAACAAAAAGTCCAGCTTTTTCAAGCCAAGAAAGTCAGTTTTCTCGCAAACTGGCCAGTATTACTCAATACTAAATTAACCCCTCCCCCCCACTCCAACACCCGCTTTCGACTTATTTACGTATCTACCACATATATCAAATTGAGGGAGCTACCCCTAATATAAAAACTGCCCCTATCAGTAAGTGACAAAAATATTTGATGATGCTGTCACTATAATTTTTAGCTAAGATGCAAACCGACTATTTCTAGCTATGATGATGATGCAACCACCCTTTGGCGAGGTCCAGCTATGTTTAGCAATAATCTGGACCTATTTTTGACCATGAAACTGGTAACTCCGCATAATCTTCAGACGTGGCAACACAGTACAGTGGTCTAGAATCGGCATAACTATACTACTTCAGACAAATTTAAATGTAATGTTTGGGAAGCACTGGTTATTAGTATAGTATAGTATAGTATAGTACAGTATAGTATAGCATAGTATAGTATAGTATAGTATAGTATAGTATAGTATAGTATAGTATAGTTTAGTTAGTGTAGTGTAGTGTAGTGTAGTGTAGTGTAGTGTAGTGTAGTGTAGTACAGTACAGTACAGTACAGTACAGTACAGTACAGTACAGTACAGTATAGTATAGTAATAGAATAGAGCTTACGTTAAATTTATTGGATGTTATAGTAAATTATTAGTTATCTAATATATTGATAATTTTTTTAGATACGACTTTTAATTTTAATTAAACATTTGTAGCATTTATTTGCGCGAGATTGTGCATAGTTTTGTTAAAATCGGAATTTTTGACAGTTAAGAATTGAAAGTTAACGGAATATAGATCTTATAGCAAGTTCGAATAACACCAGGATACCGATTTCTCTGAAAAAGATAGCTACTAACAAGTTTAAGTTAACACAATCCGACTAGTGAGATATTACAAACAAATTTGCAGCTTCACATCAATTGCCATCAGGAATGAAAAAAAAGCTTATTTTCTTTACAAATATCTACGATAAAAAATGTTCAAATCGTATACCCACGGAACTGTAAAATGTGGAGCAGTTGAATAATGAATTTAACAAACCCTATCCGTCATTGTCAAGGCAAGATGATAGAAGGTTTCAATTTCAACCCGTTTCGGAACCTGAAGTATTTAATGTCAATAAAATAACTACCAAAGCACTTGGATCAGATGGAATAAGTTCATTTGTTATCAAAGCTTATTCGCCATATTTACTACCAAGCATAACCTGCATAATAAATTCATGTTTAGAGAAGTCCGTTTTTCTATAATCTTGGAAGCAAGCAAATGTTACATCTCCGGTGCCAGTAAAAATAGGAAAATAGGGAAAGTGCATGAAATTACAAATCAGGAAATATTTGAATGATTATAACCTGCTTCCCACTAATTAGTCCAGTTTTATGCCAAAGTATAGCTGTTCAACAGCCGTGTTGGGTGTACTAGACGACACCATTTTAACCACGGAAAAAAGTCTTTAACTCTACTTGCCCTTCTCTACTACTCTAAAGCTTTTGATAGTATCAAACATGACACTGTTAGCTGTATTGCATTATGTTGGATTTGATATACATATGTGCAGTTAATCTTTTCCGCGAATATACAACGGAGAGATCGCAAAGAGTACTTAATGATAACATTCCTTCCTACAGTACGGTCAGAAATGGGGTACCACAAGGATCTGTACTCGACCTTTACTTTTTACAATTTATACGTCAATTATTCCAGAAAGATTACATTATTGTAAACATCGTTTGTATGCCGACGATACTCACAACTTATAAGCTTAAACTGGTAAACTGCACCAGAAATCTTGGGTTATATACGACCATTCCTTAAAATTTGCTTGCTTCAGCATGCTTATTCTAATTTCAAACAAATTTTCGTTAATCGTCTATTTCTTAATAAAGATTTAAAAAATTACTATGTGGCTCCCTCGTGCTATCTGTTTTTAATCATTGTGACGTAGTAGATAACTCATCGTTAACTGTTCGTAATAAACAGAGAATTAAAAAGTTACAAAACTGTTGTTTGAGATTTGTTTATGGCAAACGAAGATTTGATCAAATTTCATACTTACTTAGGGAGTTTGGCTTGTTAAACATGGAAAACAGACGCATACTCGTACTAGCAAATTGTCCCCACTAAATGTCTACCTTATTTACATAAAAAGTTAAAATTCAAAAGAGATGTGCATGATTTATAGCTTCGCCATGGACGTATTCTCACCGTTCCGTTGCATACAACTAACCTTTTCAAAATATCGTTCTTCTATAACATTTGTATAGGATTTAATACTCTTACAAACTTTTTACACAAACTAATAACAGCAAATTAAAATTGCAACTTTTGTGTCAGGATGCAACATAGAACGACTACATTCAGTATCCACCTTAGGCATATAAAGTGTAAGTATGGTTATTTTATAATGATTATAAGTTCTATGTAGAAATTGAATGTAGGTCGTAATGCTTAGCACAATTATTTTTGAATGTAGGGGAGATGGATGAAGTTACATTGTCGGTGCGGGGATTATTATTGTTTACACTTGTTGAGAAACCACAGAATAATGTTTTTGCACTTCGGAGGTACGGAATTTTTTTCGGGTTTATCATGCGAACCGTTTGGATAAAATTGTAGGAAAGAGATTGGCTAGGGTTGCTGAATTTAAATTTGAGTAATTTTGAAGGAGCCAAGAAAGGGATTAATCGTCGAGACATAAGACGAGTTGGATGTGTGTGATTTGCACCCGATTGAAAAGTGTGAGTTAGTGATTTAAACGTGTTGAGTTGTGTTATTACAGTACGAGGGGTTGATGCCCCACGCACTGTTGCGTATTTTTTATAAAGATTTCACTTATTGAATGTTGTGTAGTTTTTCCGATGCACTGGTTTCATGTAGGGGGAAAATAATCGTCAACAGACTTTTGAATAAATAAAGTTTTAGTTATTAAGCTATAGAATATTATCGGGTAGCAGCAGGGTGAGAAGATTTTGTTGTGCTAACTTGAAGTATTAATTATAGTTTCAAAGAAACTACGTAAAGCTCTAACTACGACTAACTTGACGTTGCCGTATTTTGAGAAAGAAGCGTATGTTTTCAATTATGGCCGCAGGGCTTATTTGCCGCAGTTACCTTATTTCTTTATTTAGTAAATGCTATACATTAGTTTAGCAGGACGATAATACAATATTTCCATTAAGCATATAGTGTTATGTGAATTAATATTACACTTAGTATTTATAACATCTTCAATGTCTTTATAAATGTCATCATCACTACCATAGAATTCTTTCTCATGAAAACGACGGTAGTCAGCAGCTTGTTGTATGAACTAATCATAGAAACACACCAGATTGTAAGATTCAAGAAATTCCAATGTATAGCTTATTATATCCTTTAGATTGAATAGTTCTTCTACATTATAAGCAGTGAATGTGCAGGAACAGCATTTGTGGATTTCTATCATAACAGTTTTCAAAATTCTGTTATATCCTTTAATCAGTTCCCAATTGTAATAAATACCAAGATTGTTAGATAGAGATTCATAATGTTGATCGTAGATTATACCTTCTTCTTCGTTTACATTTGACCAATCACTTTTGTTTTCAATTTCTTGGGATCAGAAAAATTGTAATTCTACATATGAATACCGTCTTAGAAGGTCATTCCGTTTCTTCATATCCAACACTAAATTACTGCTTTGATGACAGTTGTCGCATTCCATACGCACTACTGGTGTAAGGTTGAGGTTGTGTACTGTACCCAATTTCCATATGTTAATCGATTAAGTATTCATTAGCTACTTGTTTATACACTTCTTCCTTATGTTGGAATGATATCCAGTCAGTGTTAGAATAATAACCATCATCTTGTTTTTATTGATTTTTATTACTACTACTAGCTACTACTACCATGACTATTTTGATGGCACCAACAACACAATGTTAAATTATTATTCATGTTGTTACCGCAACTATGTGGGGTATCCATATATAACGGTGAACTTCTGAGTTTGGATCGTTCCAGGAATGATTTTATTACTGCTTGCATTATAACGACTTTACTTGCTCTACAAATTGTACTACGATTAAACACTGTTTAAAATGATTCCAGTTAAAGCATGCGTAATTTACATATGGTAGGGTTTTAGCACTACTATTAAAATTACTGCATCACGATTTTGAAGGTAGAGGGGAGAATGTGTTTTGAGAATTGCATCAGTAGGCTAATCTGTATCTGATGGTGATAAAGAACTGCTACCATCAAGAGATGCTGTCATATAGTTTATATTATTATTAGTTTATATAGTTACAGAACTAATGCAATTGCGCAGCTTTTAGTTCTTCAACAAAACATTTTTCACATATTTTCTTTAAATTTAACAACTTTTCACATATCGTTACTCCTGTTTCACACTTTTTCGCTATGACCTACAGTCACCTCGCCCGTCAACTTCCTTATGTTGGGCATCAAATACTAATGCCGAAAATTCTTGCTTCAAGGGTTCCACCGCTGTTCTCAGGTCGGTTGCTTTGGTCCATTGCTCTTGTGCGTATGCCATCCAGATGTTTTACACAACATTCACTACTCATTACACTATTTTCTTATATTGTTACTCTAAACTCACCACTATGCTACATTAGTGCAGATATGAATCATCTATTTGGTTACCACACACAACCGACGGCGCGCACGCACGCACGCGCGGGCGTACACACACACACCCACCCACACACACACACACACACACACCACCCACCCACGCACGCACGCACGCACGCACGCGCGCACGCACGCACGCGCGCACGCACGCACGCACGCACCCACGCACGCACCCACGCACCCACCCACCCACGCACGCACGCACGCACGCACGCACGCACGCACGCACGCACGACACACACACACACACACACACACACACA
This sequence comes from Vesta saturnalis, assembly GCA_036346205.1. NCBI lineage: Eukaryota > Metazoa > Arthropoda > Insecta > Coleoptera > Lampyridae > Vesta > Vesta saturnalis. Next base: position 759,640 of record JARFJB010001798.1, read on the forward strand.
CACACACACACATCTGGTTACGTACGATTTCTAATAATGACAAGCATCAACTATTTTTAGTGATGATACTGTCACTATATTTTTTAGCTAAGACGTGAACCGACTATTTTTAGCTATGACGCGACTATCATTTAGTGAGGACATGAACCGGCTATTTTTAGCTATGATGACGCAACAACCTTTTAGCGAGGACGCGAACCAGCTATGTTTAGCAATGATCTGGCCCCATTTTTGATCTTGAAACTGGCAACGCCACTGACCTCGAGACGTGGCGACACTGTACAGTGGTCTAAAATCGGCATAGCTATACTAGTGTCTGAATTTCCAACAAATTCTTACAACAAAATACTAATTTTCTACTACAAAATCTGCACATGGCGACGTGGTATGGAAACCAAATAACAAAACATTGATAACCAGAAACAACAGAAATAGATTTACAAGGTTCCTTGGTGAAATTGTAAATTTGGATGACAAAAAAGTTATTAGCTCAATGCAAAAGTCCCTGAAGGTGTGGATATGGCCCTCGAAACGGGATGAATTGACTTACCCATGGTCCGAGTTCGTAACCTCCATTAAGCCTCCCAAGCAAGTCTCTGAGGCAGGCTTTTTCTCCATTCTGGCTCCATGCTGGCTATTTTTTAATTTGTTTGGTGCAATGAATTTTGGCTTAATGAATAAATAATTTAGTTTCATTTTCTTACAATTAAAAGCTAATCCATACAAGATTTTGTATTTTTTTGTGTACAGATCTGAGTTCCGCATAAAGGAAATAAAACACGCGAGTGACTTTGCTCTGTGTACTTAAATAGTGGGGTTTTAATGCAAACTTTAGAATGGAGCAAAGTAACCCTTGGCTTATGAGAAACTTTGTCCAGATTTTTGATAAAAAAATTAAACATCAAAACATTATTTATTAAATAAGTAGCTATGTGAATGTGTTTTATTAGGTCTCATATATAAGTAGTAAACGGCAAAAAAATCACTTGTCGATTTTCCAATTTATTTTGACAGGGGTTGTAAAAATACTCATGAAAGTGGAGCAAAGTAACCCCGTTTTACGGTAGGCACTCAAGGACTATGTTGATTTAGCTTTGTTGATTGTTTATCTTTCACTATTTTAGCAGAATTCACAAATGAAAAATAACATCAAAAAATTATTTCTAAAGTTACAACGGAAAAACGGGATTTTTGTCAACACCTAGTTTTGGCCCGGCAAGGGTTAATCCTCCTCTCTCAGACCTTAGATATTTCATCAGTAGTGTCCGATATCATTAGCATTATTATGAAAACCAACAGGTCGCTGTCAAGAACCTATGCAGTAAACCCTTATTCCTTCGAGGCCTCCCCTAATCGGAAAGCCCGGGACAGGGCCCTGGGTGCCCTGGTGTAGTTTATGATTGTGGACCTGAACAGGCTAAAATTGGCCTATCGTGCTAAAGCACTCAGGAACACTTAAGAGGATGGATAGAGGGATAATGAATCGTCAATAGATGCATATGAACAGCTACCTTAAATTTTCTCATATCATAAGTGAGAGGAAAGCAGGAACTAGGGAGACCATTCCAGAGTTTAAAAGTCGTGTAGAAAAATGTGGATTGCGCCCGTTTGGTACGACAAGTGGAGATTTGTACTGCATACTGATGATGTGAATGAGCGAACCGAGTGTTTCTTGCAAAGATAGCCCGAGATGGTATCAAAGAATATAATTCAGCAGCACAATAGCCGTTGTAATAACGATAATACAAAGAAAGAACTGAAACCATCCTTTTATGCTCAAGGGACTGTATGTGAGAAGTTAAGGACGGGTCATTTATAAGCCTAATCGCTCTCTTTTGAATACGATCAACGATATCGAGAGCGCATTGGGGAGCACTAACCCAGAGATGAGAATTATATTCCAGATGAGGCCGAATTTGGGCCTTATACAGCAGAAGGAGTTGTCGAGAGGTAAAGTTCTGCTTAGATCTGTACAAAAAGCCTATTTTACGAGCAGCTGTTTTGGTAGCTGACAGAAGATGGTCAACCCATGAGAGATTTGAAGATACAGTCATACCCAACAGAGTAATAGAGTCTGAAAACTTAAGAACTGAGCCATTCATAATTACAACAGGAAATGATAGATCTTTTTTGGCGGACACAAGGCAACACTGAGTTTTGTTAGCATTAAATTTAACTAGATTATTGGTTCCCCATTCGAGAATACGTTGAATGTCTTGGTTTATTGAATTTGCCATTTCAGCTATAATTTCTTGATTTGACATAGAAGGTGGATTATCACTATGAGTAGACTGAGATGAACTACAGTGAAGAGTGCTATCGTCAGCAAAGCAATGGATGTGGTTAGTTGTTGAAGAAATAAGGTCATTTATGTACAGCAGAAAAAGTGTAGGCGCTATAACGGATCCCTATGGTACGTTCGCGTTAATGCTAAGTTCTTTTGAAAAAAAGCCATCAACTACGACACGTTTAACCCAAACGAGGTCAGTTTGGCAAGTAAACACTTATGCCAAACTTGGTCAAATGAGATATATAAAGCGACTACAACTGTTTCACCGAACTGCTCTACTGTATTGTTCCAAACTTGGGTCACATATGAAAGAAGATCACCTTTTGAACGACTTTGCCTAAACCCATATTGGTGGTCACTAAGGTGTTTGTTAGTTTCAAGGAACGTGATCAATTGCTGGTTGATGGCTTTTTCCATGATTTTAGATAAAATGGAAGTGATGGAAATTGGTCGGTAGTTTGAGGGATCGGTCTTATCGCCTTTTTTAGGAATAGGTTGAACATTTGCTAACTTCCATGATGAAGGGAATTCCCCAAAAGACATAGAGATCGTATAGAGCTTAGATATGACTGGTACTAGTTCGTGGGAACATTTCTTTAAGACAATAGCTGGGATACCGTCTGGGCCAGTCGCCTTATTGAGATCAAGGCTACTGATGATCGATTCCAAGAGCTTGCACCGAAAATGAATTGGTTTCATAGCGTATGAAGAAGAGTTGACTAGAGGCACATATTTTCCAGAATCATTGAGACACGAGTTTGATGCAAACAAATCCACAAAAATATTGGCTTTGTCTACAGAATCAGCAACTACCGATCCGTCAATAGATGTCAAGTTTTTACTAATGGCTTTAGCTAAAGACCAAAATTTACGACTGCCTAAAGGAGATGTAGCTAGTTCATTGCATTTTCGTTGTTCGAACAACTTCTTAGTTTTAGTGATGACAATTTTGCAGATATTTCTAGCACCAACGCATTCTACATGACTGTCGACCGATTTATTAGATTTCCATTTAATGTAATATTTATTTTTTAAAGATATTGCATCAGCACAAGCCTTATTGAACCAGGGTTGGGAACGTGAAAGACCTATACGGTACTGTTTTTTGGGAATGTATAACTCCATTCCCATGAGGATCACTTTCTATACTGAAAGAGCGATGTCCGAAGAAGAGGACGACTTAAAACATTATTCACGCCATGGAAAGGTTGCAAAGAAATCCCGTAAATCACTCCATCGAGCTGACTTAAAACACCACAAGGTTCTATCGGTTTTGCGAACAACAGTGGAATTAGGTACAATAGAAATGATTTCTATTAGACAATGGTCGGAAAGACCTGAAGGCGAAAGAACGGAAGTTTTATAAACAAGAGGGTTTGATGTAAGAAAGAGATCTAGAAGTTGTGGAGTATGGTTAGGGTTATCAGGAATTCTTGTGGGTTCAAAAATCATTTGTGTGAGATCACATGAAATAGCAAATGTTTCTGCACTATGACCAGCAGGATTTGTAGTAGATGAAAACTGAAGCCAATTAGAGTTATGAACATTGAAATCGCCTACAATTGAGATATCGCAAGACGGAAACTGAGACAGGAGATAGTCAACTTTCATACTAAGGTAATCGAAAAAGTCTTGAAAGTTACTGTCATTAGGAGACCTATAAATGCAACAGTAGAATTTCACAAACTTAGGACCAGAATATTTAAACCAAATCACTTCAAAATTTTTATTTTCTAAGTAAGAAACCCTCTTGCAAGCAATTCTGTCCTTGATGTAGGCACATACGCCTCCTTTATATCGAAAGTTAGAGTGAAGGTGGTATTGAGGAAATTGCAAGTCGGGTGACCCGGAGCTTGCAGAGGAGACTTGTGTTTCAGATAGAAACAATATATCAGGTTGTAATTGTTCAAGATGTTGGTGAATAGCATTAAGATTAGACCTGATACCGCGGAGGTTGCAGCAGTGAATCAGAAAGTTGATACTTTTGATTACCGTGGTCGCTTGGGCCCTGGCCTCCCGGACATCCGAATGGGGCAGGATTTTACGTCCGGAATTTATTACCCTAGAAACCATAGCCATCTTATTTTTTAATTTGGGACTTTTAATCCGATATGAAGATATTGAGTTCGAGAAGGAAGAATAAGGGTGAAGGAAAAGGTAACCGGCATCCCTTACCGAGTTCAGAAAATCGGAGACCCAATATTAAGGAGCCCATGGTAAGGGTGGTGGTACCTTCCTGGCTGGCATGGAGTACACATGCCTACCACCTTATGCTTATGATATATTAGATCAAAAAGGGTTATGTAGTTATGTAGCCTTAAAGTCTTTAGGTGAACAGTACTTATACAGTAGTAATAAACAAATTTGCACTATGGAAATGAAACACAGCTGATTACTTGCTGTTTATAATGTTATAATCTTCAATCTGAGGCCACCATTCGTTCCGTATTATACGGGACAGTCCCTTTTTTAAACACATCATGTAATTATTTTGATAAATTACGTGTTTCGTATTTGTAAAGAAGTCTCTTTTTTATTTCGGTTTTTACGTTTCATTGTTTAGAAGGAATTAATCAAAGTCCTGAAAGTACGAAAAAGATAGCGTAGATAAGACACAATAGGATGACATCACAAGTTCTACAGTATTAAGTATCGAGTCTATCGCGAAAGAATTTGCTTACGATTGTCTTGTACGTCTGGAAAATAAATATACCGGTGTGTGTAAATTAATATAGTGTAAATAGTTCGTTAGTTAATGTTAAGGGGTTAATAAATAACTGTTTTTAAATAAATAATCGTTATAATGTAGTGTGTATCTAAGACGGTATAAAACTAAAAAATGCCAAAAAGAAAGTGTACATTTAATAAAGATTCGGAAAGTGAATGTCCATTTATTAAAAAGACAACCACAGATAGTGATGTAAAGTGCTTAAAATTTTGCGCACAGTTTTCACTTGCAAATGGTGGAACGGTGGATGTTATTCAACACATATTGACACTTAGCATAAAAAGGCAGATATTGCTGCCTCTAGTGGTAACAAAGTGTCTTCTTTTTTCACATTTAGGAAAGATGAACAATAGCTAATTGCTATTGAATGTACTTGGTAATACCATATGATCCACAAGCAGTCCTTTCGTTCTACGGATTGTACTAGTAAGCTACTAGAATGTTGCTTCCAATAAAAATTTGCACGTGCTAGAACCAAATCTGAAACTATTGTGTGTAACATTTTACAAAAAAAATCATTATGCTCCATACAAAATGATCTTGGAACGGCCAATTTTGTAACAATCTATACGGATTGTTCAAATCAAGGGAGCGTAAAAATTTGTCCTATACTCATAAAATATTTTATGAAAGACAAAAACATAAGTAACACTTTTGAAAGTTGAAAATATTCCAGGTGAAACTTCAGACATCATATCCGAATATATTATTAAAACGGTTAATACGAGTTAACGAGAAAACTAATGGCGTAGCAGTAAGACATGGCCAGAATAACGTTTTTCATAAAGTTCAGCAGTTACTTAAAAGTCCTTCATTTGGGGTGAACTGTGTTACTTATATCCTTCATGACTGTGCTCAAACACTGCTTGCCTATTGACATCGAAACCATTATAGTGAAAATCTATGGCTATTTCCGCATCTATACTGTTCGAGTTGAACAATTAAAAGATTTTTGTGAGTTTGTTAATGTTGAATACCAAAAACTGTTGGGATACAGTAAAACCAGAAGAATATTTGGCACCCATCAAACTCTTCCGGGGATGCGTCCATGTCCCACATTTCCCGTTTGTATAAATGGTCACCTTACTTCAATCAAACCTTGTACGAAATGCTGGTTAGGGAATGAAGGTTTGTCACTATTTGCTTTATTTTGTCTCGAGATTCCCAAAATCACCGCTGTCAAAATGATTCAACCCGTAAAATTCTGGAACCTCTAGTACAATAGCTGTCAAAATTGTTACTTAAAAAGTAAATATTGCTAGATCACTACCGCTAATTCCGCATTTTAATGAAATTAGCTAAAATATTTTTTGGCAAATTTAAAACTAGCGTAAAAGTCAAATATTTGTTTTAATCGCTGTAACATATGACAAACTTAACGTAAGAACAATACAAATATTACCTAATACGAGCACGTTACCAGACTATTTGGGAAACTCAGGCTTTTCAAAACCTATGTTGTAGCACTGTGTCCTTAAAGTTGAGCCGTTACGTACAGGTTCAAATAAGGAACGTAGAACCAAGCTTCTTGGGTTTCGCATACCTACACGATAAGGTCCAAAGAAATAAAATACTAGTTAAATAAGCGTTATTTATTTTGATTTATAAATTTTTCTGTATCAAACATGAACAATGCATTTTTCTATGCACTTTTCTAGACCTACAATATTATAATGTAAATTGTGCAGCACTAGCATCAGCGTTATTCCTTGGATGGCGAATGAAAATCATATTTTTAACACTGAAAAATTTATATATGTAATAATGAATTTAATTGTGAAATTATTTATTACCTTTGGAGGACAGGGCCCACAGCACGGTCCACAAGGGTAACAGCACGGTGCACATACGCATGGAGCACAATAGACCGGATAACAGCATGGGTAATAGCATGGATAGCAAGGGGCACAGCAAGGTACGCAGGGCATGTTGGTTTATATTTCACAAAAATTTTGAAAGAAAATATGAAAATTTCGAAATTTAGTTGAACCGGATGAAATTGGTTACTAACGCTTATTGAGTTATTTGTTTACTAATACCTACTTTTTGTTTTTAGTTAGCTACCTCATTTTTTGTTGTGAAAACAACACCAATTATATTCTGGTTACTTTTTTTATAGATCACCCCTAGTCATGACAATTTCCATTATGTATATAATAATATGACGTCTGTAACCTTAATCATAGATTACCGACTGATAACAAATGTCAATAACCTTCACGTCGCGTCGCCCGTTTATACAAATATGTTCTTCTAACCTACAAAGTGGAATTTAAAAGAAATGAAATAATTTCAAAAATATTTTTTTTAGGTTAATCGCGCAATTTATTTTTTAATACGTTTATAACGAAAACAGGCAACATTGTAAAAACAAAAACAATAATCGATGTCAGTTCGACGTTTAAAAATTCAAGTCAGATAAAGGTTAATAAACATATAGATGCTAACTTGAAAAAGTTATAAAGCCGCCGCTTCTATAATACCGATAATACTTAGTTTGCTTTATATTAAGAAACTTCATAAAGAAAAGTTATGTAAAATTAAATTTTATTTCAAAAATATGTTTACACATTTTTTATAAAATTAATCGTTATTCAGCTATTAACAAAAATTGAACTAACACTTAAATTCTATATAGACTCATTGACACGATGGCAGTAAACAAGCCAACTACCCGCATCAAGTTACTGGAAGACTGTAGCTGGCGAGGAATATTTCTTGTGCCGCTAATTTATCAGCATATCATGCATGATGCTTCAAGAAGAATTACAAATCAAGAAATCGTGGACTAGAAATTGGTTTTTAAGCAAAGATACACACGGTGCATTATCCCAATTGCTTAAAGAGTTGTAGGTAGAGGAGCCTCTGGAATATAGAGCATTTTTGCGTATGCTGCCCTGAAATTTTTGATTTGTTGCGAGATTTGGTGATACCATTTCTGACAAAACAATACACCGTAATGAGACAATCACTTTCCCGGGAACTAAAGTTAGAAGCTACTTCAGCATACCTTGCTACCAGAAGCAACTTTGGAATGTTGCAGTACTTATTTTGTGTTTCGAATCAAGATACGTTTCCACACTCTGCGAAGTCTTGTATAACAGTATAACATGTAAAGGTATGTAACAAATTGATGAAAAAACAGAAAATTATTGCAAGTAGATATAATTAAGGAGTAGATATAATTAATTAATTATAGTTACAATGAATTATTACAAATTACAACAGTTCAGTATATTGAAAATAGTCATGATGTGAAGAAGATGACGAATCACTTGGTGAACCCCATTTGAGCAGCTACAGCCTGATGAGGACCGAGTTTCTTCAGTTGAGTGCTATTAATCTGCCGAATAAGTCAAACTCATCTTATTCATTACTACTGCGAGACAATGAATCCCTTAATTCTCTTAAATCATGGGCAATCGAAGCTATTTGTTGTACCTTTGTGCGTGGTTTATATTTTTTCATTGGTGGCACCGATTTGCCTGGGTATCACTTTTTGTTGATGACCGTTCTACTAACTAACTTCCCATCCACAGGATGTCATTGCCTTCAGTTGGCTGAGTCTGGAAAGTAAGTGGAACATCCTTAACCATTTTAATATTAATGTATTAGATAACAATTAACTTCTGTATTATAAGTGTTTTGTAACTGTGGTTCCTATTAGTGGAGTTTATCAGCCTATTTCCACAGTTTATGCTTTTTGAGCGCGACGTTTCGGAAGCGGACTCTGCTTACATAATCAGGCTTAGTCCTGAGAAGGACTGTTTTCGCACTTGAGTCGAATTGATATGTTATATATAATTTTTCCCAAGCACTTGACTACTCTCAGATTCGAACTTGGTACCTTTCACTTACTAGTCTGATACCTTTACCGCTGAGCCACTGAGTAATTCAATATATATTTTTTAGAACTTATATATATATATATATATATATATATATATATATATATATATATATATGTTAAACTGTTTCGTGGTTGCGCTTAAGCTCTTCGCGCATTATTAGAATCCATATGGGTTTCATTTCTACACTAGCTTGGCTTATTGGATTTTCTGCTAGTGCGATGTATGTGGCTTCTTGGTGTTTCCGACGAGTTGTGTTCTCGTCCTTTGCCACTATTTGTATGTTATTCCATTGAATGCGGTGGTCATGTTCGGCGATTCTTGATCTTTCTGTTTCGCCCTTATGGGCATAAGAACAACGTCCGTAAGGGATAGTCTACAGTTAATAACTTTTTGATTAAACTGCGGGCCATACCCGGTATGCGGCTTCATACGCCACGAGGACCTTTATTGGGCACCAAATCTTCTTCAAGTAGGTGAAACAAATAGGAACTTTGGAAAAGTGTGCTGCCATCCACAGTGTCGTTACTACCGACGTCAATCTAACTAAACCGGTAATCGTGAGCAACCATTGCAAAAATCATAATACTGTTGGTTTTTTTGTAGTTAAAAAATGTGCTACCACAATTTGGAACGGCCATTATTTGGATATGTTTGCCATCAATCGCTCCATAATACTGGAAAGTTTCATCTATCTCTGAAGCGCTGTTTAATAGTTCTCTATTCATCATTGTAAGTTAATTGTTAGTGGAGTTTATCGGCCTATTTCCACAGTTTATGCTTTTTGAGCGCGACGTTTCGTTATCCAATGCTTGATAACGTGTTAAAAATATTAGTAGATTCAGAATATTTGAAAAAGCAATCCCACTTGAACTGAAAACAATTGATAAGGTTCTGTTAGCTCTCTGTGCACTTCATAACTTCCTTCGAAATATAACTCTAAAAAGCCATATTCCGAAAGCGTCAACTAAAAAAGAAGATTTAGACCTCAATATTATACAGGGTTCGTGGAGGCCAGATACCAACGGCTTACTCAGTGTTAAACGATTTGAGCCTCATCACCCGTTAAAAAAGATAAAGAAAAAAAGGATGGACTATACATCATATTTTGTTAATGAAGGAGCCGTTAAATGCCAAAATAAAATCATTCTGTAGGAACTATTTTATAAATTTTTTTGTAACTTACACTGTAAAGACATCCACTCGTAATAATATAAAAAAGAGTACAAAATAATTAAAAATGGTACTTACTAAATTGCATTGTGTCTCCATTTTCAAAGTACCCGTGCCAATCACCTCTTTCATGATGTCACACCATTTAAAGTTTGGTACGGATATATTCTCTATTCCATATCCTCATTTTATGCTTTTGTTAACTTTCCCTAAGTCAAGGTTTTACTTGCTGCGGAAAGATTTGATTTTGGCTTTCGTCTCGAGAACTTCGAAATCCACAACATCCACATGTTTTACAATTTCTCGGAGTGCCGATTCACGCGCATGTTTGTTTTTGTATAACCCGCTGTACTGGTTCCACAAACACTCTTCGTCAACAAAAAAATTTACAAAGTTAATATTTAACTCTTCGTTCCATCTAGCAGGTGCCATAATAAATTATAAAAATTATTTATAACCGGACTCAAAAAACACACTGTAGACTGGACTTGAGCAGAGCATGAACTGGCTTGCGTCAGGCCAGCAGATGTTCCCATCAAGCCAACGTTGGCAACAATTCGGTTTGTTGGTGGAGAGAAAGTCCTTGAGAACTTGACTGGCACACTCACTGGGTTACAGCATCAGTTCACACGAGGCATGCTGCTCCCCTCAAGTAAATGGAAACGGGTTGCTGGCTTGTTTGCCGGCATCGTGTCAATGAGCCTTTAGGAATCTTTTTATCGCTAAGTCACACATCGTACTAAAAAATTGTATAGAATATAATTAATCGATATGATTGGGTCTATATGTTGGCATTTTTCGATCTTTAAAATATACAGCTGTTTCGGAAATATTTGGAAAAAAAAAGCATAAACTGCTGCTAATAAACTTCCCTCTCCGCCGCAGAGTTCCTCTCAAAATAAAATCAACTCCAGAAGAAATGAAAACAAGCTTAAGGTTCTAGACACTAACATACATCCACACACAGATACAAACACACACGCGCGCGCGCGCGGGCATGCACAAACGCGCGTACACACATACATACACACACAGACACACACACACACACACACACACACACACACAACACACACACATGGATGGGCAGACGTACGGACAGATGAACAGACCAAGAGACGGGCAGACGGACGGACGGACGGACAGACGAACAGACGGGCGGGCGGACATGCACAAACGCACGCACACACACACTCTCACTCTCACACACGCGCGCACATACACACACATACTCATACGCACACAAACACGCACATATACACACACACACGCGCGCGCGCGCGTATTCATACATATACACACGATTATTTGTTATTTTTTCTTTGATTATTAAGATATAGAATTTCACTGGTAAGATTTATCGTAAAGTAAAAGTAGAGTAGAGTAGCTTGATGATCGATTATCTGGTCTGTTAACACGTCCTTTTATTTTGATTATGTACAAATATTTCGAAACTTTACGGAACAAAGCTTTTATTTTACTGATTCAACTGATTTATGCGAATACTCGTAGTTAGGTATTTAGATCCCCATATTTGGATTATAAACAAACTGTCGCTCCTTTAATTTATGACTTTCTCCTGCTGTGCCTTACGTGTTACGAACTATCCTACTTACAAAATTAGTAACATGTCCACCCCTTTCGCCACTGCACTGATCTACCAGAACCCCTATTATCTGTTACTTCAGATTCTACTGCCATTTTTCTCGTAACGGTGTGTGTGCATGTGTGCGTGTGGGCGTGGTTTCGCAATTGCGTCCGTGGATGTTGTCAATTATTTCTGAAACTTCTGTATACTTCAAAGATAAAAAATACCAACATAGACCTTAAACACATCAATTACTTATGCTTTATGCAATTTTTTGATACCACGCATAATTTAGCGGAACAAAAATTGTTAAGATATAATTTAAGTGTTAGCCCGATTTTATTCAATATCTGAATGACGATTAATTTTATAAGAAAATGTGTAGATATATTTTTTAAAGAAAATTTTATTTTACATAACTTCCCTTTATAATGTTTCTCAATGTAAAGCAAACTAAGTTTAAAAATACTATCGGTATTTTATGGAAGCGGGCAGTTTGGAATTTTGTTAAGTTAGCATCTGTATGTCTTAACGTCGTAACGGACGTGAAGTTTTAAACGTCCATCTGACATAGATTGTTTTTGTTTTTGAATGTTGTCTATTTTCGTTATCAACGTAAAAAAAAGGGAATGCATAATTATCGTAAAAAAATATTATTATAGTAATTAAGGTGTCGAGGGTGTTACGGGTATAATAATTCCTCGAGAGATGTACGTTGACCGCGGGCATTATTACTGCAACACCCGCGGTGCCTTCTATATTTAATGTCCTTTTAGTGTGTTAATAAACAAAGTGGGCTTGACTTTTATTTTAGCAAAAAATATAATCGAGTTTGTTCAGTCACCTTGGTTTCGTAACTATGCAATGTGTTTTTTGTAACCAACATCAATTTTTCCGATGCCGTTTTAGTCGTTTTGTGCTGTAATAAAAACTTTGTCCGAAGATCTTTCCCAAGAAGTGCTATTAAAAACTGCCGAAGTACTTGTACCACAAAATACAAAAAAGGTGTACGAAATAGTGATGCTAGCTTACTTTCAAGATTTTTTGTGAGTTGTATTCTCCAAATTCTCTTGGACAAAATCTTCAATGCTGCGCAAATAATTAATTGTAAATAAAAAAATTAAAAGCAACGAGAAATTTGTTCAATTGGAGCTTTTCCTTGAGTAAACAGGAATAGATTATCAACCAAAAAAAATCAAAAGTTAATTCATAATTAATTAAATAGAAACTATAAAATAAACTCTCAAATTTGGAATATGACCCAATTTTTATCAAATTTTTCACACGGCCCGAGTTCGATGAGATAAGAAACGTGCCGGGTACTGTTTCGACGGGAACATTCGCATACGGCCGCCCCCCCCCCGTTCGCGGTCGCGTTTGCGAGGGATCGAAATAAAAACTCGCAGACGGTCCGACGTGAGGGTCGACTTTGCGCATCGCTTAATAACTTCGTTATTTACCGGCCGATTTTTTCGAAACTTTTCACCAATGTAGATCGAGACCAAACGCTAAAACGGGATTTTTAACATTTTTGTATACCCTCCATTTTTTGAGATATACATACATATTCCTTGTTTCGCGCATCCTGACTCTGAAATTTGCGCGCACGGTACACTACATCACTCGCCCGAAGCTCTCAACCAACTCTGTCAACAGCCTGTTATTGAATAACTACCAAGAACCAAAACAAAATTCCTTGATGCAAACTGGACGTTTCTCACGAAACCCAAACTCCATCACACTGAAAACTCGCACTTGGAACAATACAACTTGTCTAAAATTGGAATCTCTTCTTGTGGTGCTGTCAGACAAAAATTATCGTATTCAGAGATAGAGTTGGGGATGGACAACTAACTTAGGTACCCGTGCTAGAAGGACAGAATTCTAATCAAATGAACAAAACTAAAACTAAGAACAAAACTAAAGCTAGCAACAGACTAAGACTAAGTGTACGAAAAGTTTGCGATAGCATCGGTCACGAAAGATCCCTCGCAATACCTTGAATACTAACGATATGTTACCACCTGCACACGTCGATAGTTGATCTATAGGTCCCACATAATAAAACAAAGCGGTAGAAACCAACTCCGGCTTGGTCACCGTTCGTGAAGGGGTCCGCGTCAAGGGCACTTCCGACAACTCATTACTATCCGGAATGCTGTATCGCCGCACCCCCAACGCGAAGAATCAAAAGAAACACCTATGTATGGGGTACCATACACCACAATGTTTTACAAAGAACGCTAAGATTTGCTTCAGTGGTGTAGGGACCCCACCTCCGCAATATCACTAAACGTCACAGTCACTCTCGAAGATTATGAAGAGGTTCAGCAGCTACGTCCCATTCCAATCTCAAAATCTGCTCCCTGGATCCTCATTTATCCAAAACAAATAAAAAAAAAATAATTACTAACCAATATAAGTTAAAATCGTATAACGTTATCGTTATAGTGAAGAAAACGAAAAATCTCAAACAGCACTGCAATCCAAGTAGATCGGAAGCGCAGCAGACCGCGCAACAAAGAACAAAGATCAAGTGGGGAAAAATACAGCTAATAAATAAATCCTTTGTCCTTAACACGACAGAAAGAAACTAACTCAACACGCCCGTGGTGGGCCGAATCAGAATATCTCGTTCAACGAAGGCGAAAGAGGACATGCCACTCTTCACGGGATCCAGGCTTTGTGCTGCTGCACAATCGTCGACCAAAGACGAGACACACTTTCTCCAACTCATCACACCATTTGGTTAGTCGCCGCTTACGACAAGCAAGGGCATCTGCAATTCTTGCCCCGTTGCTGCACAGGGAAATAAACGTCAATTACTTGGTCTCAGGATTTGCGTTCAAGTCCTTAGCGTTCCATACTCCCTTAGAGACACCTGATGCATCCAATAATTCATAAGTCTGATACGAAACTTTCTTCTTTATGTAATATGGCTCAGCAAATTTCGGTGCTAACTTGGTCGCAAAGTAACGAGACGCGTCCGAAAGAACATAATTCTTTTGCCACACAGTATCACCAACTTAAAATGTCACTTAACGTCTGCGTAAGTCGTAATCCTGCTTACTTTTAACGTAGGCTGCATTGAGACTTCGCTTAACGTCACTACATACTTCTCGGAGAGTTTTACTCTTCTCCATCAACGGTGTTTGATCGGCAAACTCCGCATTTTCTAAAACATTCCCATCAATTCGTTCGTCATGTTTAGATTCGTCCAACAGTATCTCTCGTCCAAAATTGGCAAAATAGGGCATCAGGCCCGTAACTTTTTGTGTAGCGATACGTATAGCACACGCTACTTGCGGCAAATAGTTATCTCAGTTTCTCTAATTATCCTCTACTTAAGACGTTAGCATAGTCTTCATACTCGATTCATCAGTTCTGAGAGTATCCTGGGGGTGATATTTCGCGTTATAAATCGTCTTAACCCGATATTATGTAACTATTTTCTGAAATTATCCGTTACTAAATTGTTATCCATTGTCATACAACACATACAGTGGTTCCCCAAACATAAGAAAAACGTTTTCTTCAATATTCTTAATCACACTGGACGCTGTAGCACAACGTAAGGGAAAGAACAGTATAAACTTGGAAAAATAATCGGCAACAACTATCTAACTAACAGCTAGTTGATCTCGGTAAGGCTTATAGTATGTCCGTGGCAATGATTTGCCAAGGCTTATCTATAACGGGATGTTTGGGCATAAGTCCCTTCAATTTCGGCCAATAATACTGTTGAGATATCCGTTCAATAAGTGGTAAATATGCCTGCATGCCCTTCCTTAGGGTCGTCATGAAATTGCGATAAAATCCGGGGACGTTCCCCTTTCGGTACAACAACATACCATTGTTCTTCATCACCCCTCAACTTCGGGTAACTACAACTAACATGCTTTAATGACCTATCGCCCTCTGGTTTCTACTGGGGATACGCAATCGGCCTTACCGCGATATTCGTCTTCATTCTCTCCATCCATCCGTCTTTCTCCTCTTCCTTATGCTCATCTACTAATTCCTTCTTTTCTATTTTAGTCTTGTTCGGTAAATCACAATCTGGTTAACTGTCCACTTCAAGTACGTCGATAACTAGCACGGAACGACAGGACATGGTTCTTTTTTGCGGTAATAATTTCTAACTTGTACCTACTGCCGAAGACGACCAAACTGATAGGTAGTAGGCACCTCTAATTATAAAGCCAAATGAGAGATGCACGATCGCTAATAAAGATAAATTCTGCTCCCTCGACGTATGGACTTAACTTCTCCACTGACCAAAACACGTCTAAACACTCCTCGGTAAAACTTCCTTCTGTTTCTTGTCTAAGATCTGCTATTATAACATATGACTCGTCCTTCCTAATTAATGGTCTGCGTCAATATGGAACCAATTCCAAAGTCTGAACCATTCGTCTGAACAGACATGACAGTATGGGTGCGGAAACTAAACAATCTTATAATTTCGAAAGCTCTTTCACAATTCTATCTCAAACAAATTTTGCAAAATTCTTCAATAATTTAGTCAAAGGTGTGATAATTGTAGAAAAATTTTGAATAAATGTGCGGTACTAACTCGCTAGAGTTTTCCTTTATTTAGCACAACTGCTTTAGTAGGAGAATTTGTCTTTTTCAATTTCTTACTAGACAGTTTTTTTTTAAATTTATAAATTAGGTGACATTGTTTTGTGTAATCGTTACTAACAATTTTTACAAGAAAAGCCAAGTTCTATCTTTCAATAAATGTAAAAACCAGTATTTTAGAGTATCATCAAAATAAATTCAACTTTAACCAAAATGAAAGTATTTAAATTCTTACTGTACTCCACATAATTAATACTCATGTCATATTTGCTTCAAGTTAGTGGTCATCACGATTTACAGACATTTATTTTAGTTCATTTTGTTGATAAAATGAGCATAATATTCAAGACAAATTACAAGAGAGTTATGTACTACAAAAACCTCATTCCTTACAAAGAACTGTATTCGTATATATACTTCCATTTGTTAGTACACTTCTCTTATTAACGTGTTAACTACATTATATGCCTCTGTAGGAATATAATTGCTCATTCAATTTTTAGCAGTTCCAAGCTTTAATTCAGAAATAAAATTTCTAATAAATTCATATTTTAATGAAAATTGAAAATGTAGCAATAAAAATAAATGATTACAATTCATGATTATGATATCCAGAGCTTATACTAGAGCTTAACATTATTTAAACTACTTAATCATCAGAATCAGAGCAGTCACATTCAGGAAGCTTTACTTTTGAAAGTTCATTCCATAAACGAACTAAAGTATTAGTTGTTAAAACAACACCAACACATCTTTGTTCATGTTTTATAGATTTATGGAAAGCATCTACACTGTCATTATTTTTACAAACTCTTTTTAATTCTGCTAATAATTTTGTATTTTGCTCCAACAATTTTTTGTTCATATTTTTTAATTCTTTACATTCACCTTTCAGAGATTCATTTTTCCCTAATACATTCTGATAATTAATATAAGTTTCGGCTTCTTCTCTTGCTTTTCCACGAGTTCTTGGTATTTTCGAAGATGCATATTTTGATTTCCTAAAATGTCTGCTTATAACTTAGAAATTAAAAATATATAATACCCTTTTGGTTTCCAATCGCCACTATCACCATAAGTACCAAATCGAGTAAATCCATCATCAAATGGATCTTGAAAAAAATCTGAAAGAATGGAAACGTGTGATACCGGACTAGATGTCATTTCCAAATGTTACCTTCTGAGCTACTATCCATGTCAAACATTTTTTGTGAGTTTTTTTTATTACTATATAATTAATTATGCAAACAACTTTGTATTTTAATTAATGAAAATAATGATCAAAATCCAAATGTCAAACTCAGTATTGTTTAGTGCCTAAGTCTGAAGAGGTTGGTACAATTTGAAACTTAATAGTAACCTCAGTGGCGGCGTTAAAAAGATTTGTGGAATAATATATGCTCTCAGTTGTAATGCAACTTATATATCCTCAGGTCGAATGAAGCATTATGTCATGTAATAGTTGTTACGGGCATGACACTCACCAGAACATCAAACCGTAAAGGAAAACTGTATGGTACCGACATAGCTTTGTGGTATGGGCGGAATCTTTCTCAAAAAGAATAATCGTTACACTTCAATAAACTCACGATCAGTACTAAAATGTCACAAAGGCGTCACCTGACTTTCAATTTCTCGAAGTCCGCATAAGTCAGGAATGCGAACTGTTCACTCAAAATTCGACAAACTTGCACAATATCCAAAAGCTCTTCGCATCCAGTGCTCGAGCCTTAATTTTTGGCTCAATCCGAAAATTGACTACAAAATTCACTGTTATAATTTACTCGCTGAACACCTTCTTAATTTGCAATATTAATTCTTTCCGTCTTAAATTTTCTCAATAAAATCTTGATCTTGATTACTTAACCTAAAAAATTTACGTTAACAAGCTAAAAGTTTCATAACATAAAACTATACTGATCAAAAATTATTCTGGAAATCTCTGCTGAAATAACGTAACTTAAAAAAAATCATCAAGAAAACAAAATAATCTTAACTAAAAATCTCAACTTAATCGTTCAGAAAACTTAAAAATTTAACATTAATTTAGTTTCAAATCCCTATAAAACTTTACGTTAAAATTGAACAAGAACCTTATATTATTCAAACTCAAAAAAAGAAATAATAACTTTTATTTAATGTCACAAAATATTACTAAAGCACTAAACTTTTAAATTTGTAAAACCTGTACGTGCTGTAATTTAGAAGTCACAAACAAACGTAAAACTCCTAAAATAACCTATAAAATAAAAATAACATGTAAAGATAAAACATAAACGAATATAATAGTGCCGACTTAGGCTACGGTTATAGTAGATGCGTATTCGGACGAATAATAATTCTAACGAATTCGTCAGAATAATGAAACAATGTAAATCTTATCAGAGTGGTTATAGTGCAGCTGCACTGGTCGCCAGCTAAAACACGAATTCGCCACAACAAGTTTGTCGTTCATACTAGTTTGATCTTACATACGAATTCGTGCGTCGTTAAATGATGACGTGGAAAAACTAATAAGCCTTGTCTTTGAAAATAGATGTTTTTCGGACATGAAAGACAAAACCTACCATAACAGAGACTTATCTCGTAGAAAGTGGGAAAAGATCAGCCAAGAAATGGAAGCTAATGGTAAGTACCTCAATTTATTTCTATTCATTTACTTATAAACAAAATTAAAATTAAATTTAACATCGAATATTATATGTACATAACGTAGTTACCTAAAAATATTATATTGAATTGTAGTTCACCAGCAGGACTGACAAAATAATTTTAAAGGCTTCTCTCACTTCACTCGCTGTTTTTCCATAATGATTTTGTCAGTTCTACTTCAATAATCTATATTAAGAAGTGTTTTATTTTATTTACAGTCGAAACTACTAAAAATAAATGGAGAGGTTTGCGAGACACATTTCGTAAAGAATTGCAAAACTCGCAAAGAGAAAATCGGGCGATGGAGGGGCCCTCTTAAAAAACGTCATGGTCTTATTTTACCAGCATGATGTTTTTAAGAGATCAATTTGTGCCCCTGAATTTACTGAGCAGTATTCCTGAACCTCTTGAAAGTGACACCAGAGTAGACCTTACTGTACAAGATTTCGAAAATACGCCCGAAAATGACACTAACACAGAAACAAATCCTGATTTTGAAGAATATACTAATTCGGAAATAACTGAATCCGAACCAATGATACAGACATCATCTGAAAATGTTATGGCTCCTCGAGCTAAATATACTAAAAAATGAACGTTCTTGTGAAACTTTTGGATATTGAACAAACTAAACTAGCCGAATTTAAAAGAAAAGTAGACGTTTCCAACAAAGATAAAAATCAAGAGGATGCTGATTACCATTTTCTCATGAGTTTGTTTCCAGCTCTCCGAAATGTTTCAGAAGCAAGGAAAATGTTCGTGAGAATACGATTGCAACAAGTATTTTGTGACGAACTGATGTTTGGTCAGCATGTTCCCACTTCAGGACAACAGGAGATAAACTTCAGTAACCTGTCATCAGTTTCACAGCAAGTGCTTTACAGTAACCCTCCTTCAACAAGTAATGCAACCAAATCGAACTTGGGAAAGTATTCCTACCTCGCCTACGGACGTGGCAACCCCATCCCAGGACAACCCCAATAGCACAGAATATTATCTCACTACTTTAACTTCGCATTTTTCTTCACACGACCCTAGTAACTGAAGATGCGTGTATTTAAAAGTTATTACTTTATAGTTAGTGGAACAAAATTTGTATTTCAGTTTTGATAGTAAATAATAAAATACCTATAAATAATGTCCTTACCTTAATAATAATAATAATAATAATGTCTTTATTTGGACACAAGAATATATATAAGCTAATTGACCAGCTACTATGCAGATTACGATGTCCAAAGGGCGAAGTTCACTTTCGGGATGCAAAATCCGTCAGTGCTCTTCCACTTAGCCCGACAAATAGTAAATTCCAATAGACGGGTGAGCTGAGTATGAGTAATACATGCAATGAAAAAGTTTTAAATAAGGAAATGAAATGACAATAGAGATGAAATGGGACGTGTATATTTGTAGTAACTTATCGGCGTCTAAGTGCACAGCAGGTGTTTACGAAGTGTTTTTTTAAAATTAGTTGGTGAGAGATGTTTGATACTCGGCGGAAGTGAATTATATAAATTACATACATTATATGAAAATGATTTTTTAAACAGCTCTAAATTATGTTTAGGAACAGTAATTAAATCCTTCCGCCGTATGTTGACATGATGTACATCAGTACGAAAGCAAATCTTATTATACAGATATGGAGGTGATTTATTCATTATAATTTTGTGATATAAGTTAGCTGAGTGAAGAAGTCGACCTTGTTCCATATTAAGCGCAAGTCTTTCTTCTGGCGAAATACATGTACGACAATTTGATTGCTTATAGATATTTGCATCGATTCCATTAAGTATGTAGGAGAATCTTTCTGGTAACATTCTGAAATATTCTGCTTATTTGGTTTATTCAGTAATTCTTGAAATAACGTGTGATATTCCCCATTCGTTTCTCTTGAAGTAAAAACCTTATTCGTACATTCACTTCTTCCACTCAAAAGTAATATTTTTAATAACAAAGGACTTTCGAGAAAGTAATCATCAACATCCATTTTGTGAACTGACGAAACGACTACTGACCTTCGTCAGTATCCGCATTCACTGTACCCACATATTTCAGAAGAAAAGTTCTGACGAATTCGTCAGAATTATTATTCGTCCGAATACGCATCTACTATAACCGTAGCCTTAAGCCATTGATCGCGTAGTAGAAGGAAAATGTCAAGGGTATCTATTTGCCAAAAATAATCAAACACGAAAATACCAATTTCCGCAACAAGAAGTAATCAAATTCGTTACCTGTTGTTACGTTTCAACATAAAAAAGAACCATAAAGATCATAACACCAATAAGTCAAATTCCGTAAGATTACTTTGCACAACTAGCAATTAATCTAATTTAAAGACAGCGTAAAAAAATTATATACAAAAAATCACAAATCAATACATCTACGGAATTTTACATTAAAATATACAAAATAATTATTTACATGTTTTGGTAGCCACAGGCGGAACAAAAGTCAAATAAACAACAAAACAGTTAGTTCTTACTTCATGCATTCCTTTAACGAAAATGCCATCCTATATTGATTTAGAATCAATTATTTAATCTTCAAGTTCCAACACAACGCTGCACTTTTCTTCAGCATTTGATAAACTTTAACCCTTTACCACCTTATACTAAAATTCAAAACAACGAAAGTCCTATTATTACATTATTACATGAAGTTCTAGCAAGACATAATTATCAATTTTTCTTTTAGGAAATATCATTAAGATTAATGTACTTTAACGCGCAACTATTCATCAATATACAGCAATTATTTCTCACATCATAAGATAAAATTTACACAACGTAAATTCAAGCCTGGAGATTCCTATAGTATAATCACCTTTTTAAATAAAATAATACAAAAGGGCTGGGCCAAAAATGAAGAACCGTACACTCCACTATTTCTAAAATTCATCAAGCTCTTCATGCTTTACAATAATGAAGGGTTGTTTACATCGTAAATAATAAAAATCGCATATTACGAAACGCTTTAAGTAAAGCTGCAACAAATTACTGGTCGACGCCCTTTTCCATATCTAATCTACTACTCACACTACAAACACCTTCCGCTACATAACTAACCTCGGCTTTTAGGTCTGCACCCACATATCTTTTACTTTCGCAATCTCAACTTCAACTCTCAAAATCTATATATCCAGTGACTAAATACAAAAACAAATATGCCGTCTTCCCGCTCATATAAAAAGAATACGTACAAACGATATCGCGCATTGAAACTTCATTTCTTACTTTAACTCATGCACCCAAAGAAGGAACGCTAGAAACGGTAACCAACTTGCGTCATTCAAGATTCAACACTTCTATACTAAAAGTACTTGAGCCATAGTATAAATGGTATACTAATACCAAGGGACTAAAGTACAACTTTTGATTCCGTGAATGAATAATCACTCAAAGGATTAAAATGTAATTCAATTTTGTGGTATATACGGTATTTTTCTACTGTAAGGATTAAAACCTACAAATTTATAAAAAATTATGTAAATCAAAACATTAAATCTTCGTTTATTTCTATTTTTACATAAGAGATGGCGTTCCAAATTTTATAACAGAAACGTTTCTAAAGAAAAGTTTTGAACAAATTTGTAACTTTATATTATATCGAATCTTCACATTTATTATTTTATAAATACTAATTGAACCACTAATGTCAAATTATACATTATATGAAAATATAAACTTTCACCATTATTACACATATTTAAAATCGGTTACAAATTAGAGTCGATGTGAAACATGACACATAACCTCACATGATGTGACATAACCTTTTAACACAATCTACTTTGGCTAGTTTATCAATCGTCAAGATCCAAACGGAAATATGAAAAGCCATCACATAGTAAAGAGAAACCGGATGAATTTCTCACGCCAAATAAAAATTGACACGAATAAAAGACGTAGAATGACAGTTAAGTGCGCTTCTTTTTGTACTACGTTTACATAATATTCTTTATTTTTTAATACATATTTAAGCACAAAATTAACCTTTATAAGAACAATCCACAATCATCCAAAACTTTGGCTTGTTTATGAACGCACAACTGTCTCTTGCTGTCACCGAGGGTCATTTGAAAGTAGCGACTAAGGAGAGGATCTCGTTCCTTGATCTGCGCATGCACCTAAAAAAACACTTTTGGTTTAATGGAAGTGGTCGACTTCGATACTCAAATAGCATTTTCAATGTCAAACTGGTAAAGCACGGTTGCAATAGTGGAGAATGCTCGCTTAGATCGCATTCAGTGCGGGTTCGATTCCCGACCAATGTAGCTTTTTTAAATTTAAGTTAGAGTAGTTTTTTATCTAATCTAAACCATATATATATATATATATATATATATATATATATATATATATATATATATATATATGGTTTATTGACACACGTACCATAGTGAAGAAAGAGAAAGAGAGAAAAAAATTTTATTAAATATTCGTCAAATAACTTTATATTAATAACTTAATTTATATATATATATATATATATATATATATATATATATATATATATATATCATATTTAAGTGCATGCGCAGATCAAGGAACGAGTACCTCGCCTTAGTCGCTACTCATTTGAATCGCTGACGAGCGCTCACGAAAACGACCGAAGTAAGCGCGCAACTTTCGAAATGATTGATTTTCATTTTTCAGTAAAACTAAAGACTGTAAATGAAAAAATACCCCGGCATAGCCACATTTTAGTTCTGCAAACTCAACAAGTTTCCATCGCGATAGAATATAGTGAGGAGTAGGCAACAAATAAAAATAATTTTCTCATGTTAATTGCCTATTTCCAAGCCAGGTTGCCCTGAACACTCGGTATAACAATAAACAATAAAAATCATCTGATTAATCATGTTAAAAGGTCGGTCAGAAGGTAATTTTCGCTTCAGTTTTCATGAATTAGCAAAAATGATTTTTTTTCCTACCATCTGAATCTTAGATTAGATAAAAAAAGGTCTTAGATCTGAACCCACTTTGCCTGTTACAATGAATATATAGGGACCGCCACTGATCCTGTATGTTTATCTTTGTTACTGTCAATGTTATAATTTATGTTTAACGATTTCTTATTAGAAACGTATGTGTATGTGTATATATCTTAGTCTATTTTACCTAGTCTAAAGTATATATTATAAAGATAGTAAATGGTAACGTCTTTAATTATGTTTTTCAACATCCGTTTTTATAACTAGATTTAAATGTTGGCAAACATGTAAATTGTCAAAATATGATATTTCATATTTGACGTTATCAATGGAGTTTTGGTAAAGTTGACAGCCATCCAATCATTTACCACCAATGATATCTAAATTATTTGTTTTTCGTACAATACAAAATAATATTCATTGTGCCTTTTCAATTAATAAACTTGTGCAAACATTCCTGGCAGGTGAGATCAATGTTTAAGAGATTTGGAAGTGAAATTAATCCTTGGCTCCGTATTGATTCTACGTATATAATAATAATCTGGGCTCATAAAAACAATTCAAATACTTTTTTAACTCCTTTTGTACTCTCTTCTTATAATTTGTTCTTGATTGTGTTTTTTATAATGATCTATAAATGTTTGACATTGGCACAACAAAATACTGTTATGTTTAAATTGTCAGGAAGTTGTGTTAGTGCCAAACATCTAATTGAATAATTAAATTAGAAGTAACACGAGATAAGACATTATGTAAATTTAACATTTTTCTAAGTGCATACTAACTATTGTTTATATTTTAGATATGAAGTGACATTACATTGATGCATCCTAATACTGCCAATTGTATTTCAAAACCTTCATAAATCATATTAAAAAACATGCTAAACTCATGACATTAAGTGGATTCAAAATTAATTAAATAGTAGGTACCTTTAAAGCCACTCAGGTTATATGGTATACAAATAATTTTTATTTGTTAAAAATGAGTGATACAGCTAAGACAAAATGGTCCTGTGAATATTGTACATACGAAAACTTTCCTTCATCACAAAAATGCACTATGTGTCGCGGTCCTAAACCATTTCATAGTGAAGATATTTATCGGTTGCACGTTAATGATGAAAAATCTTTAGCAAATCAGACACTGCCAGGATTAGCAGCCGGGCCTTGTGAAAATAAAGTCAATCGTGGTAAATGGTCTTGCGAAACATGTATGCATGTAAATTCATCAAAAGAACAACTGTGTGCACAATGTGGAAGTTTGTCTCCATTATCATCTAATGCATTACATGAACATATGCAACCCTTAAAAATAACACAAAAATCTGATATTGCCCAAAGCTTATCAAGGTCTCGTACCAATAGCCCTCCTACAAGTTTAACAAACATCGAAAATAGCAGACGAACTACTCAAAAATGGATGTGTCCTGTAAGTTATTAGTTTTTTATCAAAATTTTTTTTAAATCCATTATTTTTAGGTGTGTACTTACGAAAATTGGCCAAAATCGATTAAATGTTCTATGTGTGGTCATGTTCTCAATAATAGTCAACGTTCACAAGCTTCTAGTCTTATTATGCCTTCACCTGAACGTGATGTTGATAATGTAGATTCCAGATTTCACACTAGCCAAAATATTTTAGGTATTACTACTAACAAATGTATTAACGTTTTCGTCAATATAAACTTTAGATACTTCAATTTCACAAAGTTCTAATAATTATGATACTGAACGTAAAATGAGACAATTACGACGACAAGCTGATTGGAATTGGTTAAATGCATGTTTAGGAATAATTGATGGTGATCCTAATCCTGTGGAAGCTTATTTGTCTTCAGGGGGTGATCCTACTCGTACCCTTACTGCTGCTGAAGTTGCAATTTTAAATAGAGCATCAGCTTTCGATGTTGGTCATACTTTAGTACATTTAGCTATAAGGTAAGTTTTATTTATAGTTATACCAGATCAATGTTTCGTTACGAGAATTAGATTACGGCAATTATTTTTGGTAAACAAAATAAAACATATTTTTACATTTATGTGGTGAAATAAAAGTATTTTATTGTATTATTGTGAATACTTTAATGGGGGCAAGTGTGGTTCAAATTTATATTTCTGTTCCCATCTGGTAACACTGTCTTTCCAATCCTCAAAATCGTCTAGAAATTCATTTTCGGAAAAATGTCAACATTTTTTACGCCTAGGTGTTCAGTTCTGCCAATGTAACTTAAAATATGAAAGCATCGTCAAAACAACTTTCTAAAATATTTTCAATGAAATACAATACAAATAATTTTGTGTATCACTAAGCCAGAAACGATAGTTTTGCGAGTACGAGCAGAATTGCAGGCAATAACTACTTATTTGTTTATTCAAAAGTAAGTTCGTAGTTTGAAATGCCAGTAGTTTTTGTACATAGTAACACTTTGTTTAACTTTTGTTGCTATGATAACTATGTCACGCTTGTATAAACAATTGTGTTGTAGAATAGATATTAGCAATAATTCTTAGTCAATTTTTATAAGTTTGTACTACATTTATTCAGTGTTATTATGAATGCAGAGACAATATCCCAATGCATTCAGAAAATTTCGAATTTTCATGCACTGAGAAATGGATCCTGCTCTATAAAATCATTTCGTTCGTTGGTGAATAAATTTGAAGAAAGTGGTAAAAGTTACCGACAGGTGTTCGGGTAAACCGAAATTGATAGAAAATGAAGTATTGCTACTTTAGGTTTATAAGAAGTTAGTAAAAATTGTACATATAATGTTTTTAGTGCTAATAAAGTTACAAGGCATTTGGAGATAATAGTGTGGCGACTTATGAGAAGGCAGCTCCAGTTTTAGCCACACAAACTTCTTCTTCACGTTCCTCCTTATGCCCCAGGGCGTCGGAGTTGTGTTGCTCATATTCACATATCTAATTTTTAAAAAATAAAATTTATTTTATTATTTAATAAAATTAATAATAATGTTTAATTACAATTTATTTTGTTTAATCTAAAAAATAGCGATTTAATCAAAGTAGATAGATCTTGCTGATATTTTGTATAAGGCCATAATTACTGATTATGAACAACTTTACTTAGTCAAATTTTGCTGCATCATGAACAAAAAGGGTACTTTACCTTACAAGAAAATAGTTTTCGTTTCACTGTCAAGGCCGACTTGTTTTTCAAAAACTGAAAATATTCTTAAAATTCTTTTCAAACCAAGTAGGACTTGATCCCACAGTCTTAAAATAAAATTCAAACATTTTTAGTCCATCACACCTCTTGTAACATCAATCCTGGGACACACTGTATGTCTACTTCTCTGTTTTCCGTTCTATTTCTGCCTTTCCAAGGACTTTTGTTAAGTGCACAATATATTTTTGTGGCCTTCTTGGCCTTACTTGTGATTTCTGTATCGATCTTTCCATCGCTCATTATTACCGTCCGAAGGTATTCCTCTGTAGTCACTTTTTCTATTTCTTCTCCTTTACATGTCAGTTTGTTTCCGTTTCATGCTTCCTGTTGTGATTTTATACTGCTTATTTTCATGTATTTGCATTTATTTCCAGTCTTACTTCGTCAATCTCGTCCAACCATATGTTTATAAATTTTTGCATTTTGCTTTGATTCTCTGCTACTAATACTATATCATCTGCATATATCATTACCTCTGTTTAATTGGTCTTAGATTATTGTATCCAATAGTCGTTTGGGGTCTTTTATTCTTTTATCCATTACGGGTATGAAAAGTAGTGGGCTGAGACAATCTCCTTGTTTAATTCCTCTTTCCATTCTAAATTGTGATGATCACTTGCCACTTAGCTGTACTCTTGCCCTTGTGTTCTCGTACATATTCTTTGTTATTTGAATTGGTTTTCTGCCACGATTCCCCAGAAGATACTTCTGTCCACTCTATCAAATGCTGCCTTAATGTCTATAAAAGTTATATACATTTCTTCTCCTTTTTCATTTTTCTTCTCCATCATTATTGTCCACTGTTTGTCTTTTCTGTCTTAATGCTGATTGTTCCTCTTCCAGTTTTCCCTCTACTACTGCTCTCAGTCTCTTCTCTACTATTCTTGTCTATAATTTTTGCAATCAAACTCGTCTCCTTTCTTGTGGATTGGCACAAGTAGATTCTCTTCCCATTCATTCGGCATTTTATTCGATTCCCATGTAAGTCTCATTATTTTTAGTAGCCATTCTTTCCCTTGTTCCCCTAGACACTTTATCAACTCTGGGTCTATTCTGTCTGGCCCATGTGCTTTTCCTATCCGGATTCTGCCCTTTGCGTCCTCTAGTTCTTCCATTTGTACATCTTCTATTGTATTTACGTTTTCCATTAGCTGGTTTTGAGTCCTACTTCTCTGTATGTTTTGTTCTTCTTCTGGTTTGTCTTCACCTTTCACATTTTCATATTTTTTCATATAATATTCTTCTCATATGTTTAGTGCTTCATTTAGCTGAGATTTTCACTGGTTTATCTTGTCTCTCTGTTTTCATGTCCTACCTCTTATTGATCTTATTTTGCTCAAGAATTTTCTGTTACTACTGTAGTGCCAGTTTAGTTCTTCTCCATATTTCTTCCAACCCTCTCTCTTGGCTTCTTTTATCCTTTCTTTTGTACCTTGTTTCTTATTCTATGATATTCTTCCATCTCTTTTCGTTCTAATGTACGTTTTCCATGCTTTTTTTTTATTTTTCACCTCTACAGATACAGGCGTATCTGTTCGTTCCACCAATCCGTATTTTTATGGCTTTTCTTGGTTCTATATACTGCACAAATTTCTTCCGCTTTCCTTAATATTATTTCTTTGAATTTATACCAGCTTCCTTCCAGATTTCCGTCTTGGTACTTATATCTTTCAAATTCTTTCTCTGTTTGTTCTATGTATCTTTTCTTCTTTTCTGGGCCCTGGAGTCTCTATTGCTATTCTATGTTCTGGTTCTTGTATTAATTCTAGTCTACTCTCGAATAGTTCTGCTATTATTAGTCTGTGGTGTGTGCCTATTTCAGCTTAGTTTTCTGTCTTAATTTGCCCTATTTAGTATCTCATCTCTTGCGTATTCACTATGTAGTCGACAATACTCTTTGCCTCTCTTCCCTCTGCTATAAATGTGTATCTTTCCTGCAAAGGCTGTTCCCAGAAGGTGTTTCCTATTAGTAATCGTTTTTGAAATAAGTATATCTGTGTCACTTTTATTTGTAAGTGTTAGCTGAAATTCAAAATAATGTTCAATGGCTAGACAAAAGTTTTATGGACAGATGAAGCACATTTAACTTACATCTAACTTACTAATTGATCCTTATTTCTATGAAGAAAGGGTAAATGAACAAATGAAAACAGAAACGGTGAATGGGAAGTGATATCTTCGAATGTTACAGAACTGCAATACCAGTATTACTGAATCATGATATCGAAAATATTATTTTATGCAAGATGGCGCACCCCCACACTTATACCAAACAGACCTCCTAGATCACCAGCTAGCTTGAGGATTTGAAACAATCTGTATCACATGTCATTGAAAACATTCCATTGATTGCAATGCATAGCATAGAAGAACGACTAAATAATAATAATGTAATTTGTTATGCATAATACAAGCCTAATATTTATATTAAAGAATAGAACCAAAAAAAAAGAAAGGTACACAAACTCTGGGCAGGTTCAGTACAAACCTGATCTTCCCTCCAAACCCTGCGTAATTATATATCAAATACATAATATCACCTACGAAAGCATGACCTAATTCACAGTATCATATGTATAGCGTTGAAATACTGCTACAATGTAACCGAAATGTGCAAAAGGTATATGGATAATTTGTTCATTAAATAAATATTTTTTTAATACTGATTTAAATTTTGATGTGCTGCTAAATTGTTTCAAGTGATCTGGCAAACAAATGTAGTGGTGATATATTTTAAACAAAAAAATGTATTCACAGAACCTCGTGCAGATGTTATGCACATCTGTCCGAAAAGTAATGTAAAAGTAGCTAGAACTTTCGTTACTAATTATTTTATGAAATAGGCATAACATATGCAACTTCCTGCGGTTATACATGTGTGTATATATATATATATATATATATATATATATATATATATATATATATATATATATATATATATATATATATATGGTGTCCCATTAGCGTGTAAAAGTCCCATATCTCCGTTTGTTTATAGCAACATTGCAGCCAGCTATGAGCTTCACATTTTACAATTAATAAGGAGTATATAGGCTGCTTTATAACACCGTGGTCTACCAAAGTTGTTTTTTTAAATGGAACACCCTGCATATTATGAATTTGAATTGCACTTACATTACCCATCACACCAATACACGGTTTTGTTATGTTATACTGAGTATATTGAAAGTTATGACCAATTTTAGATAAAAAACGTTATTATTTCAACGCCCTGTACAGCCCAAGATATTTAATAAAAAAAATTACTTTTAGCATTCAGGATTTCTTATTATGATGTACATTCATACAAAAAAATTATTTTTGTAATTATTGATTAATTTGTATACAGGGTGAGTCAGAACACTCTTATAAAATTTTGCTCGAAAATGATCAAATGAGAGTAAATTTTACATAGAATTAACAATCAAAATGATTTTTTCGATTTTGTTCTCATTGACGATGAAGCGACAATAAATAAGAATGGGTTTGTAACATACGCAATTACCATCTTTATTCAAATACTAACCCTTACGTGATACACAGCCAAAACCGATGGTCAATTAACGTTTGGGGTAGAATCATCGGAGATTACGTTGTGGGACCCCATTTCCTTGAAGGGCGTGTAACTGGTGAAGTATATTTAAATTTTTTGCGCAATCATCTCCCTAGATTAATGCAACATGTTCGTCTCAATATAAGACGTCGGATGTGCATTTTGCACGATGGCTCTCCTGTGCACCATTCCCAAATGATCCGAAACTACCTAAACGCAGAATACCCAAAGCGATGGATTGGAAGAGATGGTCCAGTTATGTGGCCTCTAGGGTCACCAGATTTAAGTAAGATAGATTTTTATTTATGGGGGCACGTAAGAGACGAAGTTACCATGCAGCCGCCGACAACACGGCAAGATATGGAGGAGATAATTAGAAGAGTATTTAGTAACACTAATGTATACGCTTTCGTCGTAGAGAGTGTTCTGGTTTGTCATCTTTGAGGCAGTTTAACAATATTTAATTTTAATGACCTAGTTATTCTTTACTACAATTTTATAGTTGGCTTATACGTTTCTCAAACTGTTATATTAATAGCAGGCTTATGTTTATGTTTGAATTTTTCAAATTTGACAAAATTGTTTACTACATCTTTAACAATTTTTAACAAACATTACTACTGACGAAGATAACTGTAAGTGTTATCGAAACGTTTAGATTGTATAATTTAAAGTACACCATTAAAAATCCCAAAAAGATAAGTATTTTATTACTTTAAGATCAGTTCAATGATCCTTTGAGAATAGATTACAACATTGCGTTAATGTTAGAGTAGGTCATTTTGAACATTTTCTTTAGAAGTAAAATATTGAGTTTCGCTATTCTTAGTTAAATTTATTAATTGCATTAGTTCTTAGTTAAATTTGTCACATCAGGTTTTCATCATTCTCCATTCTCATTTATTTCTTTCAATCTGTTAACTACTTTTTTATGTTAAATAATTTCATTATTTCATGAGTTTTTCACCTAATTATTTAAATTGAATTTTTTAAAAGAATAAAAGGAAGTATTTTTTCTTAAAATTGAAAATATCTAAAAAACGGAAAGCGATAGGTATAGGGATTAGTTTACAAAAATGAATGAGTTATAAAGCTCTATTCAAGCACCATATAAAATATAGGGTGGTCCATTTAAAATAATGAAGAAATTTTTATAAGCGTGTTCTGACTCACCATGTATACAAATGTGTACATCATAATAATAAATCCTGAATGCTAAAAGTAATTTTTCTTATTAATTATCTTGGGCTGTACAGGGCGTTGAAATAACGTTTCTTATCTAAAATTTGTCATAACTTTTAAAATACCCAGTGTAACATATCAAAACCTTACATTGGCGTGATCGGTGATGCAAGTGTAATTCAAATTCATAATAATGTACAGGGTGTTCCACTTAAAAAAACTTTTGTTGACCATGGTATATTCCTTATTAATTTTTAAATATGAAGCTCATGGCTGGCTACAATTTTGCTATAAACAATTTTTGATATCTAGTCTACAAACGGAGATATGGGACTTTTCCAAACTAATGGGACATCCTGTATGTGTGTGTGTGTGTGTGTGTGTGTGTGTGTGTGTGTGTGTGTGTATGTTTTATATATATATATATATATATATATATATATATATATATATATATATATATATATATATATAGTGAGGTTTTTTCACTGAACTTAGCAGAACCTATTAACACTATTATCAATTTTAATAAAACCAAGTCAATGCATTACAAGAGCAATTTCAACATTATCAATCAACCTTTGATTAAACAATTGTCACTAATGTCATGAAAAACTTTCAAAATTGATTTCTTTTTACAAAGTTTAATTTGCACTAGTGGTTTGCAGCATGTATTTAAAAGATGAAAATATTCTGATTCTACGCTGGTACACCAGCAATGTGAGTATAAGACAAGTGCGCGATTTGTTTTCTGTAAGTTATCCCGAAAGACCAATACCGTCTGTCGGAACTATTCACAGCATAATCAAAAGATTTAATGATGAATGTTGTGTAATACAGTCACATAAAAGCTTGCCCTGTCTTGACAGAAGAACGAGAAATAGAGATATTATGTTATGCGGAAGAAAATCCCATTACCCCGTCACGGATAATAGCAAATGAATTTGGTATTTCGAAATCCTCTGTTCTTAAAACTTTTAAAAAGTATAAATACAAACCTTATAAATTTTCCAATCACCTACAGCTTTTTCCTCTTGACCAAATTAAAAGAACAAATTTTTGTGAAACAGTATTTAACTTACTAAATGAAAATGAAGAGATTTTACACAAGATAGTTTTCACAGATGAGGCATCATTTTGTTTAGATGGCACAATTAATTCACAGAATTATCGGTTTGCACCTAGCACTTCTCTCCCCATTCTTGTTATCCTTATTTCCTTATTCCCACAGGTATTGGTCATGTACAAACCCACATGTTCAAAATTTAACACACACTCAATACAATAGGAGAGTTAATGTTTACCCTACAACTAGAAGCCTTAAATATTGAGAACCCACTTTACTGTAAGAATTATTGCAACAATACTTAACCTAAAAATAAAATAACAGTTCTGTCAAAATAAAAAATAACACACCTGTAAGTTGGGTTGCTTGCCTACCCGATATTTGTAACAAGTAACCCGTGGCAATGCGTTGACTTTTGATCATTCCTGGCTGGTACATATCCTGCAAATATACAGGGTCGCTGTAGATTGAACAAACGTTGTAGTGTTTAAACGGTTCAACACACGGTCCGTATGCATTACCGGTTGCCTTATTATAGTTAGCATTTGTAGACGCATGGAAGTGTGGAGCCCTACCATGACATCTGTTTGCATCCAATGCGTGCACAAAGAATATATACGCGTATACACGAATAAGAAGCGACATAGGATACCTTTTCCCATGTAATTTAGGCAATCGGTTTCGGTGACCTTCAAAGCGTTGACGGCATCCCCACAAAATGGCGCTGACGTAAGACAATGAGCGGCAAATTTGAATCTGACGTTTATAATTGTTCTTCATTGAATATTTGCGAATAATGTTGGTTTTCATGAAATAATATGAATTACAATGTTAAAATCGTTAAATGTATTTATAATTGAAATGATTCAAAAATTTAAGATATGTTTATTTGCACTATCTTAGGCGTTTGTAAACATAATAACATACGTTTATTAGTCAATTAATTTATTATTAACGAAATGAGTATGTACTACATTCAATCATTTCTTTAATATAATGTCCTAAAATAAATCTTGTTCCTAATTTCGTTATGATTGCAAAATAAATTAACTAAACTTTCTAAAATAATAATTGGCATTTAGCGCATTCAGTTACAAATCTAATAGTTAATGCACTAAACATTTTTATTTATTCTAATTATGGTCCTTGGAATACAAATGAAAGTAAGGGCATATTGCTTATAATTTTTAAAAATAAGAAAATGTACAACTAATCTATACACTTATAATTTATTTATTATATATATATATATATATATATATATATATATATATACATTATATAAGGTTTACATCGATGCAAAGATTTAAAGGGGTGATAGAATACGTGATTTTGAGCCGATTTAGGCAAACATACCCATATACCAAGTGTTGCCGTTTTGAGATAATGCCACTTTTAATATTTCTTGATTTTACCGTGTTTTTCTGCAAATATCGAAGTGTACAAGAGTAACAAGCCGTCTTATCGCAAATTTATACTAAGTTTTTTTATTCCTTATGAAGTGATTGTTCATATTCTTTTATCAGAAAAGCCTAATATGTCTTTGGTTCTTGCCTAGAACTTCTTAAACATGAAAGTTTTAATTTGTAAAAAAGCAATCACTAAAATTCAAACGTGGATTTAGTCTAAAATCTTTCGTTAATTTTTTTTCCAATTTCAGTAAAACTTCCTTGGGCAATGGTCTTTAAGATAGCATGAATAGATTTACAAAAAAAATTTTACAAACTGGAAAAATTGAATTTAATTACCAAAGTACCCCCTAGGCGCATTCGCCAAAACGTAAAATAGCCCTTCATTGTTTAGTTTAAATAGTTTAAAAAAAGCAGATTTTTAGAAAATGTCCGATTTATTAAAACATTAATAGTATTATTATTGGTGTTCAAAATTAGTACTGCACGAGGCAATATTATATTGAGTATCAAGAACAGTAAGGGACGTTTACCGGTCGCCGGCCATGTTTGGAGGCTGAGCGATAGCGAATTTGGCCGGAGACCGGTACAACCCTTAATGTTCGTGATGATCATACTGTTTTTTGCACGATTGTATTAAATTTACCACAATTGAAATTATTTCCACTAAATAAACGAAAAGTCAAAAGTGACGTTTTAAATAGCAATGTAGATTCACTTGAAAATAAACTCGATTTTGCTAAGAAAATTTTACATTCCAGTGTTAGTGAGGTGAAAGAAATCTTGAATTCAGAAACAGTTTCTGTAAACTCAAGTACTGGGTGGAGCGATAACGCAAAACATTTTCTAAAAATCTGCTTTTTAAACTATTTAAACTAAATAATGAAGGGCTATTTTACGTTTTGGCAATGCGCCTAGAGGGTATTTTGGTAATTAAATTCAATTTTTCCAATTTGTGAAAATTTTTTTCTAAATCTATTCATGCTATCTTAAAGACCATTGCCCAAAGAAGTTTTACTGAAATTGGAAAAAGAAATAACGAAAGATTTTAGACTAAATCCACGTTTGAATTTTAGTGATTGCTTTTTTACAAATTAAAACTTTCATGTTTAAGAAGTTCTAGGCAAGAACCAAAGACAGTTTAGGCTTTTCTGATAAAATAATATGAACAATCACTTCATGGGGAATAAAAAAACTTAGTATAAGTTTGTGATAAGACGGCTTATTACGCTTGTACACTTCGATATTTGCAGAAAAGCACGGTAAAATCAAGAAATATTAAAAGTGGCATTATCTCAAAACGGTAACACTTGGTATATAAGTATGTTTGCTTAAATCGACTCAAAATCACCTATTATATCACCCTTTAAATATTTGCATCGATGTAAACGACGTACCTATAATATAT
This sequence comes from Vesta saturnalis, assembly GCA_036346205.1. Lineage (NCBI taxonomy): Eukaryota > Metazoa > Arthropoda > Insecta > Coleoptera > Lampyridae > Vesta > Vesta saturnalis. The sequence continues at coordinate 795,255 of JARFJB010001798.1, forward strand.
ATATATATATATATATATATATATATATATATATATATATATATATATATATTATTATAGGCTGGCCACCGGCCATATTTCAGAAACTAGTGGACATAAAAAGTGGAGAAAAAAATTCATTATAAAAGTCGCCACGAGAAAATCCTGAAATTAGTCCGTAATTCATCGCAAGGAGCGCAATTGAAAATTAAAAATAAAATTATAAATTATATCATACGGTATAATTATGACATCATAAGCGGAAAGTAGCTTAAATTTGTAACAAAAAATGTAAATAACGCAATTTGATATCTTTATTTGTTCCAGAGTTATGGCGAAAAGAAGACTTTTTAACCGTTTAATTTAATAATTGATTGTTGCTATGGTTTCTTAAGGTGTATAGGTTGGATTAGTTACAAATTGTTACAAATTTAAGCTACTTTCCGCTTATGATGTCATAATTATACCGTATGATTTAATTTTTCTGAATAAAATAAAAAATACTGGTATTATTACAAATTGCGCCCTCTAACAATTTTATTATGAGCTATCGCGTACCAATGGATGCGACAGTTAACAGTACTTACCTTTTTCTTCTAAACAAGCCTAGGTTTACTACAATCGGATAAGTTGTTTAAAAACAACAGCGATTTAAATGATTACACATTCAATAGCTTCCCCCACTCTTATTAAGGTCGGTTCGCCAATGAGCCTTAGACCAAAATGATGCAGAATTGTCTAAGCTTTCTAACGATGTTACCAAAGGTATGCCTTAATGTGGGAATTTTCGGAGAAATTTTTAATTTTATTTTTTAATTTTCAATTGCGCCCCCTTGCGATGAATTACGGAACTTAAAAATAATTTCCAGGATTTTCTCGTGGCGACTTTTATAATGATTTTTTTTTCTCCACTTTTTATGTCCACTAGTTTCTGAAATATGGCCGGTGGCCAGCCTTAATGAAACACCCTGTACATATATTTACAATATTTATCAAATACAATAATGAATATAACTACATGTATAGAAATAAAGTAAACAATAACAATAAAGTAATTTATATATTATACTTAATTTGTTTATAAATTTAATATATGTATTATTTTCCTGTCGTTTCTACGAGTACTTTTAAATTTTCCATTAGCATCCTTAAGGCAATGATAAATCCGTAGTCGGCAATATAATTTCATAACATATTCTTTTGGAAAATTTACACATTGGAGTGTAAGGTATACATTTAAATAAATTCATAAAATTTTGACCAACATTTGGTAGAATTGAAAATTTTTCAAAATTATTTAGAAAAATTGTTTCCATTTTCCAAACGAAGGTTATAAATTCTTGGGTAGGCATACACAAATTGCCAAACGTGTTTTTATCCTTTGTTTCATATGGTTTAAAATGGCAAAATAAATGATTGCTTGTTAATTCTGCAACGGATTTGCTTTCCGACATGCAAGCATTACAAGAATGCATGGATAGACATTTCTTAAATAAATATCCGCAAACATATGCCAATGCATTTTCTATAATTACATCTATTTCCCTGTAATCCGTATTATTACCAACATTTAAATTTGGTAGCACTTCTGATGGATCTTGTGCTGTAATAGTAAAATTTTTCACAAGCTTCAATTCATTCAAAAATATATCCAAATCATCTTCGCAATTAGAGCGTTCTTTATGATTTATGTTAATTAAACATAAAAATTTTTTAAACGCATTAATAAAATGTTGAGGCGTTGGATTAGTGCAGTTACCACCATGGCTCCGCACTGCACCAAAAAAAATTTTCCAAACAATCGGTATTTACTCGCCTAGTCATTAAAAATTGTACATTATTTTCATGTTTTAGATGCAACCACAGCTGTTGCAAAGCACAAATTGAGATGCACCAACCTTTAAAACATTTCAATAAATTTGTAACATCCTTTTTATTGTCTTTAGTTGTTACTTTCAGACTTTTTAAAAATTCCAAAATCTCTTGTAAAAATTTTACCTGGAATTCAGAGCCCATATATGACAGATTATATTTTTTTACATCTTTAGTTCTATTGGAATTGAACAAATCAAATAACTTATCAAAGTTTTTAATAAATTTAGCAGTACCAGCGGCTGAACTAGGTTGTGCATTTAATGACACATAGGTTGAAATGGCAGCTGCCACTGTTTCGCTTAAAACTTGTGTTGCAAATTTTACATGCATCCTTTCAAAGATTGTTGGATATATATGACTATTTGTCAACTTAGGAGCAAGTCTTAATTGTTTATCTTTCTGACTTTCATAAAATAACTTTATATCCTCCCAACATGCTATATCGTTACCAAAGTGCATGTTATATTTTAATAAATTATTTCTGACTGGCTTTATAAGATGAAGAGGATCAAAAAAATAAAATATTTTTACCCTCTACGAAAAATATGGTTTTGCTTCTGTAATTTGTAGACTATTACTTAATTGAATAAAGTTAGAACCTTGATCGGTTATAAGAACAACAGGTTGCGCACATGAAATATTTGTTAATTTTATTACTACAGTTTCTAATATACTTTTTAATGAATCTCTTTTACATGTACTATTATTAAAGAAAAATACTAGAGGTTGTTTCCAATTAGCAAACAAACCTCTAGCCATAACAACTGTAACGTTTTAAGCTGGTAAGAATTTCTTCCCATTGTCCTCATCATGAAATCCAACAATATTGTCTTTAGATGTATTATAAAACAGTGAAGCTTTCAATGACATTTCATCAATACTTATCGAACATATGCGATATAGGCTAATAATTATTATTTGTTCCCCAACCAACATATTCGAATACATCTTAAGCAAATGTATCTTCTCGCATGTTAAATCACTTATATCCATAGACCAACATGGTTTCTATCTGCAACGATTGACTACATTCAGCTTGCTGAATTTTCCACAATATATTACTAACTCGTTTGAAAAGGGGCTAGAAATTGATGTAATCTACACTGATGTATGTCATAACTTTAGTTCTTCTTAAGATTTTATCAAATTTTTGCTCTCCTACTTAAATAATCGACGTCAGTATGTCGTATTTAATGGTGATGTCTCCAATAAATATTGTGTCACGTCGGGAGTTCCACACGGGTCAAATTTAGGCCCTTTATTGTTTTTAATATTGGTAAATAGTTTACCCGACTGTTTGATGCATAAATGTTTGATGTTCGCGGACAATTTAAAAATTTTCTCTTTAATTGAGAGCACATAGGACTACGACAACTTACAAAGTGCCTTAGTTAATGCCGTTGATTGGGGGAGCAGTAATGCTTTAGATTTCAATACTATCAGATGCTTTAGCATGTCATACTTCCGTATAAGAACCTTGATCAATTGTAGTTACTTCATGCAAGGCACTATGTTAGAAGGAAGAGATGAAATAGTTGATCGAGACTTTTGATTAAAAACTAACGTTTAATAAATACATTGTTAATAGCAGCATTAGGAAGTCACACTTGTTTAAGAATGCATTAACATTTTAAAAACTATATCATGCATTTGTTCGACCTATACTAGAGTATACCTCTCTAGTATGGAATCCATTTTATTTATAACAAACAAATATGGCTGAATCAGACCAGAAAAGGGCACTATATATTTTCTGTAAGGTAAACAGAATATATCCGTTATATACGCTATACATGGAGTTACTGTGTGAATTCAAAACATAGTTTTTAAAGAAACGACGTAAATTGGCATCTACGTTTTCAAGTTAATAAATGCGCTAATCGACAATTCGTTTTTCTTATTCCAACCCACTCTTTATTGTGCTTTAAAATTTATGCAGGATAGCATAACCTTCTATGCCCAATTCTCATTAATAAAATATTATCTAATTCACCTGTTACTACAATAAGTCAATCTTCAATTCTTTTTACAATCAAGTTTAATCCATATTAAATCCGTCTGAAGCAATTCAAAAGCCATTGTGAGTCCTTATCAGTTACAAACACTGCACACACAAGTGAATTACAGCAATTTTAAGTTAAAATTTTTTTTTTTTTTTGTTAATTATATTATTCGTATTTTATGTATCTTTATCAGTACTTACTGCTTTTCATATTGTTATGTTATTCCAATAACATGTTTTTGTTAACAATTCTGTAATATCACCTATTAATGGGGCCGTACCTATTGGTGACATGAATATAATATATATATATATATATATATATATATATATATATATATATATATATATATATATATATATATATATATATATATATATATATATATATATATATATATATATATATATATATATATATATATATATATATATATATATATATATATATATATATATTTGAACAAAGTTCATTGATTATACAAATTGTATGTAAATTAAAATTTAAAATACATACAGAAAAAGAATTCCTCGAGTGGGATTTGAACCCACGATCTGTTCTTTGCTAGAGAACGGCGTTACCAATTACGCTACCGAGGGAACAAACCTCACTCGATTTCAACTTAATTTGTATGTATTTCTTTTTATTAGTACTGAGGTACTGGGTGGCCAGATAAGATTGGAAAGTGCTGTTTCTCAGAAACTATTCGTCGTAGAGAGTTGCGGTAAAAAATGTTATTACTAAAGTGGCCAAAAAAAAAGACCGTGGAAAATATGTTCAGACCTGCAATATGACCGCTGGGGGGCGTAACCGCCATCCTAAACTTTTAAAGTGAATTTCTACTGAAATCCATCTAGTAAAGTTAAATTTAAATTTAAATTCTCTATAAAATTAAATGCAACAATATGACTTTTTTTCATAAAAATGAGATGAAATCATCCCTAAATAGGTTAGTGAAAACTGCATCTCGATATCTTATTCCTACCCTAAAATATCTAAGAAAGAAAATTTAGTTATTATAAAATTTTAAAAAGTTGATATTACACCGGTATTTATTCTTATTTATTTGTCTTTTTTCAAGATTCAATGAAACATTTCATCATTTCATAATATTTAAATAATAAAAGTTTTCATAATTTCAAAAATAAAAAAAAAACATGTAGGGGCATAATAATCAATGCATAGAATATGCAAGTGCAGAATGGGCAGAATATTAGGAGGTCATTGAGAAAAAATAAATACCTAAAATCAACTTGTAAAGTCCTTAAAACTACCTATAATGTCTTTTACAAATGATGAAGCTGTTGATATGATTGCGGTATATTTTGAATGCCTACAAAATGCGGCATTGGCTAAGAGAGTATATTCAGTTCGATATCCAGATCGGCGTCTACGCGATGTGAGAATTTTTCCGCATTTAGTGTAAAATTTGCGTAATACTGGAAGCTTTCGACCAAAGTTGCGAATAGACTCGGCTAGAATAATGGAAGACAATATTGTTAATGTCTTAGCATACGTGTCATTGAATCCCCACGTTAGTACGAGAGCAATGTTTATCGCGTTCGATATGTCACAAACTACTATTCAAAACATTTTAAAGGACCGTAGGTAAGTTCGTATCTCACTGAAAATAGTACTTTACATGTTTCACAATGTGTCTGTGATTTCAAATTTATAGAATGCACTCGTATCAAATGGTTTTACATCAACCCTTACATGACGAAGACTTTGACCGACGCATAGATTATTGTCATTGGATGTTGGGCATAATCAGAGAAAATAGAGAATTTTTATCCGAAATTATTTGGGCGGATGAGGCCACTTCTAAAAGTGATGGAAACGCATTATTGGTCTGACACCAATCCTCACTGGTTGCATGAGGTCCAACATCAAGGTTGTTGGAGTGTTAATGTGTGGTGTGGCATCCTGGACGGAACTATTGTAGGGCCCTATTTCTTTGATGATCCACTAAATGGTGCCGTGTTTCTTGATTTCTAGTAAACCAATTGCCTATTTTATTAGATGTGCCCTTGCAATTACGGCAAAATATGTTTTCACAACTAGATGGTTGCCCAGCACATTTTTCAACAAATGTGCGAGAACACTTAAATTTAATATACCACCAGAGGTGGATTGGACGAGGAGGTCTATTTTATCTATGGGGTCGGTTAAAAGATACTGTTTACGAAACTCCACCAACAACGAGAGACGACATGAAAGTACGAATTTAGGGTATGAATAAGATATCGAGATGCGGTTTTCACTAACATATTTAGGGATGATTTCATCTTAATTTTGTGAAGAAAAAGTCATATAGTCGCATTTAATTTTTAGAGAATTTTGCAATTTTCTGATATTATAGCAAAAAAACGCGCTATAGCAGCATCACTAGAAATTGGACATATGAACATATGCGACTTAATTTTTGCTTTTAGAATTTCAAACACAAAATCATTAAAGCCAGCTTTAAAATCTAAATCATGTGTCATTCTTTGCAATGTCCGAATGGAGGGTAAAGCAAATTTTTTTTGTAACATTCTATATGCAACCGGACTTGTAAAATATAATTGAAGCGAAAATCGTTTAAATGCATCTGAATACCGTCGGTGACCTGGATTTTGGGAATACAAATCCACTTGAGCACGTACAAATTCTGCGGTGTCAGCCGGTAGAAAATTAGCACAAGCGTTCTTAAATTCTTCTTTGCTAATATTTATAAATTCTAACTTAGACTTCTTCAGTTCGATAATCTCTCGTCTTTGTCTTTTATTTTCCTCTTTAAGCTTCCTTTTGCGCGGTGTTAATGAAGTTAATATTTGGGGTGTTTGTGTTCCACTGGTGCTGGCACATGACACATTCAAGGAACTAAAATTTATAATAAAAATTGTATAACAAATTTGCAATATTTGAAAGTGTTTGAACCCTATACAAATTATTTTATATTATATAAATATTCTTACCTATCGCTTCTCCATTCAGTTTCCACAGAAGCATCCAATGGTGCAGGCGTAGAGGTTGATGATGTTGGTGGACCACAAATAATAGAACTTATGATGTTAGCCACATACATAAGCAGTTTTGCATTTGGCTGAAGACGATTGTGTAAATCATTCAGGAACATGTCATCAGAAAAATGCTTAGCACAAACCCTTAAATTATTATATAAGCAACCAACATCTTTATCGAGAAGTTCATTTCGGCTGCATAATTTTAACCATTTCTGACACCTAAAAACAGATTTATTTTAATGAAACTATATTTGAGAACAATGAATGTATATGCGTTAATACAATAAAAAAATGTGAGAGATTATACGACGTATAAATTAAAGTTCAAGACTTACCTTTCAATACTTCCTTTGGGAAATCGAAAGAAACTTATTTGTCCATCATTTTTGGTGGTGTGCACGATTTACCCACGTTTCCTCACTCCCATAATCAAAAAACGCAAGAAATTAGCACGTAACGAACCACTCACCGAAAACACCGGTTTTAATCTGATCTAGGTTAGGTTTTAGTTGTCAAAACAAAGAGCGGCCATATCCTTGGCGAACATGCGCACTGAAAATGTTCATCCTATGTCGCTTCTTATTCGTGTATACGCGTATATATTCTTTGGTGCTAAAGCCGTTGTTGGCTGTGATTGAATGCTCCACTAAAGCTATACGAATACAGATTTATTGCAAAGAAGTAACCCTCCTATTGTGTTAACATTTTGGTTTCACTTATTGTGTTCGGGTCATTATGACCCGGGAGCCTATAGTTGTCGTTTTATTGTCGTTAAATTGACATAACAGTAAATAATAATAAGAAATAAGATGTAGTATTTATTATTTATTACGTTATTTGATTTTAATTACATATTATTATAAATGTTATGTAAAGAACATCTGAAATACGTAGTAGTTATTTGTTACAGTCTTGACAGTAGTAATGTACATGAGCTTTACATAGGTATTTTGAGCAATTACAACATACCATATTAGTTTTATTATAATTTGAAGGACAAAAATCTCACGCTTGGTTGTGGTTAGTTGTTCCCTTACTTCGGCATTACTGGTTGAAGAGCGTGATTTTATAACCATTTCAGCTGCAGGAATACTTCGAGGGAGACGTTTTCTTTCTTGCAATAATGGAGTGATCAAGGAATTGCGCAGTTTTTCAAGAAATAATCGCCGTTTTATAAGTTTTCCAGCATTCCAGGTTGGAGTTACTTCGCACCACAGAACATAGGCGTTGTAAGTTGAAGCGTCCATGATATAGTAAAAGATAGTCATTGGCCATTTTTTAGTTTGCCGTCTGCATGTGTATGTGTATGTTATTATTAACTTGTCTAACGTGTCTACAGCATCTTTAATTTTGTTGTAATTTAAAATCGTAAACGGCTTTTTATGGTCTTGGTTGCACACTCCGTTATCGTGGTTCATGGTGCTCATGAGCGTAACATTTTTATTCCGTTTCGGAATATAGGAAACTATCAACGTGTCCTTGGTAAAGTAAAATTTTGAAAACAAAACTTTTTTCCTGTTGCGGACCAATGCGGGTGGCAATTCAGGCTTATTTTTGCGAATAGTGCCAAGCATGGTTATTTTTCTTTTCAATAGCATCTGCTCCAAAATATGCTTCTAGTTCAACTAATGTTAGTTCTTGAAACATCGCCACAAGATCTTTTGCCTTCTACGAGGGGTCGTTTTTATATTCCCGGACTAGGCAATTTACAATGCTAATGTAATTTTCATTTTATTGATTTTAAATCACATATGCATGGTAACGTGTTTGACAATTTACAAAACAATTGCAGTATTATTAGTTCTAATATCTGTCAGTTTGTGTTGTAACGTTTCAAAATGGACAAACTTGAATATCGAGCTGTTATAAAGTTTCTTACAAAACAAGGAAAATCTCCAAAAGTTATTCGTGAAGAAATGTTGATTGTATACGGGGATAATTGCCCTTCCAAGTCGACTATTTGTGAATGGTCAAAATTGTTTAAACATGGCCGAGAATCACTAGATGATGATCCCCGTCCAGGTCGGCCTGTTGACATGATCACTTCGGATGTTATTGAAAAAACCAAGTGTTAGGTATTAGAAAATGCAAGATTAAGGAAGCGACAATTAGCGTCTTTATTAGGAGTTTCAGAAACCACAGTTTTCAGAATTTTACACGATTACCTTGGCATGACAAGGGTCATTGCGAGATGGGTACCACGAATGCTTACGCCTTTTCAAATGCTTACTCGAATGGAGAAGTGTGAAGAATTTTTGGCGGTTTGTGGGGACGAACCAGATTTAATTACGATGATGAAACTTGGGTCCATAATTTTGATCCTGAGTCAAAACAAGAGTCGATGCAGTTGCATATTAGGGGTTCCAATTCTCCCAAAAAGTTTAAAGTCACCCCTGCATCGCCTCAGAGATGTTATTAAAGTGAAAAAACGCGGAAAACTAACGTGAAGTGTCCTGGTGCTTCATGATAATGCATCAGCCCATAAGTCGAAGACTTTCAAAAGCTGCCGTTGCTAAATGTGGCTTTGTGGAAATTGATCATCCACCTTATAGTCCAGATTTAGCTCCCAGTGACTATTTTTTGTTTCCAGATCTCAAAAGAACATTAAGGGGAAGAAAATTTAGGGACGATGATGAACTTATAGCGGGTGTTGAAAGCCATTTTGCGAGCAAACCAAAATAATATTTTTATAATGGGTTAAAGATGTTATTGAAACGATGTAATACTTGTATTGAAAAGCAAGGGACCTATATTGAAAAATAAATTTCTGTTGTTATTCTAATCTACTCTTATCGTGCTTAGTCCGAGAATATAAAAACGACCCCTCGTAAATTTGACATTTTCAAAATTAGGTTTACAATTTTGGGTGCGAAATATAAGAAGTACTCGGATTTTATATCAATTATTCGCGACGTAGCATACCTTGTTGGTCCAGGAATCCAAGAAATAATATTTGCTGCTGATAACCTTCTCGATTGATGTGTCTTTTCATTCCATACTATATTGCCATCTTTTGAAGTTACGTGATTATCCGTATCGGCTTCATCTGTAATCGTAGCTTCCACTTCATCATCATCCGATTCGCTATTATATATATATATATATATATATATATATATATATATATATATATATATATATATATATATATATATATATTGTAACAAACCTTTTAAGTTGTGTTGAAATTTACAATAATTTAGGCAACTTCGTTCATTTTTGTCATGTGAATTACATACCTTAGTGGCTGAAAAGTATACGTTTAGATATTTTAAAGTGGAGATGTACGCGCATTTCGTTTTGCACATTGAGTTCGTGCGCAGACACTTTTTTGAGGATGTCGTTGTGGTACGATAATGAAAGCAAAAAACGTCCAAATTTGCTCTTGAACATTTTCATCAAAAGTGTCCTATATTTTACGGTAAGAGCAAATTAAACCTAGATTTCATTGTTGATATATTTATCCTTTTTAGGCACTTTTATTTTTACTTTCATTTTCCTTTTTTATGACGTTAAATTTTCCTTTTACGTAATTTCATTGTACTATTACGTTTCAATTTAACGAGGATGACGCAGAAAATTATAAATAAATGGTACATTAACCCGTTTAAATTAAGTTTGGCTGTTTTGTAAAGGAATTTTCTTATTTGGGATCAACGAATATCAAAACCCTGTTATATTTCATTTCAAGATTAATTGTACAACCAAAATTGGAAAGCGTGTATGCGTCACCTTGCTAACAGTATACCAGTGACTACCAAAATTTAAAAGTACTACAGGTATTTCATTTTTAATCATTAGTTTGTAAGGTATTTTTAAGTTAATTCAGAATTACTAACATTAGTATTTAGATTTGCTACTTTATAACTTGAGTTAAAGATTTTTGTAATAAACCTTGTTATTGTTTCCAATTTTACATTTATTACATTTACGGTTTACTTGTTTTCCATAAAATAAGTTGACGTCCGACGTATTTTAACATTTATTTACAGGTTGAAGTTACATCTTTTTGTAAACATAATATACCTAACCACACACACATTTTCTAATTAAAGCAAGTCAAATTTTAAGAACGTGGCCCGTTTAATCGCTGACTGAGCTGAAGGCACACAATCTTATATTTATGATTAGAAGTATAAGTAATATAAGGGGTGAAATTGTTAATTATAACACACCTGCTACATCCAATTATTATTTTTTTATTGCAATATCTCGGTTTCGGACAAATGGTCTTCTTCTTCAGAAGCATTAGAATGACTATCAGAAACACACCAAAGTTTCTTAAGTTCACTATCCGTAACCACACATTTTCAATAATAAATTTCAATTGTTAGGTATTTCTTATTAGAGTATAGCATCAAGTTGGATATTTACTACGAAACTAACACACAGATTCTCACTAGCTGCATTTATAGGTGGAGCCACAGACAAGTCTCAACAGGAATAAACTTGTTTACCGGTATGCAAATAACGCTTGCAATATGCGCAATATTGCGCAATAATGTGACAATATTATGTAAGTTATTTATATTTATGAAAATAAAACAAAACTAATAAATTCGTCTATGATAATAATCTGTTTCTCGTTCTTCTAATTTGAACCACACAAATCACCGGCTCGTATAGACCCAATCACAGTGAGTGTAAAAAAAATGCATTAAAAAAAAATTAAAAACTTAAATTTTTTTAATTAAAAAAACAATTTTTGTGCAAAAATATGCGCAAATACATTTAGTTTCAATTCGGAAATTTCGGTTTTTGTATGTTAACCGTTTCAGCACTAGAGATTTTGGTTCCATCTTTAACAGCGACCCTGTATAAAGTTAATCCCAAATTTATCAATTTCCGAAAACATGCGATGCAAAACTGGGAAACAACTCTACATATGCAAACATGAAAAATACATATTATCTAAGCCAATAAAAATTAATCGAGGAATTTTTCAGGGGGGCTCTCTTTGCACTCTTTGGTTTTGTGATGCAATAAACCCATTATCTAGTGTCCTAAACAATACTAAATATGGCTACAGCATGCTTCAACAAATCATCAACTTTTTATTTACTTAAATTAATTGAAATGTTTAGTTCTCACATTAACAAGTATAAAATTAATGGCTTAATCACGGGAAAGTAAATCGATCAGGAGCACATACGAGGGCGTATTTTTATGTTATCTACCTAGCCATGAAAAAAGCACATAAGAGAAAAAAAATTATTTTTCTACGTAACTCCCTTCAACACTGATACACTTATTCCATCTTTTTTTCAATTGCCCCATACCCTCAGAAAATAATTCCTTCGGTAACCCTGCCAAATATTCTTCAACGGCTTCTTTGAGTTCTTCATCAGAAGCAAAACGTTTTCCCCTGAGATGCTTTTTAAATTTTTGAATAAGAAGTCTGATGGAGCTAGGTCGGGGCTATAAGGTGGATGCCTTAACTCAATAAAACTACAGTCATTGATTATTTGCTTAACTTTGATTGCCTTATGAACCCGACAATTGTAGTGCAACAACAAGTTTTTTTGTGGTTTCGAATGCGGGCGTTTTCCCTCCAGAGTAGTTTTTAAATTTTTAATTGTGTTTCCGTAGGCCTCTCCATTTATTGTAGACCTCCTCGGCATATATTCAATAAGCAAGACTCCTTCAGTATCTCAGAAAACAGTCATCAGTTTTTTCCTGAAAATTGTGTCTTGGCTTTTTTGGTGGTGAAGAGCCCTTATGAACCCACTGCATGGATTCTTGTTTAGTAGGAGGGTCCCAGGCTGTACCCGAGTCTCATCCCGGTGATAATTCGAGAAAACAAAATTTTGTCTCCAACTAGGCCAAATTTTCTTGAGAAACTTCTTTTCTGTACAGTATAACAAATAAAAAATTATGTGGGACTGATTGTTATATGAAAAAGGTAAATTGCAACACGGTCTAGCTTAGTGAGGTACAAACTTATGAAACTTACTGTATTAGAGAACTCATTGATTTTCAAGTCGTGAGGGAGACAGATATATCCGTAGGTATAACCAGCAATGCATTTTTCTTGTTGTACGCCACTCAATTTATAGGTTTAATAAGTAAAATACAACATAAATTGAGAAAGTTGTACCTTAATGGGAAAATAGGTAATCTGAATAAACACTAAACGACTGTATTTATATTCTATATTTAATAAAGCAAAATGTCTGATTAATATCAGCATAAAATAACTAAAACGTAAAAATTTTTAAATTACTAAATTAAACAACTATACACCTTATAATCTATATTTACTTAAAATTCAAAATGTAATATGATCAACACTGTATTCAGTAATAATGAAACGTATACTAACCTATGCCAACAGATATTGCGGTTAATGTAGGTTATGAACTTCAATGTTTTTATCTTAGGAACAAACTTTATAACCGTATCAAAAGAGCACTAACTGATTTGTTTACTTACTTAAAACGTACTTGCACAAAAGGATACGTATTACTTACATGTACTCAAATTATATATAACTTCGTCCTAAAATGCATTGTAGTAGGATAAATTCATTTCCCATTCATAAGATAAACGTACGACAATTTCGATTTGCCAATAACGTACAAATAACCGAACTGTAGACCATATATGAAGGTAACGTAAGTTCCATAATATGAACGTAAGGTATGGTACTATAATTATTTTCATTTGTCTTCAACATACAAATAAACAAACTGTACACCATATAGGTAAGGTAATTTTGATGTCTTCCACATACCAATAATGGAAAACCTACAAACGCAGGCAAACTAACAGCAAGCGGTAATGATATACATGTATCCCCATTTTTATATAATTATTCAAGACAAAAATTGCATATCATCCTAGTCATGCACGCCATGAATCCTTTCGTGACAACAACATTCTTAAAATTTCTACTTTTTCTTAACCCCATCGATTTCGTTAATGTAGAGGCGTACTCTTACACCCCTCTTTGTTCCCTTACAAAAGGGAAGCAAAACTTAAACGTAATGTAATGAACTGTATCGTAGAAAAGACGGAAAGGAAGTGCATCAAGCGTGTTAAGTTCGCATTTGCGCACAAAACTTAGATCATACTGTACTATATACAGAGGTACTCGTAATTGTGTAGACTAAAGTGAAAATATCGAAATATATTAATTATTGAAAGAAAAAAGATACCATTGTAATTTAAATATATTTACCAATAATAATACAAATTTCAAAACTTAAATTAAGGTAACGAAAGGCAAGAATTGGTACGTTACAGTTTTTGTTCAGGTGTAAGCAATTTGGGTATCCACCGTGCAGACCCAAATCATCATGCAAAATTTTGAGGTCACTTGTTTCGAATATACCGACAGAAATCTTTTACACGCCGATCTTCAATTCGAGCTTCAACGGGTCGTCCGGACTTTGGGTCATCATTGATTGATTCTCGACCCCATTGAAAGAGTTTAGACCAGTATTTTACTTAAAAATAAAATGGTGCATCTTCCCCATACACAGCAACCATTATTTCATGAATTGCTTTTGGACTTCTTTTGTCAGGAACTTTATTACGCTGCGATGTTCAATCTTAGTTTCACTCATTTTATCGACAAATAGACTGTCTCAAATCTCTGTAAACGGCACAAACTAAATACAACTTAGCACGTGTACTTCTAACAGTGACTGCAATTTTTTAATAATTTGTTTGAAATTGTCACTTTTTTGTTTCATGGCTAGGTAGATAAAACATAAAAATACGCCCTCGTACATTAGAAAACGACAATAAATATATTAGTGTAATGGAGCTAGAAGATCACTACAAATATTTAGGATATAATCAAAAAGCTGGAATTGGACTAGCAAAAATAAAAGAACTAACAGAAAAATACAAACAAAGATTAATAAAAATACGTAACACAGAACTAGGCGCACTCAACACCCTTGTAGAACACATCACATGATCTTTAACGTCGAAAAATTCACACTAAGCAGAAAAGTAGGAGGAAGAGTATTTATAGATATAAAAAATATGCTCCACAAACAAATAGAAAATATAAGAAATTACTTCAGAAAAATCAGAAACAAGTCTACAACGCTATATGAAACTAGTCGACTCTTCACCAAATACATACACAAAACTTCAAAAATCAATAATAGACACCGAATCATCGCTTGAGTAGTCCATAGTAGTAGTCCATAATGCTCTAACTATCAACAGAACGGCGTTCTAATTCAAGTTCATCCGACCTAAGATGCCCTTTTCTACCACGTTTTTCAGTTTGTAAACCGCTGGGCCTATACCAAAAATTACCGTGTAAAAATTAACAAAGCCAAACGGTATTATATTTTTATGCGCCCGTCTCAAACATTAATTTTTATTATGAAAATATAGGCAGTATATTTTGATCAATACAATCCGAGCTAGTAGCGTAGTGGTGACACCACCTGCTTGGCATTCGGGAGGTAATAGATTCGATTCCTGTTACCGTCTACCTTGGATGAGGTTTTTTCAGGGGTTTTCCTCATACACATGTAGCGGCATGGTCACTGCGTATATGCACACCATGTGCGGCCAGTTAGGGGAATGCTGGGGTAGTATTTCCCCCCTCAGAACCCTAGCTCCGTTACTTCCGATCCTATCCTGACCACACCCATCCTTAATCCCACCATGCATATATACGTAATGTATGTATGTATGCTGGGAATCCATGATTGTGGCTGAAAGAACTCGGAAAGCTCGAGCAGCCCGCCGTCCCCCTTGGGAATGAAATACGTGGCCTTTTCCTTTTTCTTTTTGATCAATACAAATAATATGTAGCACAACTTTTGGGACACACTGCATGCACACACAACGCATGCAAACAATTAGGAAAAAATGTAAAACTTTCGTTTTGTAATATTTGAGGTTATGGGGTAGTAAGACAATTATTACGTTTTTGTTTAAACTATTGTAACCCTGGTTTATTTCTATCATCCATAATAGTTTTATAAAGCAGTTTGTCACTCATAATGCACAAAAGCAGGTTAAATCGAACAAGACACCTATTCAGCACACGTGTAAATAAACGACTATTGTAGATACTACATGGCCAATGTAGTGTCCATGGCGCGGGGATGTTTTCCCAATCCTTTCTGTGTACCACAACTAAATCAAATCTTCAATTTTGTACCGCGGCAATTCAGTACTCGTTTAAAACTCTATAATGCTGGACACTGTAGTGGCCTTGGTACATTTTGTGGCCATCATAGTGGCCGATCGTATTCAACGTGTTAATTCAGTTATGCTGTTTTAACTAAAATAAACTACGTGCTTAATGGATTTTTTAACAAACAAAACTGGTATTACTTTGGTACGTCATTTTGTTCAGTTAATGACGTGCAACACAACTTATATAAAAAAGTATATTAGTGTTGTTTATGTGTGCTTATAGAACGTTTAGATTTCAGAGAGAAGATTTGCTTGCAATCTTACTATCCCAAATTGAAGGATCTGGTTCGGGGGTAAAACGTGTTCCTAGTTATGTAGCACCAGACCTGGCGGCAGATATAGGAGGCATTTTGCTTCTACTCTACGTCAACGAAAGGGCAGCTTTCCCTGTAATTTTGTAACAGAATTACCAACTTTTGCACTACCCGCTGGTATAGCATTTAGTGTTGTTAAATAATTGTATTCACTTTAAATTTATAGAGGTTGATGAATTACCTGGTCCCGTACAAGAACAATTATTACAGAATTATTGGATAAAGATGCGCAAGAACAACTTGAAAGTGATCCCGCTGTTATTAATTGGTCTCTTGAGCTAACTGTTAGACTTGGTTCCCGTTTATATGCTCTGTGGAATCGTTCAGCCGGTGATTGTTTACTTGATTCCGTAATGCAGGCAACGTGGGGTGTTTTTGATAGAGATAATACGCTAAGAAGGGCGCTAGCTGAAAGTCTAAATCAAGGAGGCCGTTTGTAAGTTCAATGTTTTAATTTTTATTTATCTCTAAATTAAAACTTTTAGATTTTATCCACGATGGAAAGAATATGAAGCTACACAAGCGTCACTTCTTCACTTTTCCTTAGAAGAAGGTCAATGGGAAGAGGATTGGACGAGTTTACTATCTTTAGCAAGTCAACCAGGAACTAGTTTAGAACAATTACATATTTTTGCATTAGCTCATATTCTTAGACGCCCTATAATCGTTTATGGGGTTAAGTATGTTAAAAGCTTTAGAGGCGAGGCACTTGGATATGCTCGTTTTGAAGGTGTGTTTTGCTTGAAACAAAATTAAAATATATTTAAAAAATTTTAGGCGTTTATTTACCATTACTTTGGGAACAGAGTTTCTGTATAAGAACACCTATTGCCTTGGGGTATACTCGAGGACATTTTTCCGCACTTGTTCCACTTGAACCTTACAGCAGTCGCCTTGATCGTTCACAAACGCAACATCCGGATGAATTACAAAGTATATTTTTACCTTTAATGGATAGAGAAAGGAAATTATTACATGTACATTTTCTAACTGCTTCAGAGGTTTGTAAATGAGAAGAATAATTATTTATTCTGTGCTTATGATACAATTTATAGGTGGGAAGGGAAGAGACAATATTAAGACAGTGGTTAGATGTTTGTGAATCTGAAGGTGGAGTGTTAGTTGCACAGCAATTTTTACATAAACGCCCGCTATTGGTTGCTCAAATGATCGAAGAATGGTTAAACCATTATCGAAGGTTGGCGTAAGTATTTTGATTGTGTTATTTGTGCCAAGCGACAAACAAATGTCATCTTAGAACAAATGGATTTGATCAAATATCAAGGTGTAAAATTGCAATTTTATATGGTGAATAGCAAGACATCGAAATTTTGTGTGTACTAACTAGTGGAAACGAAATTTCATAACCTCAAAAGTCTATTTTCAAAAGATACAGTGGAATACTTCTATTAAAAAAGTCAAAGCGTTTTTAGTTAGGGCATTATCTTCCAATAAATAAGTATTACGATATTATGAGAAAATAATTCAATTTGTTTAGTATTTTGTGTTTTATTGTGTAATAATAGAAATCTAGAGGGTATCTACAAGCGATTGGGCATGGTTTGTGCATTAATGATAATGAGACAAGAAATGCCAACAAACAATAAATTAATTAAAGTACAGCAGGAAAGTGCCATCAGTTTTAATTTGTTGATGAATTGTCCGCAAGCAATATTTTAACTTATTTGAAGAGAAATACAGGAAGTTCCTTAGTAGTTGTAAACTCTCTAACAGTCTGTAATCAGTAACTCAGCTGTCTATTATGTCAATAATTCAAATTTAATTAACAAACTAATTATAAATTGAAACGCCAATTTACATGTTTTAAATAAATTGTAATCAAGCCAGTTGGTTATCATTAGTATGTTGACCACTCTAATCAACTTTGTTACACGCCGAAACTGCACTAGGTGTCGCACAGAGGTCATTTATGATAAATTAGGCGGTAATAAATACAAATATAAAAATATTAGGTTTTTAACTGCTAAAGTTGTGTAAATAGCTTTAGATACGTTAATTAACAAATTTTTTTAAGTTGTACTATTTCGGGTCGCCTACATACAGAGTGTTTATAAATAATTCAGTATTGTTATTAAGTATATTAATTTAAGTAATCATCTTAAATATTTGTAGTTGTTAGACGCAAATAAGGATTTTTAAATTTGTTCATAAACCAAATGACTATTTGTGTGTTTTATTTTTATTTAAATTAATAAATATAATTACATTAACAAGTTAATATTATTAATGTACCAAAATGTATCTACAAAAAAAACGCAATGCTGTCTAACTAGGTAATAATTATACTTAAACTAAAAAATCATATCCTATTGCACAAGCATTGATCAGATATTTCGGAATCACTAATGTTTTCATTTTCTTGCATTTCATTTGACAATTTTAAAACTTATTTGTTTAAGGGTTGCTTATTTGAGCGAGTACTTACACACTTGGCTAATGATGATATGGGAGGGTCAGACGAAAGCAGTAGCTTACAAAATACATCTTTCATAGTTTCCTCCCTTGAAAATTTTCGGGAGTGTGATTCCCGATATTTCCGAAAGTCTTTGTTCCTAGATTCAATAGCTTCGTATGAATACATGCCTATCGGAAGAAGCACAGACTTTATAATTTCTGGCCTGTGAATAAGTATTCTGTGAAGGCTTGCTGGCATATAATACCATGAATACAGCTCAATGTAGAGTGTCGCAGTACTTTTGCAGTACTCTGCAAACACCTTTTTATTAATTTCATAGCCAGATGAGATTGTACTTAGTATTATAAATAAGTGCTTTAGAAAATCTACGTCGAGTCAATCTTGCAAACAACCTCATAATGCCAAGAAACTAAACCCCAAGTTATCAATAATTGTTTACTAATATTTCAACTGTTGTCATGGTCAACTCGAGTTAGCAAAAAAAAGTACGTTCAAAAATATTATTCTTTGGAATGTTTTCTTTAATATTATAGCATAAAATAAATTATTTGAGAACCTTGTTTTTTCATTTATTAGTTCCTAAAAAAATAAAATGACCTCTGTGCGTCGTGCAGATCTACCGAAGTAAGCGGGTGGCCAAGCCAGCTACAGTGGAAATGGGCGGAGTCAATATAAGGAGTAAAATGATAGACAGGTAATTTCAAACACCTTACACTTCCCATAAATCCACAACTAACATTTCTCAGTTCAGGAAAAATTGTCTCTAGTCGCCACCACAATCTTAAATTTTTCTAAAATAAATAGTTTTAGGCGGCGTGTTAAGTTAATTCTACCTGACTGTGGAAGATAGGATTGTAGCCTACTTAGTAAAATCATACATAACTCAAGTTCAATCACACTTGAAAAGAAATTTATCCAAAAGCTTAATAAAATTTTAAAGTATATGAATTGTCGTAAACTTATTGACCACACCCTGTACATACGAAAAATCCCAGTTATAAAACGTTATTTGGATAGTTTCTAAGTACCCCTTGTATATAATGAATTGATTTTTATACCTGTCATAACATTCTGAATAAAATAATATCCAATTTAGAAAAATCAAAATAAAAAGTTTTTAAATCACCACAACATTAGCTCGTTTCTTTCTTCATAAATGATATAGATATTTTCTGTCAAGTATTCTGCCCAAAAAGGGCAGTAAGTGACGAACTGTCAATTTTGAGTAAATTAAACTTTAGTGGAATTTATTATATCTTTCGCTGTAATTGCTGAGCTGTAGTGACACATGAGTAAAAATGTAATAGTTTTTATTACAATATTACTGAAATATATTACTTTTCAGTTTTAGGAAAAAAGTCACATACTGCCTTTTGCCGTAGGTTTCAGGTACCTGTACAGTTTGAATGACACCTAAAGCAGTAACTAAAATAAACATTTATTTTACGAAAAATAATTGCAAATTTGAAAGTAAATCGAGGACGTCTGTTTCTTTTATATTTTGCCAGAATAGTTTTCAGTTTTCTGACATGAGAGGACCTAGTTCTGACAGTATCCCTTTTTTATTGTTTTCTTTGATTGCTCGCAGTTTGGCACGCAGTTTTTCAGGTAGATCTAGTTTAAAGTTTTTTTTTAGAGAAATTGCATTCTTTAAACTCTGTTTCCAACAAGATATTTTTACAAAACATATTACGTGAGTTTCTTCGGAATTGAACAATGCATATATTGCACAAAAGGGGTCGATTCAGTTAGTTAGCTCGTCGTTTTTCTCACCCCTTTTTTTGCATCGGTGAATATTGCTTGGGGCTTCTTCTATCTAGTCAATAACATTGTCACCTATCTCTTCTTTATTATTCTTATTATTCATGATATTATCCGTGATATTTTCTGTATTTTCTTGAACCAATTCATTCTCCAATGTGTAATCATTCAGATGAAGACCCGAGTGTTGATCTTGAATGACACAGTTGTCGCATTCTTCATGTTCCAATTTTGTAAAACTGGTTTTTAATTCATTGGTTACCACTTTTCGGAATGTTTCATAAGAGACCGTTTTATTTGGATGTTTTTCATTATAATGTTCTCTTCTATAATGATTCACAAATGGATTATATTCCATAATATGCTCTTTTAAAATATCTATCAAGCTTAGATGGCTCATGCCTTTCGCGGGAGTCAACGTTGGGAGCAATTGAACCAGTGGTTTTTAACACCGTGGTTATCATTTTGTCATTTTGTTCGTGATATCCAAGAGTTTTTAGAAAAAACGATTTACTTACTACTTGAGAATGTCCAATCTCATCTGGTAAAGTCTAAGTCAAAGACTTAAATTTTTTGCTCACTACAGCTTTTGTTATTTTTATCTTTTTTTTTACTTTGAATCAGTGCCAAACACCCACGCTCTTCTGGCATTAGAATCCAGTTTATAGTTCTGATCCCAAATATAACTTCTTGTTTCTTCTGCCACCTTATTAATGCAGCGTCCCTTGCACTTGCATGGGCTTCGCATCCTATGAGAAGACTTATCTTCTTTTTTGGGTTCTAGTTGTCTCCTCTTCTGCAATCGCTGAGACTCTCTTTTATTTCTTACTGTTACCTTTTTGACAGTTACGGTACACTCTGTATCATCCTATGAAATGGAATTCTCAGAAGTTTTTGACACTTCAAACAGTGGATCCGCAACTGAATCGTCGGAGGAATAAGTTTCTATTTCGTCTTGAGCAGTGATGTTTTCAGTTGTAGAAATCTAACCAAAACAACAAATTTTGCTTATTGATAAATACCTGTGTTGCATTTGAACCGCTTTGTGTTAATATTAGTATATTGGATAGTTCAATTTGAGCATCTTGGACCGGAACGGAACTTCCACCGTCATTACAACAGCATTTTCCTGAAAATAATTAATGGCCATTTCCAGTTCTCTATACCAACCTAATAAGTATCTAAAAATAAAATATTCGAGATGTTTCTATTTTTGAACATCAGTACAGTGTACAGGGTGGTTTTTTTTCGTTAATATTATAGGGTATAAGCTAAACGGTAAGAGATACAAAAAAACTAAGATACGTGTCCCGTTCTCTTTTTTAGTGTTTAGTTTAATGACGCAATCGGTTCTACGCTAACTAAATTGGTTTCGAAGATACAGAGTGATTCTCAAAATCTGCCAGTTTTTATTATCTCTTATGACTCGGTTATTTATGGAGATAAAAAAAAGCTTTGGATACGAAAGTTTTATGACTTTTACGTTGAATCCAGTAGCGTTCTTAAAAAAAATATAGATGTTTGATTTTTTGAGGTATTATCAAAAGTAGCATTTTCTTAAATGGGACACCCTGTATCTGATAATCTCAAAAAATTGCGTTTTTTCTTGAGATTGCAACAATATATAACACTTAATATTTTGCATTGTCCTAAATAGCTAAAATACTAAAAAAACATTTTTTTTTAGTTGGCCATTAATTGAATGTTTTAAGTAATTGTTTTTGTTTGTTTACATGTCATAAAATTCAGTAACAATTATGTATTGGTATTCTTATTTCGTTTCCGATATTTTTTAAAAAAGGTGATTAAAATAAATAATTTTCAAAGTTATGAAAAATTAAATATGCTTGAGTGCTACATTTGAGTGTAATAAAAATAAAGACGCAGCTCTAGACATATTTTGAGCGTTATCCGGAACGACGACAGCCAGAACAACAAATATTTGAAAGATTATATCACAATTTAAGTGAGTATGGATCATTTGGAAAACCAAGAAGTAAGATTTACAATATGGCAAATAGAGAAAGAGATGAAATAAATACATTAGCTTGTGTTGCTGCTGATCCGACGATATCTAGCCGTAATATTGAGAAAGATATTGGCACAAGTAAATCTAAAGTTTTAAAAACGTTAAGAAAGCATAAAACCATATAAAATAAGAAAGGTTCATAACTTACATCCTGGAGGTGAAAGACGGCGTTTAACATTTTGTCATTGGTATTCGCAGCAGATTAATCGGAATCCCAATTTTTTTCAAAATATAATGTGGATCGACGAGGCTTTTATATCTAGCGAAGGAATTTTTAATCGATATTGGTCAAACATAAATCCTCATCAGACGGTCGCCAGGATACAACAAGGACGGTTTGGGTTCCATGTATGGGTAGCGCGATATCAAAACAGAGTCCTTAACTACAGAATTTTTAATGAAAATTTGAATGCTCAAGGATACATCCAAATTTTGGAAAAATGTGTAATAATGGAGTTGGATAACATGCCATTAGCTGCAAGAAATAATGTTTATTTACAACAAGACGGTGCTCCAGCACATAATAGCCACATGGTAAGAGACTTACTAAATGTCAATTTTGGCAAAAATTGGCTTGGTACATATGGACCAAACAGATGGCCTCCGCGTTCCCCCGACCTGACGCCGCTCGACTTTTATTTTTGGGGATCTATCAAAAATGAAGTCTATAAAACCAAGTAATACTGTAGAAGAACTCAGAGCAAATTTTATTAATTGCATTGGAAGAGTGCCAAATATTCAAATCTATAACGCCACTCGTTCAGTTACAAGCAGAGCCCAAAAATGCATCGAGCAGAATGGAAGACAATTTGAGCACCTTTTGTGATTAACCACCTATGCTAATTGTTATATATAAGTATTTGAAATAATTACTGTTGAGTTGTTATAAATCTTTTCTTGTTTTTTGTAGTTGTTGTTTTAGTTTATTAATGTTTTATTATTGTTATTATCTGCAATTTTATTATGCCTATTATAAAATAAAGAATTGATTAAATACATGGCCAACTAAAAGAAAATGTTTTTTTAGTATTTTAGCTATTTAGGACAATGCAAAATATTAAGTGTTATATATTGTTGCAATCTTAAGAAAAAATGCAATTTTTTGAGATTATCAGATACAGGGTGTCCCATTTAAGAAAATGCTACTTTTGATAATATCTCAAAAAATCAAACATATATATTTTTTTTAAGAACGCCACTGGATTCAACGTAAAAAGTCATAAAACTTTCGTATCCAAAGCTTTTTTTTATCTCGATTATTTAACCGAGTCATAAGCGATAATAAAAACCGGCAGATTTTGAGAATCACCCTGTATCTTCGAAACCAATTTAGTTAGCGTAGATCCGATTGCGCCATTAAACTAAACACTAAAAAAGAGAACGGGACACGTATCTTAGTTTTTTTGTATCTCTTACCGTTTAGCCTATGCCCTATAATATTAACGAAAAAAAACCACCCCGTACATTAAGTTTGTACCTTCTGAATATCGTAATTAAAAATAATAATTTGTGTAAATATCACCGTAGTCATATCGCATTTTTTAATGATTTCTAACGGGCTCTTGCTCAGCGCAATAGGTTTTTGCGGATATACCAATGTAGGAACATCTGCTCTATTTTATATCGTAAAAACGTCTATATTTTGAATACAACCACCTTAAAATAGTATTGATTTAATGATAAACAAATAAAACCACTGCAATAAACATTATCTTACCTTCATCATTATCATTACTGTTATAATCGCCACGTGTTGAAGAATTTAATCTTACATCTGGCAATACCAATGTAAAAGCTTCTTCGCTATTATTTTTCGTTAAAACTTCTTTATTTTCAATACAACCACCTTAAAATATTACTGATTTAATCATCAAACAACCACTAGCAATAAAGTCACCTTACCTTTATCATTATTTCTGTTATAATAGCCACGTGTTGATGAATCTAACCTCACATCCTGCAAAAAAAACTCACTAAACTATCACTAAATCGCACAAATTAAACACGGTTGTCGATTGCAGACCGTAATTTTGTGATACGACTATTAGTGTTGGTAACTAATAAACGACTAAAATGTTGGCAAACAGCAGCATCTTACTTCCGCTCGGCAGATACTGCGATTTGGCTAGGTACACTTTAAAAATTGCGAATATCATTCCACGGTAAATGGCAGTAAGTAACATTTATGCACATACTGCCATATGCCTTGGATATATGTAAAATAATGTCACATACTGCAGCCTATTTTATTAGGTTACACGTCAGTATTTTTACAAGGGAAATATTTTAATAGCTGTATCACTTACAGTTCTTTATTTTTATTTTATTTAAAATGTAATTTCTTATTGTATTGTATTATCTGAATACTTCCTCAAAAATTGTGTTTAAACATTCGCCAATATGAATGAATTGTAATAATTGAAATCTGAGATTTCTACTTAATAAAATATCTTGTTATCAGTCTTGTGTATTGTTAATGACTGTAAAAGAATTCTAAATAATCAAATTTTCTAATCGATCTGGCTCAATAAGCAATTTCAGATCATCATTAAACCAAAATACTTCGATTCATTAATTCTTAAAAGGTGTAACACATTCAGTAATTTCCACAAGGTAGCAATAAAATTTTATCATAATTTAAACAAATAAAAGAAATTAGTTAAATAACGAATCTGTATTACCAATCTTCAAAATAGGAAAATTACAGACATTGCTTCAAAAAGCACTAAATTAAAATTCCTAAATCTTATAATCTAATCACATAAAATCCGGTAACAGAGTTTGATTGTTTATATTGGAGTGACATTAACCACAAATAAAATCTCTAACGATAATCAAACTACTATCACAAAAAAAAAACTAAAATTATTCTTACAATTAAATTTGGTATAACGTGACGTGCATAGGAGGTGGTTTGCTTCAAGTAATCCTTTAATATGCACCCACGCGTGTCACAAAAGAAAACAGAAAACGGCCGTAATATCTAGGTAATTTGAATATTAAAATGGTTAGATGCTTTTATATAATTGATTTCGAACTATTAACGATTGCACAGGTACTACAATCAATGATAATGTCCACTACTATCTAGCTTAATCAACACACTTTTATTTTGTTACTTAAACGGTTACTTTAGGTTTCTTTGTTAGATCGCACGCTTCAATACTGAACACTTTTTAACTTAATATTTGCTATTTTATTTTTAAATCTGCCTTAACACTTTTCAAAATTTTTGAAAGAAAAACAGTATTTCCTTTCAATTCACAGTAAATCCTTTTAATCGGAAATGTTTAAATACTTCACCGCCAATGCGGGTTTTTGCAGTCAACTAATCTTTACTGTAGCACTAAATGTTTACAAACAAAAACCAACACTGACTGTTTTAAGCTCTCTTAAAAACTTGACGCGCGATTCTCATTTATTCTAGCTCTCTAGTCGAGCGACTCCCTTATGCATTAATAGGCTCTCGCTTAAATATCTTCGATCAACCATGTTGACAAAACATCACAAAATTTTCGGTCCAAAACCACATCAACCTATCACAAACGATATTCCATTGCGTCTCTTGGCCGAGTGGATTGTCCGAAAACCGCAAAAGATACGAGAAAAGCGTAGCCATCTTGAATTTCTTTACAAATATACTCACAACTCTTCGGAAAAACCATTATTCATACTCAAATTCAGTCCGTATATTTCTCTTTCCACACAATTTAACAATTCTAACACCATTTACCCTTGAACACGCATTCAATTTTTATTATTGCGCAATGTTACGACATTTATACAAGCAAAAATATATACACATATTCCTTCCTACACATTTAATACAATACTAACATTACGTAAATTGACTCACACGTTTACTACCTGAATTCCTTAGTACTCAGTAGAAAAAACCAGTGCCAATTCGGTAGTCTTTTACCATTGTCGTCTCAGTAAGGGTTTCACCAAAACATTATTTCTCAATCTAATTTAATACTTGCAACATGAAAATCTTTATACAACATTCTAATACTCTTTTATATTACACATATGCTTTATTAAAATTCCAGTGGCGTATCACTTACACCAATTTACATTCTGTATACAAAAAAAAACACTTTCCCCGTGCAAACTCACTTCATTTACACCCAAAATACGTTCCATACGTTAACACAACACTGCATATACACGGTGTGTCAAAATAATCAAAATACAACTTTCAGAAATATATGGTTGTGTATAGAAATATTGAATGTTCTAAACGTTAATCAATATGAAAATTGTTTCAAGTTTTTTAAAAGTACTAATTTTCTCAAAACCATTCTTAGCTTTATAATAATCCTTTGTTTTATTATGACTTAACCAAGATGGGTTTTTTAAACTAGGAAGATACAAAATGTTTTATTCTAAATTATGGCATGTTAAAGCAAAAACTTTATTCAATCTCCCTGTATAAATGTTGTGATTCTCATATTTTATTTTTATTTGAAAGGTAATGATTAATTGAAATTAATATTGATTTTAACTTAAATTCAAATCTGAAATATTTCTTGTACAACACTCGTAGTGGTTTACATAAAACATATGCAATAACTAAAAGGAAGAATGGTTTTCGATAACAAATATAACACAAATATGCTTGTAGTGTATATTCAAACCGAGTTTTAATGAACTCCCTTAAAGTCTACATACATACAAAATATTTAAGGTTTACTTTGAGCTATTTAACTAAAATCAATCATTTGTGTGAGGTAAGTAATTTAAAAAAAAATTAGCTCAGCATTTTAATTGAAACAAACGAAGTAGTTATATCTGACGCGTTAATTAATTATCGCAGTTAATCTAATTCTTGCCTCGAGAAGCATGACAAGTTACTTTTTACTGTCTTATTTTTAAAACGATCTTGACCATTTTCGATGTAATTTGGGGGAGGGGGGCGGTTAGCTATACTTAAAAAATACGGAATGGATTTTAATAGCTATTATTTAAAGTTCCTTTGAATTATCTTAGTTTAAAGATAATTTAATTTTGGATTAGTTTTGCATAAAGAAGCCTAAATAGAGGTTCTTCAAAATGAGTTCTTAAGTATCTATAGAGTTGCATTAAAAAGAGCGGATAAACATTTTCAATACTTTTAATCATAATAAAATATTTAGCCTTTTAAGGAACGATTGTGTAAGGTCAATATTTACAAACTTATACCTTTCAGCTATCGTCGTCAGTAAGTATGAAAGGGTACATATGCTGGTGAAACATATGAATTTAGTAAATATTTTTATTTCCATTCTTGGCATGCTTGGCAGTGTATGTAATACGAAATGGATTTTGATAACTATATTTAAGGTTCCTTTGAAATATTTCAGGTTAAATATAATTTAATTCCAGATAAATTTTCGTTATGAAAGTGTTTGTAATGTAACCTAAACTTAAAAAAGACTTTCTAAAGTATCTTTTGCTACTGTAATGAAAACTACCAACGTTAGAGAAATAGTGTAGACATTTTTCAAGAACAGTTTAATTTTGGACGTTTTTTAGTTAAAAATTTTTGTAGCATAATAATCCCTAAAAATGGAATGATCATATAATATAAATATTTACAAAACTTATATGTTTCAACAGTAATTACAACTGTCGTCGTCAGTAAGTACGAACCGCTTCATGTGCTGTTGAAACATAAATTTTGCAGATATTTTTATTACTATTTTTGGCATGTATATGTGACTACAAAAATACGCAATGGATTTTAATAACTATATTTAAAGTTCCATCGAGATAGCTTAATTTAAAGATGATTTAATTCTAGATTAATTTTCTTCGTAAATGTTTTTCATATAGAAGCCTAAATAGAGGCATTTCAAAATGGGTTCCTAAGTATGTAAAGAGGTACGTTAAAGAGAGGGTGAAAGTTTTCAATACTTTTAATCATAATGAAAATACTTAGCTTTTTTTAAGAAATGGTCGTGTAATATAAATTCTACAAAACTTATACGTTTCAACAGTAATTGCAGCTGTCTTGGTAAGTAAGTACGAAAGGCTTCATGTGCTGGTCAAACGTACAAATTTAGTAAATATTTTTGCCATGTTTGGGAGAGGGGCCTGAATGAACAACGAACTTGAATCTATAAAGTGTGGTGAATGGTTTGTTGTATCTTATTATGCCAGAACGAACATGATGCATGGTGAATCATTAATCATGGTGAAAGACATGGATAAATTAATTCCTTTAAATGAGATAAACATATTATCCTCAAACCATATTGAAATATCTGCTATTAAACTTATTGACAGTGAGTTAATTGTTATTAACGTTTATAGACCACCTTTGGGTGATTTTAACTAGTTTAGAAACCAAACTGTGTGATGGTTTACACTCCTTTGGATTTGTACTGACAATTTTCTCCAAGACTAGGCATAAAAATTTTGTCGACAGTATTTTTGTAAATTTTTCAGTAGATAATTTCATGGCGAGTAATATTGCCTGTAATCTCTCAGATCACCATGGTCAAACTATTGGTATAAGTTTACAAAAATATGCTAGGATTAAATTAGTCAGTAAGATTTATAATTTTTAACAGGGTGACATTTGTTTGATACTTCAATGTTTCCTAACGTTTAACGCGGTCACGGCCATCTAACAATAATTTATAAAGGCATTCAAGCAATAGAAAAATCTTAAATTTTGAACACTACAAATTTTAGGTATAGACAACCTTATACTAAGTTAGTCTAGTTTTTAAAGCCAAATAAGATAAAATTGTAAAAATAGGGGGTTTCCATTTGAAAAAATAGACTTTTGACAGTTTTTTCAATTTCATTTTTATTGTTATTTTTTGAACACCCTGTATTATTAACGGTGGAAATATTATACGAAGTCTGCTAAAGTAAGTCATGTTCAATAAGGAAACAAACTCAAATTGGGTAACAAAGGCATCCGTATAGGAGAAATTAATAATTATCTACGAGTCTGCAAACGTCATTTTTGACTTAAAATATTTAATATGTCAAAAACGGCTGGACTTAGGGATAGGACATTATACATGAAATGTATTAACAATTTACCGTAGAATCCGAAAATTTTATAATATACAAGGTGTCCCATTTAAAATAAGCAAGTTACTATCAACTTCCGGTACAACCGGAAGTGTTGCCATCTTGAAAATATCTTAGCCGTATTTCCCCGATCGACATTAGTACACTACCGAATTTTCAGATTTTTCCCAATTACAGTTTTCTCATGATTGATGTCATTCCCGGTGAACCACCTCTATATATATATATATATATATATATATATATATATATATATATATATATATATATATATATATATTAGTTTTATGTAAAACTGTATTTCGGAAATTTCGAATAAAATCTATGTGGTAACACAACAGGACGCCCACTGATATGATTAACTAAATATACAGAGTTCATGTGTCCTGATAGGTACAAAGTATTCAATAGACACCAACTAAACCTGCATATGAGTAGGAAGCAACCTGGGCCTATAAACGTAAACAATGCATAACCTGGCGCGTAATGGTGACTGGACTCCCAACTAACATTGTTTGCAGGCCGGATGCCATCGTGGTGTATACAGGGTTACCCGTGCAACCAGTTCATTAAAAAATATTCGACTTCCTACTACCGTAGTATAATGAAATTTATTTTCAAGCTAGAATCGACCATTTTGAATCCCAAGTAAAATATATTCAAAATGGCGCTATCGGCTATGCTGTCTGGATGTGTGTGTGGATGTATGTTAGTATCCACGATAACTCCAGAACGAAAACACCTACGTAGTTAAAATTTTGTATTAAAGCTCGTTTTCATTTCGCTTGGATTAGATTTTGGGAGAAATCCAGCGGCGGAGAGGGGAGTTTATTACGGCAGTTTTTGGTTTTCATCAAATATTTCTAAAACAGCTGCATATTTCAAAGATATAAAAATACCTAGCTATAGACCTTAAACAGTGTTAGTTCAAATTTTTTCAATAGCTGAATAACGATTAATTTTATAAGAAAAAGTGTAGATATATTTTTTAAAGAAAATTTAATTTTGCATAACATTTCTTTGTAAAGCTTCTTAATATGTCTAAAAATTAATTAAATATGAATGAAAATGGTTAAACTGTATTATTGATATCTTATAGAAGCGGGCGGCTTTGAAATTTTTTTTAAGTTAACATGTATTTATCTCTATTAATCTCTACCTGACATGAAGTATTAAACATCATTTTGACATAGATTATTGTTTTTGTTTTTACAATGTTGCCTGTTTTCGTTATGAACGTATGAAAGAGGTCGCATAATTACACTAAAAAAAATTATAATTAAGATTAATTCATTTCCTTTAATTTTTTAAGTTGACATCTAAATGTCTATTAACCTCTGTCTGACATGAAGTTTTAAACGTCTGTTTGACATATATTATTGTTCTTGTTTTTACAATGTAGCTTATTTTCGTAATGAACTTATTATAAAAGAGGTTGCATAATTATCCTACATAAAATGTTATTAAAATTATTTCATTTCTTTTCATTTCCATTTTGTAGGTTGAAGGTCGTGTGGTGTTCCACACCAGATATTTCCAGTTTATAATAATATGGCTTATTCTTATGAAGAAAGAAATGATGCTATTTTGCTATTATGTGTCGAACAGAAATACTAATGCTGCATCTTAATTATACTATTGAACGTATAGGGAAAGGAAACAACCATATGTAAGATTATTTTCTAAACTGGAATCTACATTAAAAAAATTTGGTGCTTTTACTAAACCTAAAAATGTGCAAAATAAATTAAATGTGGAAACAGAAGAATATGTTTTAGAATATGCTGAATATATTCCAACTACATCTCTTCGTGAAATTGCATATGAGTGTAACACTTCTAAAGATGAAGCTCATATTATAGTAAAACAAAATAATTTTAAACCATACCATCCACATGTGGGATCTTACAGATTACCAGAAGAGATTACATTTTACTAGATGGTTTATTAATGAAAATTTCGCTGGCGATAATTTACTAACAGGATTTTTAATAGAAGAAACAACATTCAGTGGGCGCAAGAAAATTCTCATGTAACTATTGAGAGAAAGGATCAACATGCTTTTTTAATTAATGGTTGGTGCGGTATTCTTGATACCAAAATTCTTGAACCATATTTTTATGAACAGAATCTAGATTCTGCAAAATACCTGTTTTACAAAACGAATTAGAAGAAATCATGGATGACCTTCCATTCAATTATTTCATTCAAAATCTGAGTTACTTTCAACATAATGGTGCACCAGCGCACAACGCACTGATTGTATTGAATTATTTGCAAGAACGTTTTAATAATTGGATAGGAAATCGGGGTCCCGTTACTTAGCCGCCACAGTACCAGACTTTTTTTATGGGGAGCAATTAAGGACAAAGTATACAAAGAAAAACCTTCTGAT
Organism: Vesta saturnalis; assembly: GCA_036346205.1. Lineage (NCBI taxonomy): Eukaryota > Metazoa > Arthropoda > Insecta > Coleoptera > Lampyridae > Vesta > Vesta saturnalis. The sequence continues at coordinate 827,262 of JARFJB010001798.1, forward strand.
TTGGATGTGTTAAAAAATGAAATAAAAGTTATTATCCAACGAATTGGACACAGAACCTTATTAAAAGTGCAAAGAGAGATGTTAAATCGTTGTCAGATATGTGTACAAAACAATGCTGGACATTTTGAGGCCCTTTTATGACTTGAGGGTTTAAATTATTTTGTTACTATTATCATATTATTTCTATGTATTCTGTTATAGTCTGTTATATTTTAATTCATTAATTCTGATATTATTAAAATTATTTTAAATTGGTTTTTCTCAATTTATTGGTAGGATTACTTTTGTTGCAGTTTCATAGTACGTGGTATTTAACTTAATACATAATTATGATTTTTATAAATTATGAGATAAAGAGAGATAAAAATGTAACAAACCATACATTTTGAAATCAGAAAAAAAATAGTTAAGGTAAGGTGGGGTAAGTGCGTCTACGGGGCAAGTGCAATTTGGTGCCATTACAATTCTCATTATAAGATATAATGCACTGCCATCTATCGACAGGGCATCTAACTAACATATTCTTACATATTTTACCGGCTGCAAAGGCTCTACTACGTTCTTGTTGTGAAGACACGTGCGAAATATCGCCGTTATTTTCGGTGGTTGTGAGTTGAGTTAGTAGTGTTTTTATAATCGACCAGCATCATCAAATTTAACAATGTTTTTAAAGTGATTTATGATGAGTTTATAGGTATAGGTATTACCCCGGGTATTTCTTTCTTAAAAGAATCGTGTTTTTTTTTTAGATAACTACTTAAACTTAGAAATTACGTGCGAAAAAGTAATACATAAACAGGATAATCTCAAAAAACACTTACAACTGCAATAGACCTTGTAAAGAATGGTTCGTTGACAACCTATAGAGCTAGAAATATACCTAAAAATACTCTTGCTGCTCATATCAAAGGGCGAAGAAATAAATTCAGTTCAACCTATGGTAGGAGAACAGCCTTCACTCTTGAAGAGGAGACATCATTAGCTTACTGTATTCGCTGTGTGAAGAAATGGGGGTTCAGCCTGACGAGAAAAGATAATACAAATAGTGGCCGATTACGTCAGGCAAAAGAGAAGAAAGCGTCTAAAAAGAAAAATCATGCTGCAAAGAAGAAGAAAATTATACAAAAGAAAGAAGCACGTAAAATTAGTTCAGGCGATAGTGATTATAATTCTTGGACGAGTGGTTCTAGTAGTGACAGAATCACCGAGTTCGATGATTTGTCGGATGATGAAATGGAAAAGAAAAATGATTTTATTGTTGATTTCTCAAAAAATAATGCAAACTTCAGTCCACAAAACTGGAACAAAACAAAACCAATAATGATGAAATCAAATCCTCACAATTCAACAACGTTTTATCGAATTTTTATGGAAAGAAAAATAGTTACAGATATGTATGTCTCGTAACAGGACTTTCAGACGATGAAGCTGAAGTGACATGCTTACGCAAGCTGAAAAATACTTCTGAATATGATGAAAACGATAAATGCTCAATTTTGCTGTTAGATATCGTAGAAAAACTGCCACAACCTAAACTGTTACCACATGGTGATGTACAAAAGTATGTTTTTCCGAAGTGCGTCGAAGTTTTAGAATCATAAAGCAAACCAATTGAATGGACCTATTTGGAATGATATTTTTTTGTTTTATTACCTAATCATTTATTTTATTGCTAAGGAATGTTCTGAAGTTATTTTTATTTGTTATAGTTTTTTCAAATAAATGCGCTTTTTTTGTTGTCTACAGGACTTATTTGAGTTATTTCAGAGTAGTAGGGCAAGTGCGTTGCGTGTGCGCTCATGGTAGATCTAATCAAAAAATTTAAATAATTTTATCCAACATAACTCTATCAAACAAAGTTTATTGCACTGTATAGAGTGTGGCCCAAGCTATTATATTGCCAAAAGAAGGACAGTGTTAACAAATATTTTTGGCGTTACAGCGATTGAAAGTTACACTTATCATTTTTTAAGTCGCACTTACCCCACCTTACCTTAATTGAATGTGTCCATAGCCACCTATGATTGTCATTTTAAAAAAAGTAAGTTTGGGTCGTAGCTCAAAACATATTAATGCAAATAAATGTTCTTCCAGTTTATCATATTTAGCTTAAAACAATCTATGAAATGTGTTTGGGAAACTTTTTATTTTAAATTTAAATCACATAAATAATGAGCGATTGAATATGTGGACGATTTTTAGTATTTTTGGAATATCTCAGTAGGCTGATAAAATTGATACATTTTCTCATCAGCATTAGATTCCCCTTTTAAGACTGCCCAACTTTGCTAATTTAATCGATTTTCTAACTTTTATAATTACTTTTACATTTTTCAGGATACATTCAATCCACCAAAAATAAAATTTCCAAATCACAAAACTCTCAAAAATACCAAGAAAGTAACAATAGCTTCCAAAAGACTTGAAGTTGTAGAGAATCTTTTCCAGTCCGTTTACTCACAACTTTAAACCATGTTTACATCACTGAGCTGCTTACCAATCATTATCGCTTATTTTGTAACATGGGCAAAAGTGCTGTTTACCAAGTAATATCCAGAGTGGCCCAAAAATTTGCCAAAGATAACTGCCAAATAATGATTTCCAAACTTAAAAAATTTCTAAAAGTCTAGTAGTAATTTTTTGTATATCCAGGTAAAGGGTGTTTCATTTAAAAAATGTAAATGTGATTCACTCTATGTTTTGCATACAACGCCTTATACACTACTTACCTTTGTCACGCCATCTCTCTGTACTTTCAATTTTGTAACTTGACAGTAGGATTCTTTGAATTGATATAAGAAATAATGCTGATATTTGATCAAATCTTCTATTTCCATTTAATGTAAACCATTTGGAGGTTACTTAGACAAAGTAAGTATAAAGTTCTAGCATGATCTATTTCTTTCGTTATGTTTGAATATAAATTTTTTTGAACTTTAGCGGCGAGATTTGAGGTGTTTACAATTTCTGATTAATTTTTTTATTACATCTGGTTATAATGCAATAAAAATTTGACATGTAACACTTTGCATTATTATTATTTTTCAGATGTGTAATAAAAAAGAAAACAATGTTTTATTCTTCAAATACAAGAAATAACAGCGAACAAAATATCTATAACCTTCTAGCGTTCATACTAACAAATGTTCAGACCGCTTTCCTTTAGCAGTCTTGCAATGTCTTAATTTGTTGTGGAAATTTCAAAGCGAATTATGTTGCGGAATTTGGCGAATATGCTCTGTTATGAGACGTAACATTTATTCTAACTTCCTGGTCTAATTTTATAAACTTGATATTTTAAATGTCGCTACAAAAATCGTCCAGTGTTGAGGGCCATTCAATATGCACGATCCATCTGGCATTTTATTTTTTCAGCCCTTAAAATTTTGATATTTATATTCACATTAATGATTTTCTTAAAAATAATCAAGCTTGCATACTATTGACCTGTTCACGGTTATATCTTGTATTTGAGGACCAAAACAGCTTGACAAACTGCATTCAAAAATGATAATATAGGGTGTTCTATTTGAATTTAAATTAAATGTAAAATTTTTGGTTGCGTAATGAAGGAAACAAACCATTTTGGGACACCAATTTACCCAATTATAATTTGTCGTAATTGATCTTTACTTATGTACTGATTAATAATCAAAAATTGTTTTAGGCAAATGACATCTGCTCCTTTTGCAAGACCAATACCTATTCAAGATTATTCAAGTGATGGTGATACAGATGATGAATAACGTAAATGGAAATCTGTCTTGCATAATGCACGTTAGTGTATGTAGATGTGCTTACTTAGTACCTTGATTAAATTCGAATATTTTGAAGAATATGGAGTAGGTTCACAGAAATTAGTGGGTAATAAAAATCAAAATGAGTTTTTTTGCCGAAAATATAACTTTGTGCTCCTTCTGAAGATATTACTTTATGCTAGTTACAGATTTTTAAATACAATAATAATTGTTAACATAAATAATTTCATTTTTTTATTTTTGAATACTAGAAAATTTCAAAAATATTTATTCACAATGAATTACCGCAGTACAAATGAAATTTACTTAAGTTTTCCCTACAAAATAAATCTTTATTTAGATAAAGAACATTATTGGCTGTAAACCAAAGTGTAATTCACTATTTTATGCAAACCAAGTTAAATTGCCATTAGACGATATGAGTATTTATACTTTAGATGTCAATTGAGCATGTATAGATGGATCTATGTGCGATTGTTCTTTGTTATAAAAATTTCGTTTGTTTCTGATTAGCTATTGTTCATAAAATAAACTTTTTAGACTCGTTAAAAGTAAAAATTTTTAGCAAATAAATTAATTCGTCAATTATTAATTCGATTTAGTTTGCAAAATAACATAATTTGTAATATTGCTACGTATTTAAAAAAAAATGTAGAGGTGCTGCCGTGAATAGTTAAATTTAATGCATGCTATAATTTTTGACAATTAACTTTCGTACCTTCATATTTCTTAAAAGCTTCCTGTAGCTCTATACACTACATTAAATAAATTTTGTTGTACTTTGATTGCAAATGTAAATAGGGGGATGTTGTAAGACTATATTTGTATTATTATTTTTAATATTTAATAATTTTTTTTTATTATGAATGTTACTTTGTTTGCAATAATTTATACGTATTTTGGAGTTTAGTTTTTGTAATTACTTTACCGCTGTAGTAAAATTTTTCATTTCAAATTTTAAAGTCTATTGAAAATTCTTAACGAAAATTTACAAAATATTAAATATATTATATTGTTAAAATAATTAACAAAGTGTGTTACAAAAAATATAGAATAAAAATCTAATCTCCATTACATGGATAATTTATTTAATATGTAAGTGATTTAATCTCAGTACCTTGATGTTGATCCATTGAAGACATGTACTTACTGTTTCATTCCTTCTTTTCTTTTATAGACTTATGAGCAGGAAAGTATACCTACAAGAGACCAAGAAATAGTTTTTTAATTTAAAGATTTATGTAGATATATTTTATTTCAATTTTCAATTTTTTTTTCTTTGGTTTTTATAGGTTTTTATATCTGGGGTTTTCTGAGTTCAATAATAATAAAAAATGGTAAAGATAACAATTTTTTTAATAATAATAATAATATGTATTTGGTGTTTATCTAACAAAAGTTACTTACACACATCAAACGAAGGAAACATTGAAAATAGCAAACTAATTTTGTATTCTCGTTTAATGCATTGTAAAATTTTATTATATGAACTAAATGTTGTTTAAAGCAAATTTTGATGTTGTTTAGTTTGCCCCACATTATCTGTTCACAATCTTTACAATTAATTTTATAAATTCCTGACCTATCCTGCTTATCCACTTGATCTTTTGTATTGTCTAAAAGAGTTCCGTGCTTTTTTTTTGTGTGTGTTACTTGGGTGTATTTTGTTTGTTATAGGTCCTACCACAGTTCCATTGTTCCAGATTTTTCAAGCGACGCTCTTTTACGCAATCCAAAAGATAAGTGGATAAACAGGAAAGGTCGGGAATTTATAATATTAATTATAAAAATTGTGAATAAATGTATGTGGGGCAAACTAAACGACTTATCAAAATTCGCTTTAAAGAACATTTAGCTCATATAAAATACAATCGTTGAGACAAGTCTTCAGTAGCCGTACATGTTATCCTTAATCAAACATGTTAATAATAAGCATGAACTTGATTATTATGAAAGCTTAGAGATCTTTAAAAACAAACAATTTCTAATGAATAATGACGATAAAGCACCTTTAAGCTACTCAGAACTCATTAAACTTTCATCACTTTCACCAGATAAGCAACAAAGACTTACTCGCTGATGATATATATATTAGAAATTTCTTTAGTTCGTCCCAGTTGACCACTTAGCTATTGAAACACGTTTGGTGTTTTTTATTTTTGTGTGGTACTATTTGTTACAGGTCCTGCCACAGTTCCACATTTTTCAAGTTAGTTTAAAACTGTTTGAACATCACAGTTAGGATCATATTAAATATGTGAAGGTTTTTTTTACATACAGGAAACACTAACTAACACTTCGTTGCTTAACTGGTGAAAGTGAACAATATGAACGTTTAATGAGTTCTGAGTATATTAATGGTCCTTAAACGTTATTATTCATTAGAATTTGTTTGTTTTTGAAGATCTGTTAAACTTTCATAAAAATCAAGTTCGTGTTTGTTACTATGATAACTTACCTACTACATGATTTTTATCAAACATATGTAAGGCTATGGCAGACTAAGCAAGGAAATCACATTTGAGAAATGCAAATTGCCACATTGGAAATATGGCTATGTCGTTTGGCTTTGGATTAGATGAACTCCTAAAAATGTGACTGAAGTGTTAGCTAATGAATTATGTAATGGCTTAGATGTAAAGCATACAGGTTTTTTTTTTTTCATTTAACACATTGACATATCCCCAGCGATATGTACTATGCGTGACATCTATGCAAGGGTATAATCTGGTCAACTTCGCAACTGTGCGGGAGATGTAACTTTCATATTTTTAACTTTAAAAGATATTTTTTGTACCAATGTGCTTAACTTTGCTTTAGTTAGCTGTATTAGTTCGTACGTCCCTCCGGCGTTATGTGCCGCATAGATGTAATGTTTCATTATTTATGTGCCACACATATCCCCAGAGGCATGTACAGAGAAGTCCAGACTCGTGTTTATAATCACGTCATACTGTAGCAAACTGAATAAGGTTGCACCGATTATGCAGTAGTCTGGCATAGGTATTACTGCTATACAGAACATCGAGATCAGTGCCGTAGGAGGAAAGTCACGGGCCTGTGTTCAAACTAGGTGACCGGGCCCCCTACATCCTTCTGCTTCTTCGCAGTTTTTTCCTTCTTGCGTAACTCTACATTATTTTATTTTTTGAGGTAGAGAAATCGAAAATTATATTAAAAATAGAATTTTCTTTAATAGGAAAATGTTTAAGATACAATTTAACAGTACTATAAGTAAGTTATGAAACATAATACGAAAATCAACAATCAACATGCATTTTATAAACATTAAAACTAAAAACAACGGAACAACTAAATGCTAGTAAATAAAAAGCTAATTCATGAAAAAATTAACTTTTCTAGATTTTACATTAGCAAATGTATTTATTAATTTGGTCACATCTATAGATTGAGTTACATCGTTCTCTGTTGATATAGTTGCCAGAGATGAAAGTCCGTTTTGAGCCATTGTATTTCTTAAATAATTCTTAATTAATTTTATTTTTGAAATGACCTCTCTGCTGATGCTACCGTAACTGGTATAGTTAAATATAAATGTAAGGCCATTATAATTTCAGAAAAATTACTACTCACGGATTGATTTTGTATGACTATAAGTTTTAAGAAATCCTCTATTGTCTCTAGTTCCTTCCTAAAACAGGTTCTAAATGTGACCAACTGCATGGCAAAATCATCAGAGATGTCACTTTCCTAAAATATACGCAATGATTCAGCAGATGCGTAAATTTCATCATCTGATGAGGAAATTAAATTTTGTGGTGAAATGTTAAACCGTTTCGAAATTGTATTTATACCTTGACATCTAAGTCGCAATTGTGAAATATCAATATCAAGTGTATTGTAAAATATATTAATTTTGAAATCTTCTTCTCTATTTTTAAATGAGTATGAATCAATTGAGTCATCAAAACATTTTTTATGTGTAGTTATTTCTTTAAACATTATTTTTGTTCCCCATTTCTTTGCAATGGATACAGCTTCTTCCTTTAAGTCATCAAACTTCAAGCGTAGTTCAAGAATGCTATCATATGTATTAGACAAAAGGTTACCTGCTTCGTGAATGTTTTGCAAAACTTTAGAAATGTTATCCACACATTGTAACACTTTTGTCTTAATTACAATTAAAAATACTGTTTCGAACATCTTGTTCTTTAAAGACTGTGCTTCATTAACTTCAGATTTAATAGTTCAAGCTAGAATTATTTTGCTTAAAGTTTTTAGCAAATCGACATGTCTAAAACATATAGTGTGTAAGGCATCATGACGAGACGACCACCATGTAGGTGTCAATCTCTTTATTGTTAGCTTAGAACCACTTTCTGTTGTAGTTTTTAACATTTACCACCTTTTGATACTATGGCCAAAATATACATACAATTTTTCAACAAAATCATAAAAATCATGTACTTTCTCGACCTTTTTAACTGAATCGTTCAAAATCAAATTGAAATTATGGGCAGCACAATGTACATAAGGAGCCATAGGTGCCGTATTAGATATTCTTACTTGAACCCTGTTATAAATTCCTCTCATATTGGCGGCTCCGTCATAGCCCTGCCCACGCAGTTTTTCAAAGGTAATCCATTGTTGTTAATTTCATTTATTATGAAATCAGTTAATAAGGCGGCAGTTTGACTAACTACTGGAATAAACCCAAGAAATGATTCTGTGATAACAATATCAGTTATTAAATTATTTGTGTCGTAAACATTTTTAACGTATCTCACCACTAAACTAAGTTGATCAATTTTAGAAATATCTTGCGTTGTATCAATAATTATAGAAAAAAACGCAGCATTTTTTATGGAGGTAATTAGTACAGCTTTTACAGAATTGCCCAATAATTCAATTATTTCATTTTGAATAGTCGGACTTAAATTGGAAGGTGAACATTTACTACAATTTTCTAATAATGTTTTCAATACGGGGTCGTATTTTCCATCAGTTCCCCGAAATGGCATATCACCCAAAGCTAAAGTTAAAGTGACATCAATAATATGTTCTAAAATTTTAACCGAAACAGATATTTCTCGCTTAATAATATCTTCATGTTCAGAATCTATGGTTTTATTTAATTTCCATGTGTCATATGTTACACAAGATTGAATATGTTCATTGTTCATGTTTCCCTTCGTGACTTTTAACTGCTTGACATAAATGAGTCCTGTCATCAAAACCTTTTACAAAAGTATCCTTTGATACTGAAAAAAGCCAACACAGTTTACAATAACGTTTATTAGTATGTTGGGAATAACAAATTCATAATCTTTCTGTGAGAATGCCGCATTTCCTGGTTTTTACATAAATACCTGTTGAAAAACTTCTATTATTTTGGTCTTTGGGAAATCGTCCTTGTTGAGAGCGGACTGACTTGTTATCACATTCAACGATGAAGCGCTTTTGAACTGATGTCAAAGTGTCACTGGATGAGAATTTTCCAATATCTTCATATGTCTTCTCCACAGGACTTTCTTCTTTTTTGTATGCATTTTGATCTGTAAATTAATTTTCAAGTATTAAATTCTAAATAATTTTTTGACTTATGAGTACCTAATTAATTTAAGAAAATAATAAATAGTGGGTATCTTTATTCTAAATCATGTAGAAAAAAGAAAATTGTGTCAATTTAAAATCAAATTTTAAAAAAATTGTCACCTGTTGAACTATCAGAAGCTGAAATTGAAATTACAGTTGTATTGTCATTATCAAGAATATCAACTAAATTTCCTTCTGGCACTAGCACTGTTGTTGATGTTGATGCACTGGCATTCGCAAGATCTGCTGCGTTTAGCTTTCAATTTTTTCAAGTTCCACTCTTTTTTTACGTTTAGATGTACCGAATGCATGACTATAACTACTCATTTTCAATAACTTAAATCTTAAATTATTAAATATACTCAATGTACTTCTATAATAGTTTCAACTTTCACGTTCAAATACAAACAAAATTTTAAATTACTATTGTAACAGTGATGGTCGAAAGACTCGGCACTTCTGCGGCATATAGAATTTAGATTTAGAATCCAATATTGTGATAAGATGAAAAGAAGTGGTGGCGGTACATCAAGTAGTCATTATATTACTGCCGAGTGCCGACTGCAGCGGTACTGCCGTGTCACGTGTGCCATCAAATGGAAAGTAACAAAACAACGTCTATCGGGTCTATCAGTTTTAGACGGGTGTTTGTTCAGCAATTTTTATTTCTGAATTTAATCTTTTAACTTTATTGTCTTAATTCGTTTACTTATTACTACATTGCAATATAAATTAAATTATGTACCGGGTGGCCAACTAAGAACGGCCGTCGACCATATCTCAGGAATGGATTATAGCACAGGCTCGGGAAAAAAATTTTTATAACAAAAGTGGCCTCGAGAAACGCCTATTTTCAGAATTGTAGGTCCACCGCTAGAGGGCGTATTTAACAGTTACAATTTTCAAAATTTACTCAATTAAGGGGCATATTAAATATTATAAATTATTGTTACGAAAAAACGCCTTTAATTCAGGTTCTGCTTGACCGATTTTAATAAACTTGATGTTTGAAAGAGCGTTTGTTAAACAATAGAAAATTTGTAAATTTGAAGCAATTTGATTAATAACATAAATGCTAGAGGGCGCTGTTTAATATTTTTTTAATATTGTATTTTCTCTTTACAATTTTAAATGGAAGCATAAAAATTTAAGTAGGTCTTTAAAAAGTAGACTAAATTAGTAATAAAACAGTGAAAACTGCACGTGGATATCTTTTTCCTATCCTGAGATATCATAAGAAACAGGTAAATGGCGGGAATTGTTCTTCCAACGTCTAGTAGGCTAGTTCGCGTTAACGGAAATTATTAAATTTGGCCTGGATGAAAAGATCTTACATTGATCTGCAGTAATTTAAACTGTTATCATACTAATGTTATGGTTGCCGTAGATTACCTAAATGTAATGCTTTACATTCAAAGATTCAAAACTGTATAAGTTCACGTTATTTAAATAATCGGCCCAGGCCCGTGTTCATTGAACAACGGTAGCTACGGCGCTGATAGAGATTATCTTAAAAATACGTCATGTTGTATAATTAGAATTCCGTTTGAAATCATTTCAAAAGTGCGTCGCTGTACATAACTGAAGTTAAAAATTTATTTTATGTGTTGTTTTGTTTATTTAAGTGTTTTGTGTGAGCGTAGTTTAAAATGCTATGGCGTCTAAAAGAGTTCAGCAAATCCTAGCTTTGGCTTTAGCGAAAAAGGAAGAAGAAGAAGATAAAGATTGTACTATTATGAACCAGAAAACAGTGTTCCCAGTTGTTCTGGGAATATTAATCCATCAAGATATCAGGTCGATATTGCTGATTATGATCTATATGATAGCGACGATTCTTTCGTTCATAAAACTTTCGATGATCCGCATTTGACATTAGTACATCATCCGAAGATTCTGCAAAAACAGATGATGAGGAACGTGTCCTTCAAGATGAAATTGGTGGTAATAATTCTCAGAATGACGACAATGTCGATAATGATGTTCAAGATAAAAAATTGTGGGTTAATATTAGGACTACGCCTTACCAATTCCAAATGTATCCTGGAAATTGTGCATTAAGTGCTTCAATAGATGTTATGAGCATAAAAAGCCCCATCAACATTTACGGATATTTTATAAATGACAACATCTAGACATTATAGTAAGGGAAACAAATCTATACGCCTTCCAACAAAAGGTCATGGTCAGATACAAACATAAATGAAATTAGAAAATATTTTGCTATTTTCTCATAATAAGAATGACAAACGTACCATCAATTAATTGATATTGGCCAAAAGATAAAATGTTCTACAACGAATTTATTTCTTCTAGTATGACTCGTGGTTTTTATTGTTACTAAAATTTATTCATTTTTCCAACAATGAAGAGGCAGTACCTGAAAACAGATCGTTTGAATTAGAATCTTTGATGTGTGCCATACTGAAAAATTACAATTATACCCAAAGAAGGAAGAATTACTTTTGCAGATAATTTTAATTCCAGTATCCCACTAACACAATTTTATTGGCAGAAAAAATGATTTATTGTGGAACTCTTCGATCTAATAGGGTGTAATGGAGGCATTAGAAATTCGAATTTCGCGCTGTTATATGACATTAAATGGTTGTTGGTTATTTGTGTGTGAATATAATTAATATAAGATGAAAATCTTGAGTTTGTTTCGACGAGTTTTACATATTAAATTAGAAAGATTTTAAATAAATGCGGCAATTTACCGGTAATGACTGTTTTGTAAAAGGGTGCAAATATAATGACGTGTATCTTTGAATCAATCGCATTAAGTAAGCGATCCGAGTTGGTTGAAAGTAACCAAACGGTTAGAAACCAATTGCTACAGCTTAAGTTATGCTGCAATTAAAAGTGTGAAATTATAACGAAAATTCAGTTAGTACTGTGTTAAGAGAATATAAAGGCTATTTTTCTTATTAATGTGAGGAAAAAACTAAAGCAAAGTAAATATTATCAAGTTGGTGATAATAAAAAAGATTACGCAATAATTTACAATCGCGTTTAATGTGCGTATTGAAAGTACTCCAAGTTGGTGTTTAGATAGCGAATGATAAATGTAAAATAAGACAATCAATCCAGTATAATAGATCAATATATAAAGTATAATTACCAGAAAACATTGACAATTAAAAGCATAGCCGTTCGAAGCTCGCTTGCATTTTGTCGCGCACACCGTTTGTAATTAAAACTGAACAATTAAGTAAAAATTGGATAGTGTAAATATATCAAGCAATTATTTACAAAGATCATTAAATTGTGGGAAAGAAAATTAGAATCGTATTGATCTATAACAAAGGTATAAAAAGAGATTGCGAGAACTAAGGAGAACGGTTCCAGCTCGGCGACATAGAACGTTATCAACCCATACGAGGCCTCAAATGGTCAGTGGGAAGCGCAAGAATTACGTCACCAGCTCGAACGAAGTAATAACAAGTAAGATCTATTTATAGTGTAAATAAACGAAACTTTATGCGTTTTATTTATTTTTGAATTTAAGGGTAAATACCAATACTGAACGAAAATATATTTCGCTCATCATTTATAAAGGATTGTTTTTGCATGTTACTATTAAAAAATGCTAACATAGAATTAGAATCATTTTTATATAATACTGTAAACATTTAGAATTTGGCTTAATTAAATGTTATCACTTTTGATTCATTTTATTATTGACTGTTACAAATCTTAAAAAGCTTATACAAACACTGAAGAAAGCAAATTCAATTAATTACAAAATACAGGTAATTAATAACATCAGATTGATCATAATTTTAATAAATGATAACAATAACCATTTATTACATTATTGAGCTAGCTGGAGTATCTCGATAAAAGGAAAAAGGAATTTGTTAAGCGATGGTTAAAGCTCGTTTACTCAAACAGAAATGTGATAACAATAAAAGTAAAGTTTAGTTAATGAACGCTACCTTTATAAATTAAAACCACTTAGTTAAAACTGAAAGGTAATCATTTCACATTTTCATAAAAACAATATAAAATTTTTACTCAATGATTTTGAAATTATTAAAAGATTGAAAAAGAACCCAACTATTATTCTTTGTAGCCAGGTGTATGCAAGCAAATAGTCGCAGGTAATACACCCGTTACAAAACGATCCCCAGCAGCAAGGTGGACAAAAAGACCGTCACAAGGAATACCCAAGGAAATGAATGTAAAATTAAAGAAAGGACAAGTTATTGGTAAGGAATGTGATGGTGTAAAAATTATTAAATGGTTTGATAAAAGATCTGTCTTAATGATAACGAGTGCTCCAAGCCATGATGGAACAGTAATCAGTACAGGTAAATATTGTCAAAATGGTTTTGTATTAACTTTTTCTCACCATTTCCTTTTGGTCACAGAAAGGAGGAAGAAGTTTTAAAGCCAAACTGCGTCATCGAATACTATGAGGCAAAAAAGGTAGTTGATTATAGTGACCAGATGTCTGCATATCATACCTCCATAAGAAAAACCTTAAGGTGGTATAGGTAGGTCATGAGCTTTTTTTTTTGTATCCTTCATTTTGTTTTTCTTATTTATATTTTATGCATCTTTGAACACTTGGTAATTAATTTGTACTTCTACAAAACGTGTTTTTGTCATTGCATTTTTTTCTCTTTCATATTATTTATAATATCATAATCCAACCAAAATAAAAATTTGAAAAAATACAATCAATAATCTTTTGTTTCGTTGTGCATACTTAACATAAAACTTGTTGCAGGAAAGTGATGTTTGAACTGATCTTGGGTACTACAGTTGTAATGCATGGGTTGGTTATAATATGGTATCAACAACGAAACTTGGTATTCTGGAATTTCGTAAACAGTTAGCTGAAAGTCTGTGAGTCTCTGAAATCATTCCACGTCCTATAACCAACACAAAAATGAAACCAAATGGTCCCGGTCATAAAAAATAAAACCCTGCAAAGGATTCTATAACAAATTACGTGAAACTTTGAGTAGTCACAAGGCAGACATAAAAGTCCATAGTCACCAGTTTTTGTGATGACTGTCCAAATAAGCCAGTATTTTGTGTAACATATTTTAATGACAACCATGCATAACAGTGTAATATTATATTATAAACTTAAATAAATTTTTAAAATATTATAATTGATTATTATTATTGATTTAATTCAATATTAACATTGAATAATATATATGTATATAATGTTTTGATTATTTTCGAATGATATATGTATTTTAGTATGTATAGCAACTAACAAAGCATTATTTTGATTGGTAAATAGTAATTTATACATTTTGATTTTAGTGTATGTATATGTATTTGTGTATGGCGACGACTGCGTAAAGATTTCTGCTTCTTGAATACATCACACACACTATAGATCGTCTAAAAATTACATCACTTTGCTCAGAGATGGTCATGAATACAACTATGCATACATACCCTCGGGATATGTATTGCACATATATAAATTCGTCTACATATCCGCCAAAGTACCAATTATTATTATTAATAACAATAATAATTTATGCATAGTGTTGCTAACAATGTTGTTGTAGTTTGTTAATTGAATCCTAATCTTACATTGCAAATATAACAAATCTAAATATCATAATTTTCAACAATATATTTTTTTTAATAAATAATTAAACCTAAAAAGAAGTTTGCCGACTTTATATTATTAGGGATCTTATTAAATTCCACTAAACCATTATGGAATAAGCTGGTTTGCACAAACAAAGTATCGACCATGGAAACATAAAAATCATTTTTAGCTCTGGTGTTATAGTTATGTATATCATGAACAAATTTTAATTTTCCTGATATACGGTACAGGTACATTCCGTTTATTATTTTATAAATAACCGTCATTGTGTTTAATACAATGCTTTGTTTTACACTCAATAAATTTGTGGTATTTAGCACATCTTTTATTCTTGTGTATTGATTGCATCTTAGTTTACTTCGCATAGCACAATTCTGATTTTTTAGCAGAGCATCCACATCTTCTTTATTCAGCATGTACAAGATTGTGAAACAAAAATTAAAATGAGGCAATACTACAGTTTTATAAATAAGTAATTTAGTCCACATACTTGGGTCTTTTCCTAATCTACATAACAAGTTCACTTTTTCAGCTAACTTCCTTGTGACATTGTTTGTATGGCTAGAAAATGTGTGTTTTTGATCTATTACCCCTAAATGTTTGAGTTCTTTTACTTGCTCAATTTTATCAGATTCTATTAATATGTCATTGTTAGTATAAGTGTCTTTAGTGTTATTTTTTGTTTTAAGTATCTTAAATTTAATTTTTTTCACATTTACTCTTAAGTCTATTACTGTACAGCCACCAATATAGTATTTTTAAATTGTATTTATTGTTGGTATAAGATCGTCAATATTATCAATTTAAAAAAAAAACTGTGTCATCTGCAAGTAGTTGAAGTTCGCATTTTTCAACAACTTTTACTTTACCATTTATATATAAATCAAATAAGTCAGCACTCATTACAGCCCTTGAGGAACGCCATGATTATTCACTTTGAGGACACAGTATCATTAGATTTCGTGTGCTGCATTCTTAATTCTAAATATTCTCAGAACCATTTTAAAACGTTTTTTTCAAAACCATACCCATTCAATTTTTTAATTAATTAATTAATCAAGAAAAATTATTTCAACAAACTTTTTTTCACTTACAACAGTTTTCCACCTAGAGATAACTGTTTGCAGGGCATTTTCACACGAGTGTTTTACCCTAAAACTAGCTTAAAACTGTGTAAGTATTTTGTTCTTCTCAACGTATCCTCTCATCTGCTGCTTTACAACTGTTTCTAAGAGTTTTTCATACGTCGGTACCATATTAATAGGTCGATATTCTTCTAATATTAACAACTTCCAAAAAACAATGACCAATTATATCAAATGCGCTTTTTAATATTTATATGTTGATTCCATCCATACTGCTTTTCTTGCCTTTCAACGCTTTTATTATTTGCTTTAAATTGTGTAACTCTGATTTATCAAATGTATTTACAGGTGTTTGAATATGCGTTAATATATCTTCTGTTTGTTGCATCTCTACATTGGTTGTCAACATATTAACACTGTCTATAAAATAGTTATTAAACTTTTCTGCAATTTGTTTATCATCCTTTTCTATGTCTCAGTCAAATATAATACCTTTGATATTATTTTTGGTTATTTTATTATCTGCTAAGATAGTTTTTAAGTTCTTTCACATTTTTTCTTTAGCGTCTCCTTTGACTCCTATTTTTTCGTGTTAATATGCTAATATATATCAAATGTGTTAAAAATACAAGATTAGAACAAGTAAATGAAGGAAATATTTGGGTATAATACTAGATAATCATTTTCTAATCATGCAAAATATAAACAACTAAAATTGCAAAAAGAATTAATTTTATGGAAAGACTAAGTAGCAATCTCAGTAGGTGGACTAAACTCTTAATATACAAAACCATTATTCCTCCACATTTTAATTTTTGCACTTGCATCCTTTATTTATTTAATAATTTACAAATATATGAACTCCAAAAAAAAAAAAATCAGCATTAAGAATAATATTATGTAACAGATATACTAGTGTATCTCAAATGCTAGAAACTACATCTCTATTGACAGTTCGAGTTGGTTAAGATATTCCTAGCCATTACACTAGAAATAGAGACAATTTTTATGTATTAACTGTAAATACTGAAGTAGCAAAAAATAATTTATTTCATAAAAGTTTAGTAGAATACAATTCTTTACGTAGAAACTTACAACAATGTCCTCCACTGAAATTATTTATGAAAAATTGTACAGATCATTTAAAAAATTATATATATATATATATATGTATATATATATATATATATATATATACAGGGTGAGTCACGACTGACGCAACGAAGTTTAAGAGAAAACTAGATATATTTTTTTATTTTTGTGGCTAGGACATTGTGTAGGTCCATTAAGGCTACATTTTTAAAATAATTTCAAATATGCTTCAAAAAAGAGTGGCATATCAATGTTATGTTTTGTTTTAAATGGAATGCCCTATATTTTATCACATTTTTTAATTAAGTATGAAAAATAAGATAGACTTTCGTTAGGGTTCCCCATACCTAAATACAGAGCATGTTGATTTATTTTGATTTTTCTTAAAATGCAATTTCTAATAAAACACCCTGTGTAGTTTAGATCTGTCATGTAACCAATTCAATGATCTTCCAAAAGTACTAAGGTATCCTATACCTAAACCTTCACGTTTCAAAGTTATTCAACAATATTTAACAATATCACGAATATATTAAATAATATTATTCTTAACAGTTTAACATAACTATTATAAAAGATGCTCGAAATGACAGCCATCTTTTTCAACACAGAGTTCTCTTTTCAAGCGAACGTAATACATTTTGCAAGCTATGTACAGGAGTGAGGTTCCATACACTAGCATTTTTAATATAGGTCCCCTATAAAATGAAATCCATTCTGCAGTAGTAGGAGTAATTGGGTCACACCTTCCGATCCATTTGTTATGAAATTATTCGGTCATAAAAGAAATTCCACGTCGTGAATAAGTGCAGGGCACCAGTCTAATTACCCTAACCGATCCATTTGTTATGAAATTTTCGGTCTAAATATTCCCTTACACGTCGTGAATAATGTGCAGGGGCACCATCTATTTGTAACCATATTTTTTGTCTGATGTGTAATGGAGTATTTTCTAAGTGTCTAAAGAAGTTCTTTAAATATCGTCGTGAATATTGCAAGGCACCATCTATTTGTAGACCATATTACTTTGTCTGATGTGTAAGTTTGGAGTATGTTTCTAAGTAGCCAATTAAAGTTCGTTAATCATATGCTGTGACGCGTTATATTTGTTCAAAGACTAGCCTGAGAATATTACTTTGCTATTGAAGTTTGGATCTGTTTTTGAGAATTAAATTCGTTATCATTGCTGTGACGCGTTATATTTCGTTGAGAGAGCGGTCATTAGTCCGTCACTTGGGTATTGGTTAATATTGGGCATGTAAAATCGTCGAAGATTTGTTTGGGTTACAGGAGGTTTCGAAAAAATGATTATTGTTCTGCAAGGCAATATAGCAAATGCTATCTCGATTCTAGGTAATGGGTTTTTTGCTGTTGACACACGTGTGGCTTGAAGTATATTTTTCTCGTGAGAAATATTCAGTTAGATTTTAGTATGGAAAATTATATTGGTAGTGGTGAGAGATGACGATGCAGTGGGGTAAACGTTTTTTCCACTGCTTGTGGATTATAGATAGAATTCGATCACCCTAGGGAGATTTTTGTGTTGATATTTCGTCGATTATTAGTAACATTCTCGTTTTCATTGAGAAGGAAAAGTGTAGATTTTTTGTGCTTTCCTATTGCTTGAATTAATTTTTCGCTTTAAGCGGATTGATATGTGGTATTTTGTTTGTTTGGCGAACTGTTGTGGATCATTACCTGTAGTGTACCTACAGCTGTATAAAAACAGACAATAAATTGCTTGTGTATAAAATTTGCTAAAGTATGTTGCAGTTAATAAAAAGGCGCCTGAACTAGATTTAAATATTGTGTTGTTCATTTACGAATGAAAATTTAAAAAGAGTTAATTTACCTGATGAGACAGAATTTTCGTCCGCTGCGAAGGATAGTTTATAAAGGATGAATGGAAGATTCAACTGGGTATTGTTCTGATCAATTTAAGAGGATCGTTTCAACGAGGGTAGTTCCATTCCCATGACCTGTAGCTGTGCCTTGGAAGGATCTTTCGAAAATTTGTTAAAACTGCGAGGTAAATAATAAAATTGTTTTTTCATTTTTTTTTGTTGCATATGTATGCTTGAATCAGATTGACAATTTCAGCGGGCGTCCTTCAGACGTTAATGTACTTTCATTGTTAAGGAATTCTAGTTACAGAAGCTATTTTTCGCTTGTTACATTATCGCTTATTTTATTTAATGAAAGTAGATTTTAAAATTTAGGTTACTAGAACGATTTGCGTTAATCAAAATTAATTAATTAAATTTGGATTTGAGATGCATCTAACAAGAATATAGCTAGAAATTTTCGTTGACGATTTTACGTGCAAATTCATGTATGAACTTTATATTTAAACCACTTGTTCCGAATATTTATTTATAATATAGGGGTGTTAATAGAATTTAGATGTATTATTTTGAAACTGTTTATTTTTGTGATTTCCATCCAACTCACAGTGGTAAAATTATTTGACGATTTCGGCAACTCGGTAACCAAAGCTAATTTTTTCGTTTGTTTTGTTTACAAATTTCCGGATCACACAGCTTTTACTTTTGTTTATGATTTTGACAAAAGCTTTAAACATTGGGCGTTTTATTAAATTTTATGGTACAATTATTAGAATTACGAATAATATTTTTAAATATAAAAATTCATTGATAAAGTTAATACGTTAATGACCATTATACACAGATATATATATATATATATATATATATATATATATATATATATATATATATATATATATATATATATATACAATATGTCTCAGTAAGTTGGAACCATGTGGGAAACTTTTTTATTATTAATTTTAGGAAAAAAGTTATTCTTTATAAAAAGTTCTGCATGTTCCAAAATGTAAAATACGATCATCAAATATCAAATTTTTTTAGTCGTATACGAGGTTTGTCAAAAAATATGAATTTTACTCAAGAGTAAAGTGCCTTTAAAATTGGCAATATCGAAAAATGTTATTAAAAAAAGTTGATCAAATATGCAGTTATATCCATTTACATTGAAAAAATAGGTTTTGTGCTTGTTTAATATTGTTTCTATTTTGAATGAACATTTATCTCTTGTGATTATAAAAGTCATGATAACCTTCTCGAATCTTAATGTTTTCAAACAATTTTGCAATTTAAACACGTAATGAATGCATGTGCATGTATTTAATTTAATTTAAAAATAAAAAAATACATAAAAATAATAAGTTGTGTAACTAACGTAATATTAATTCTAGAAATAAATAGAAACTTAATTTTCACTAATTCCACTAATGCCTCCACATATCCACTGTCTCGTTCAATGCATATATTCTTTCTATTGGCAAATCCACGTAACACATTCCTGATCATTTCTGGAGAAATTTCCTGGCATTTTTCTAAAATTATTCTTTCTCCCTTTCCCTGGGTCTGGGTGAGATTTTATATAACCGCCCTTCTTTGGGTGTAACCCAGCGTGGTTTTATTTTACCTCGGCTAAACTCAGTCGTGTTTATAAATTTCTTACTAAACGGGGTGTGGATTCGTACTATTTAGTGGGCTTAACACTGTCACCTTAAATAATTATACTAAAGCGGTTTAAAACGTATATTGTTTTGTAATTTAGTAGTTGACAATAATAATATTAAACTGTACTAAAACTAAACATAATCGGTCCTTGGGGCCCCTTCTGCTCTTCTCTCTCGCCTGGGGAATTCTGCCAATCCTTTTTAATGGGTGCGAAGTCGTTTCTGTGAACAAATATATATATATATATATATATATATATATATATATATATATATATATATATATATATGTATATATATAATATCTTAATCTATTCCCTACCTAGTTTTTCCAACTCGCGTTTGAATATGAATGGAATTTATTCTTAATATTCAAATTACGGTCCTGTCTTACAGAAGCGCATGCGGTAGCCTTAATAGATATGGGTCGAAAGCGCCAGCGCAATGAACTCGAGTTGTTTCTAGGTCACGGGGGAAAATCAATTCTTGTCTCTGCTTATGCGCACTGTATGTTTATACTACTCAGTCTCTCTGGAGCGCTGCAGCTCGTATGTCGTACTCCAATGAAGAAATACACGCGGAAGATTCGCATAAAACAAGGGCGAGATCTCTGGACTATAATTATATCTTTAGAACCGGTTTGAGAACGTGTTTTGTTCTCAAAAAGCGTTTAGACGATTTAAACAACTGGATTAAGTCCTAACGGCGTATCTAACTTCAATTATATATAAAATTATAAAGTAAACGAAATACCCGCTATTGAAAATGCTACACTAAAATGAATATTTTTAAATTTATCCTCTTACTACGGTAATATACACGCGGTCGTATTTTTATTATTTACTACAGGTTAACATTAGATAATTTAGGGATTATCTAATGTTTTAATTTACGGCGATATTCTAATTTAATTAAGAACGGTTTCGCACTAGGTATTTCGCGACATTTATTCTTAATACAAATTTATGCAACGGATTTCTTGTGTATTCTTCTGCGATTAAAGACACCGTGTGTTTTTATTGTGTTCGCCTGTAGGCGGTGTAGGTATATGTAGTAAGCGGGGGCCTTAGCTCCAACAGCAGACTGTAAACAGCTGCCTGTCTAACCTGTTTGACTAAGAAAAGGTCGTAGGTCTTTACAGCCCTGTATCAAACCTTCACCCTCAGGTGTTTGCGAGTGACGTCGGGATCTACCCTGCGTTACACTCTTTCTGTATGTGGTTGTGTAATGTTAACTTTATAACTCCTGGAGACTAAGCCCCTTCGTTATTTACGTTCTGTAGTGATTTGTTGTAAATTGTTAGATTATATAACTCTACAACTTACGTGTCTTTTAATTGCAGTTCGGTAACAAACTTTAGGTCGCCCGGCGCAAGGTGGTGCGCGTTATCACACGATTTCGCTGGACTCCGCGGCAGCGATTAACAGGTCGGTGATTACAAGAAGCAATCGGTACTGGCGGCTACTAGATATCAGGATCAATTTCAATTGAATTCCCTTGCATTCTCTTCTATTCTATCTTCTATTTCCTCTCTACAGCACGTCGGGGGTTTATAAAGGTGCATCTGGGGGCGGCTTCGGGGCTACCGTTGCGGGGGATGCCGTTATTGGATTGGTTTAAATTGCTCTGACGTGCAAAAACTTACTGGTTTTTAGCGGTGATTAATGAATTATTTGTGGTGTAATATCGCGCAATCTTTTGTAATTTGAAATATAGGGTGGTCCACGAATAATTTATTTAATTCTAAAAAACATACGTAAAGGACGCTGGATCTTTACAAATGGTCAACATCTTGAAATGGCCCTTCCCGGTAAACTTTTTGTTTCAAGTAGCCCCATAGGAAGTAATCAAGGGGGGTAAGGTCAGCGTATCTAGCAGGCCAAAAAGATCAGAATATCTGTGGATAACGTTTCCATGGAACATATGTTCAAGATATTCCCTAACATTCAATGTACTGTGACATGAGGCACCATCTTGTTGGTACCAAATACATTGTCGTTCTTGTATGGGTAGTTCGTCTATGAAGTCATAAATGTGAGTTTGTAATAACTGTAAATAACTTTCGGCATTCATGGTTTGGCGAAAAAAAGAAGGTCCTATTAATCTGTTAATATTGGTCATGACACTTTATTACAAAATTGGGATTTTCATCAGACCACCAGCGACAATGTTGTGACGCGACAGTTCCATTAGACGAGAATGTTGTCTCATCAGAAAAAATAATACGTCTCATAAAAAAAGGGTCATCTTCCAACTCTCCTTGGTTGAGACAACAAAAATCAAAGCGCTTATCATAGTCTCTTTCTTTCAATGTGTGCACTAGTTTTGGTTTGAATGCTCTGTATTTATTCAGTTTTAAAATTCTTGCCACTGTATCTTTACTTACATTCTTTTGCATCAACGATTTCCTTTTGTGTAATGATATTTTTGGATTGGCTACAACAGACAGCATTACTTCAAACTGCGTATTATCATCGGCAACCAATTGTCGGCGTTTTACGTCAAACCTATTCTTAATACTTCCAGTATTTTTGAATTTATTCATTATTTTCGTAACAGTTGAATGGGTAATATTTTTATTGGGATGTCTATTATTAAAAATAATTGCGGCTTCTCTATGGGTTTTATAATTTTCTCCCACAATCAAGACGATTTCTATTTTCTCTTCACTACTTAAAATAACGCTACCATATTTATTGGTTAATTTCTAGCGCGTTTTGACTGTAACTGTCAAACATATGTTGCTATCAAACATTCATTAGTTTGTCAGTGCATCCTAGATTACACGTAACTACAGTAAAATTTGCATTGTTACCTACCTACCTAGAAATACATTTCAAAAACGAATAAATATTTTCAATGTAAATGGATGTAATTACATATTTGAACGTAGTTTTTAGGTCTGATCAACTTTTTTTAATAACATTTTTGGATATTGTCAATTTTAAAGGTACTTTACTCTTGAGGAAAATTCATAAAAATTATTTCCCAACCCTTTTCATTTCTCGTAGAAAAACAGAGGCAAATGGGGTGGGTCACCCGGATATATATATATATATATATATATATATATATATATATATATATATATATATATATATATATATAGTGTCGTTATTTTTGGTGCTAATAGTCAGATCTAATAATAATTATATATTTTTTAATATTTCGACCTCGGATGAGATCTTCTTCAGTGCCTTTTTTATTAAAATACAAAATGAAAAAATTGACAATTAACTAAAATGACATTATGTACACACCTACTACATTAAATTTTGCAAAATTTGATTATAATCGAATGGTAAATGTTCCAAATCTTTTTTACTATTACAAACATTACTGTTAATTTTAATGTGCATCATTTCCAAAAGTAAACGTTTACCAATATCTAAAATTTGTGTTTTAAATAAATGTTTATTCTTAATCGAATGTTTTGTTAAAGCGATACTTTTTGGTTTTACTCTTACGTCTGATTTATTCTGTGTGATGCGATTTTTTAGAGGTTGCAAAGAAGTTCCTATATAAATTTTATTACAATTACCACAAGGAATTTTGTAAATTATTTACAAAATTGCTTGTGGCCACAAACGAAGATCATTCCACTCAATCCAAGGTCAGGGAATCTGTTGTTGAGAGCTTCTTGGACGTAAAGGCTGTAGTGACTTGACGGAGCACATATATTTCTAACATGTCTAAATAAATAGTACCTGTAATCGTGTTTTCTACAAACATGAAAGGGCCGATAACACGATCTTGCATAAGTCCGCACACGTTAACTTTTGGTGAGTCACAGACGTAACGAAAACTTCATTTGGTTGATGTTTTCCGTTTTTCCCATATACGACAGTTATGGCGGTTTACACAACCGTTTATGTGGATGAGGCGACTCATCACGATACAATTTTACTGAGATAGTTTTCATCGTCGTTAATTTTGCTGGTTTTATTTCATGTTTTAGTTGAATTTTGTAAGCGTGCAATTTAAGACGCTTGTGAAGAATATTGTGAATGGTTTTTGCCGTACGAAGTTCCAAACTGCGCCGGGAAATGGACTTTTTAGGATTTCGGACACATGACTGTTTTAAACGCTCAACATCCTCTTCCAATGTGCGTGGCCGTTCTGAAGATTTCTTGGTGCCAACACTTCCAGTTTCCATGAACTGATTAAACCAACGAACAATGGTTTTGTCTGAAGGCAGATTTTGTCTATAACTTCGCAATAACGCTGCAGTAACACAATTGATTTAAACTCAGCGTACCACAACATGCACTGCACTTTCTGCTGTACGGTAGTCATAATGGCTCTGAACTGACTGACCGCACTAAAATGGCGGCGCACGGCAAGAGTGCGCGACTTCAAGGTCAACATAGAACAATCTCAGATATTCGTTGATCAATCTCTTGTTAATTTCATATTGATGACTTTATTTTTCGAATAATTAAAAATTAAAATCACGGACACGTTTTTCAATGATCCGGCCCGGTATATACACGGTGTTTCGGGAAGAATACACGTAACTTAAGGAAATGATAGATCTAATCATTTTAACACAAAACTTTCCAATAGTGCTTGGTTTTCAAGATACAGGGCGTCAAAGTTACCAAAAAAAGTTGATTTTTTAAGTATCTCCAAAACGAAAACAGGTATTTTTCTTATTCTTGGTATAATAAATAAGGATATAAAGTACATTGGTTATAGCTTATTAATACGGTTTTATGTACAGTGGCGTAGAACGCAAGGGGCAGTACAGCCTTTTAATCCCTAATGTCTACGCCAATTGAGTAAATTGGATTTTGTCCCCAAAAAATATTACCAAAGTGTACTAGGCTTTCAAAGCTAGAATTACACACTATTTTAATTCACATCCGAGTATGGTTTCATGACTCTAATTGAATAAAACACTGAATTAAGTTTAGAGCACACAATAATATATTGGTTCCATTTTAAATATGATTGTACAGTGATGTCTAAGAATTTAGTTCTATCCACAATATTACGTTGTGATGTTGATTTAAGTAATGATCCGGAGTATATATGGAAAGATCTGGTCGCCTTAACAATTTGGAATTATGCGTAGTCATTATGTAGTATAAAATATAAATGTTAGAATTGTAAATAGTTAAATAATTAGGAATTTCGTAATTTGTAAATAGTCATCTGTGGGGGAAATAAGAAAACAATTAAAGTACAGGTTTCTGTAATTTATAATACAAGGATCTGGGTCTACTTAAATATTTTACCACAATAAAGGCACATTTGCAATGTTTATCTGTGTAGGTCAACTTTCGGTCATCTTTGGGTGATAAGTTCTCTTTTGCTACGACCATCTTGAGCTGAAGCTGTAACATTTGTTAATGGAGTGAATTATTGCAAATAACTGCTTATTTAAGAGTTACCTTGGTTAAGGGATCGTGCTATAATCACTCGGCAGACATTAATATTCGTTATCGATATTTTGAATGTGATATTATGTCAACGCCCAAATTATGGGGATTATAACCTTAATAATTGTCGAGAAGCAGCGTCGTCACCTGAAAACCCTTCGACAAAGGTAATTTATATAGATTTATTATTCAGTAACCATAGGGTTTTCCTTTTGGGTGTAATTTTATTTTATGTTATATTTTTCTAATTGGTGTAAATTTTACTTTTCATAATAAATGCTCAAATTGTTTGCCATCACTATCAATACACAGCTGCAACCGCTGTTGCGTTGACAAAACAGCGCTTTCTGTCTCCGCTGTGGAGAGGGTGCGAATGTCATTTCTTATCCTAATGACCATATTTTCAGGCGTAGTTGGCCTGGTTGTAAAAACAAGGTCCTTTATTCTTCCCCAAAAATAAAAATCTAAACAAGTTGGATCGGGGGACCTAGAAGGTAACAATGGTAATGGTTATTAAGTTAAAGTTAAGAATGAATAAGGAAATATAGGTACCTAGCTGACCATGGAAAAAGCTCCCTCTTCCTATCCATGTATCAGAAAAAGTGTTACTCAAAAATTGACGCAAGCGTACTGAAAAATGTGCCGGACAGCAGTCATGTTGGAATAACATCCGCTGCCTAGTAAGCAACGGCACATCTTCTAAAAGTAACGGCAAATCGTTCCGCAAGAAATTAAGGTACGTTTCACCATTAAGTGGTGCGTCAAAAATGTGAGGACCAATAATTCGACCTCCTAAAATACAGCACCAAATATTGACGCTCCACCAACCCAGATGTTGAATTTCTTGCATCCAACGAGGATTGGTTCTGGACCAATAATGCATGTTATGACGATTTACTCCACCATCACTGCGGAATGTAGCCTCGTCAGTCCACAATATTTGCGATAACAGATGTTGATTATCTATGAGCATATTCGATAGCCACTAGAAGTAGTCTAAACGTTGCTCATAATCAGCTGCAGTCAGTGATTGATGAAGGACTACATGGTATGCATGTAATCTAGATTAAAATGGAAGTTATGGTTTTTTAATAGCTATAACTTTACTACTTTTAATAGCTAACTTTTATTTAAAACTTACTTAGTTCTTTCACAATACGCTGAACAGTAGTTTGTGTTAGTCCCAAGTCATGAGCAATTGCTCTTGTGCTACTATGTGGATTAATTTCGATATATGCTAGAACGTTTATAACATTTTCTTACGTTCGGGATCTGCGTGCTCTGTGAGTAACTGGGGGATGAATTGTTCCTCTACCTCTCAATCGTTGTGATAATCGAGTAAAAAGTCTCTTTTCGTAATGCCGTCTTTCTGGAAAACGAACCGCATACAATCGTGCAGCAACAGTAGAATTCTGCATGCACTCGAAATATACTGCAAGCATATCGTATGCTTCCTGGTTAGAGGGCAATGTTGGCATAAAGAATGTGGCAATAAGTCAAAGGAACTCTTATCACAATACACCGCAAAACCGGAGGTAATTTTGTGAGGAAACTTCAGGATAATATTTCCTTGACACTGACATTGATAAAATTAATGTTACTATGGATAAATCGTCATTATGCATTGTTGGTCTGGTAGTATTATTGGATGATCGTGGCACTACACAATCATTACCATGGATCTGAACTTAAAGTAGGTATAAAATTGAAACCAACAAAGATATCGACTTGAAATTTTCAGACTATAGGCGAAATTTTATGCTTGTTCTGACTTAAATATAAAAAACATACCATTCTATTTAATATTTTGAAGAAAATCGCTAAAATTTCAGCAATATTTGGAAAGCGTCCTCTAGCTGTTCTTTGTTCGTTAATCAAACTTAACTTTTTAATACATCAACGAATAGCGCAAGAAAAGACCTTTCCAACGAAATATTACTTTTCAAGATTCAATGACTGGTTCCGAAGATAATTACGTGTTTGTCTGACAACTTTCGCAGCTCCCCCTACGGAAAACCTGTGACGATATTTCCAATGTACCTTTTCCTTAAGTTTCTGTTACTTTTTAGACATTTTTTTAATTTACTACAGCAGTTACGCCACCTAGCGGTCTATTTACTAAAGAATTTTTTTTTGAAGTCGTAACAAGCGGTTTCTGGGATATAGCCGGTGTCCTTCCTTAATGACTCACCCGGTACAGCAGTTATCATTTTGTGTTTGTAAATATTTATGTATTACTGGCTAAATTAGATTTTAACTGGATTTGCTAAAATTACCAAAGTTAGTTATTATTTGTTTTATTTTAAATTTCTAGAAATGATTATAGGCCACAAATAAATAATCGTTGTGTATGTGTCTGTGTGTGTTTATGAATAAAATTTATTATTTTGGTTTTGTTAAATACCTCTTATATTATTTGAGATATACCACGAGTGAAATCAGTTGCCAGTCGACTACAGGTAAGGGAAGGCTATTGAGAGAGATATCTTCAGCACTTCCTGGCTCAAATGTATGCGAGTTCAGTACTGAGTCAGTGGCGCCCAGAATTAAGTTACCATCTTACGAGTTTGTATTGAAAAGAACCGCATGGCTTCACCGGCTACAAATCAAAGAGCATAGCGGCAAACACATTATCGCACCTCTCATAGGTCTGACTGAACTTGGCATTTCTAGACATCAGTTTAGACAATTGGTAACTGCCCCTAAATTTAAAAATAGGTGTAATAACAATAGATTTTCTAACTCTACCAATGTCAGTGTAGTCAGACACCTTTCATGATTTAAAAAGAACGAACTGTGTTGTATTTTCGTTGATTACCAATTTGTTACCATCAAAGTAGGATTTGATGTTTTTAAGCACGTCTAGTTTGTAGCACAAAATCTTCAATGTTATTTCAGGTAAGTAAGATATTTGTATCATTAACGCAGTTAACAACCATGCCTCCTTCCTTTGGATAATGTGGTTAATATCATTAATAAAGATAACGAATCATATTGGCACAATAATACTACCCTGAGCAACTCAAGTGTTGATAGAATAATATATTTTTAAATAAGCCTACCTTTAGCCATCTCCATTTTTAATTTCGGTTTGTTAAATAAGATTTTATTCAACCAAGTGCTACACCTCTTACACTGTATATGTTTGTAAATTATCTAATAAAATATGATAAACCATATTAAATGCTTTTCTTAGATCGAGGGATAAATCTACAACCATATGACTTTTTGAAAACTAAGTGCTTCATTAGGGAAGTGAAGCATAGCAGCATTGATTAATCAATGATAGCAGTAATTATTAATCTACTTTGTATATAGCCATTCTGAGATTCGGAAAGAAAATTACACTTTATACAATGATTTAATTATAGCCGTTTATAATTTCTCAAGGAAAATGCTAAACATCAATGAATTGTTAACAATATACTGTAACAGTTCGCAAATTCTGTCAGCACAGCAATATTAGGAATGTTGCCATATCCAGTAGAGTCTGTGTTATTCATATTTGCAATTATTTGATTAATGTCTATTGTCACTAAAGTAACAAAGATTGTACTTTTAGTAGTAGTAAGTAGTAGAATCTTGCGTTGTTCATTCTCTCAATGTG
Source organism: Vesta saturnalis (assembly GCA_036346205.1). Lineage (NCBI taxonomy): Eukaryota > Metazoa > Arthropoda > Insecta > Coleoptera > Lampyridae > Vesta > Vesta saturnalis. The sequence goes on from JARFJB010001798.1 coordinate 856,839, forward strand.
ACCAAACCAACGTAATGTACTACTTTTATATCTATCCATCATCGTCTTTCCTCCCCACACTGTCATTATGTATTCATTCCTTTTCTTGTCCCTTCTCGTTTTATCACATGCGCTTCTCAGGAATCTCATACCCACGGCATTTATTTTTCTTTCGTGCTTTTTTTGACACACATATGTCTCACTTCCATACAGTATACCTACTGATGGGACAAACACGCCATTATAGATTGCTCGTTTCGCAGCTAGGCTCATGCTTTCGTTTCTGATTATCGTCCACATACTTCCAATCACTTTCCTTCCAGCATTGACCCTTAGTCCAATCTCGCCCTCCATTGTACCATCTGCAGTAAACATTCTACCGAAATATACCAGCTCATCCACTTGCTCCACAATTGCATCTTGCAGAATAAATACTCTACTCTCCTCTCCACCTTCCCGATTGAACACCATAATCTTAGTTTTGTTGACGTTTACCTTTAGGTCCATGCTCTCACAGACTGTATCAAACTTCCTCAGAGCGGTTTGTAGCTCATCCGCATTGTCACTTAATAAGACTGTGTCATCTGCATACACAAGAAGTCGTACATTTACGTCACCAACCATTACACCATTTGTATCGGTACATGCTTGTCTAACACATTTATCCATGTATACATTGAACTACCACGGTGACATCACACAGCTTCTCCCTGTTCATTCTATCGTATGCACTCTTGTTCCCCTTACCCTTACACTGTAAGATCCTTTCTTACAATTTTTATATTTGCCGCGGCTAAACTGCAATCGGTCTTTAAATTATAAACTAAAGAGGGGGGTGGGTTCGTCGGTATATTTAATCTTTAGCTCTAGACTGTCCACATAAAATAATTAAAATAAAACGGTTTAAAAATATATTATCCTATTATTTACAAATCTAATATATTCACACTTAAGCTAAATCAACTAACATAAACGTAACAATAAGAAAACAACTTGACGTTCTGATTGAGACGACGGCGTCGGGGGCGTCCACTCAGTTTGGACGGCGAATTTGGATGTCCTCCTTCCTTCCTTCCACTCGCTCGATACGACGGTTTATTGTTGTCGCAGTCGTTTCTGCAAATAGATTTTAATACTCCCTAGTTACACTCAATGATGACCGTAATATTTAAATGATTAATAACGTTGTGTTTAATTAATTATTTATGCTGGATACGGCCCTGTCTATAAAAGAAAAGAATTTATAAACAAACTACTGGTCATTCAAAACGAGGATTGCGCGAATCTAGGTCACTAGTGAAAATCGATATCCCGAGTTCACTGTGGTACGCATGACGGTTGTACCGGTCTAATGCTTGCTTCCCTTTACCTTCAGTACTTTCTGGAAGACGGACAAGCGCGTATGCTTCGTGAAGCAATTTACTTTCGCGATGTATTATGTTCGAAAATATGACTTATCTTCAGAGGTTTATTCTCGCATTAACTTTAGACGGGGCTGATTATACACGTTTGGTTGTATAATTAATATATAGGCGCGTTATCTTCTGGGATGTAATTTTATGGTGATGATTTCCTTTATGCAAACGAAGGAAATCTCACGTAGATGCCAACGAACGTTACCTACTTGTATACGTACAAAACACGTATTTATTAAAGGCGGTTTTTATACTTGCGGAATAAGCTGGTGGAAAACAATTAATTGATTGCTTTCTTGAAATTCGTTTACTAAGCGCGTGGTCATAGAGGTACGGTTTTCTTCTACTACAGGTCTTTGACGGATACTCTACGTTTAATTCATTTGTGATTACAGGCACTTCGGTCTTTGCCAGCGAGCTGGTGAATGCAGGTGTTTAGAATGTAAGCGAGAGTAAATGATAAAAGCTGCAGGTCTGTACAGTCCTACTTAGCTTTCGTCGTCAGGTATATGTTAGCGTGGTGGGTGTATACTACTTCGTGGCTTTGCCCGTGGCTGTCTGGGTGTTTTTGGTGCGTGTGTTTTTACTCCCGACTGCTCCGGGACCTAGCCCGTCGCTCTCTGGGGGGTTTCGGTGTGGGTTGGCGTGTGTAGACTCCCGACTACCTCGTGGCTGTCTGGGTGTTTTTGGTGCGTGTTAATACTCCCGACTGCTCCGGGACCTAGCCCGTCGCTCTCTGGTTTTTTTTGTGTGTGTGTTTATGTTTGTGTTCTGAATTACTCTACAGACTTACGTGTCGTTAATCACAAAGATCGAGGATAGCTATTGATTTACAAACGGTTCGCGGTGCGCGTTCGTAAATACAGGGAGCTAAACTCGCGGTGGCTATCACTAGGTCTGCGGCGATTTACTTTAACGCAACCGTCACGTGCAGGTTTTCTGGAATCGGAGTTAGTCAAACGGACTAACTAATACAGGAGCTAGTGAAAGCAACTAAATAATTCTCGGCGGCGGGATGCGTTCAAGTGGCGCGACGGAACTCTTCTACGGCTGCTACTAGTCTGGTCGGCTACGGCTACTGGTTAATAATAATTAACTAACCAACTAACTAACTAAAAGGTGCGCGGCGCGGTTTTTATAGGGGACTCTCGGTAGGCGGTGGTGGCTTCTGTTTGGGGGAATCCTATTTGTAATTGACGGAGATTACTCTGACGTATAAAACTTTCGATGTTTTATGAAATCTACGTTGGAGTGGAAACAAATTAATTTTTGTTGTGCAATCACACGAAATAATGAGAAATATTAAGTTAGGTACTGAGTAATACGGAATACTAAGAAATATTAGATTAAGTCTTGCAGGTGTTTGAATACTAAGAAAGCTTACATCATTTCTTTTACGAGGGCTGATTGTTAAATAATTAATTAATTAAAAAAATTTTGAAGTAATGACTTGCGGTTCGTTACAACACTGTGGTACAATAATCGCGCTCTTCCAATCCCTCGGCAATTTTCCACACATAAGGCATACCTACATTGAATAATTCACATAATCTTCGTATAAGCTTTGCACCCCCATACTTTAGCATTTCACCAGTGATTTCATGTACGCCTGCTCCCTTGCCATTTTTCAACCTTCCTACCGTTTTCTCTACCTCATTTATCCTCAGTTTCTTTCTCCATTCCTTCTACATTCTCCTTATTTAACTTGCAGTCTTATTTTCCACACTACTGTACAGCTTTCCGAAATATTCTTGCCAACATTTCCTCACTTCACAATCGTCCCATACTATTTCGTTGCTCGTATTCATGACTCCTGCAGCGTTCTGTTTTTGGACACGCTTTGTATTTTTGATCCATTTCCATAAGAATTTTTTTGTTTCCCTCAAAATCGCATCTGTTTTCTTACATACTGCCTTTTTTACCGACTCATTCCACCAAGCACATTTTTTCTGTCTACCTACAATCACTCTTCCACATATTCGCACGGCACAATAGACAACAGAGTTCTTCAAGCTTATTCATGAACTTTCAACGTCAGTGTCTTTTATTTGTTCGTTCCACATTGTTTCATTCACATTCAACTCTTTATTCACAGCATCTGGATATTTCATTTTCGGACACCATTATCTACTATTTCGCCTACCCTAATTCTCAACGTTCGCACTACGTTTGCTTTCCTTCTCCAGACCCACTTTTGCCCTAAACACACTCTCGATATAACCAAAAGTGGTCCGATCCGCGCATTACTTTTGTGTCTGTCGTTCACCAGGTTTCTAAGCCGTTCGTGATACACTATCAAGTCTATCATACTTTTAGGTTCACCTCTTTGCCATGTATACATATGCACATTTTTTAGTTTAAACATGGATACAAACAGGCTTCTCTCCACACAGATGTTCACTAGGCGTTCACCATTCTCATTGACTGTTTGGTCTCCGAACTTTCCTAGAACGCGTTCAGTATTTTCTCTCTGTACACCTACCCATCCGTTCATATCCCCCACTATCATCACTCTTTCGTTTGGCTTATATACGTTCAACACGTTCTCTACTTCATTCCAGAAGTTCTCACGCTCCTGGTCTCTTTCTCCATCCACCAGTACATAGCATACAACAAGAAAAATTCTTCGAAACTTCACTTTCATTCTAACCCATATTACCCGGGGAGATACCAATTCGTATTGTTTAACACATCGTTTCGCTCTTTCACTTACGATCACCCCAACTCCTTTTGCACCATGCACTTGCGTCTCAACTCCTGACCCTAGTGCTAGGCTGCCATCCTCCATCTCCACATCATCCTTTCCTTTGCGCTTTGTCTCCGCTACACAAGGTATCTTTCGTACATTACATTCGCAATTTCAAATTCTTTACCATGGATACCTCTAACATTCCTCGTACCTACTCGCCATTCATTCCTTACACAGTCGTCAGCAATGGGGCATGTCTGTTTTAACCTTGACCGCCCCTTGTAACCAGGTCGATCCGAGCCAATTGTATTGTTCTCATGAGTAATACCATAGCGAGCAGACCGGTTACTGGCCAAATCGTGCCCCGGAGGATGTAGCATTCTCTACTAACGGTATCGTCCTACTTCCAGACAGTTATTTGTCTATCACCTCGACACGTAAGGAAGTCAGAAGGACAAATATAGGCAGAGGCAAGAAATATATAAATAATAGTGTATACTTACTGTATGGATATCTAAATGTACATATATACATATAAATTTTTCACTTACATACCGTTCAATCACATCACGTTTCAACCAGATTGCTCTCTACGCGATTCCTGTCTCTCGCGCCTGTCACCGATGCTGTTATTTATTTGCGACCAAATGATTCAATTATTTTTAATTTAGCTTTCCGAGTTATAATTATTCTTTATTATTTAATTTATTTGTTCAATCTGTGTTATTATTGTGACTACTTAAACGTTTCCATCCTCTAAGTTTCTTTTTTTTTATTCAATTGAAGGGTAACAATAAAGAACGATAATGGCCCTGTTAGCTCTCCCGACGTTAATTGTTTACTTTTAGGATTAATTAACTACAATTAAGGTCAAACATAGCAACGAAGGTAAAAGTTAGCTTAAATTTTGAATTTGCAGTCAAGGAAAAATATTGTATAAGACAATATGGAACACATTGTTATAATTAACACATGTTGTACCAAAAATAAAAATTGAATCAACCTTCAAATTTGAAAACATGCAAATGTTCAAAAACTTACCACTTAATACGGATCTGGTCTGTATAGGCACATCCTTTATATTTTTATATTTGACAAAATTCTACTATTTAGATTATTATTATTTTTGTTTATTAGTAATATTCAAACGGATAAAATCTATTCAGTACCTTTCTACTTGTATTTAGATTACATTGTTCCCTAACGCGACTTGCTATCATTTATTTGAGAAAAGAAATGATTTAATTACTTTCATTTAGAATTTCGGTTACAAATTAGAGCCAGTTTATTTTATTTATTTGATTTTTTTTTACTTTGGATTACGGATTCGATCTAGTTATTTATTTTTATCATTTACGCTAATAAAACAGTTCCTATGACAATGCTTACGTTTGGATTTGTTATAGAAAGGGGTTCATTACAAGGATGAATCACATCTGGTATTTTTCCTACAAATACGTATTTATGATTGCTTTCTTTACCCCGCGCTACTGTGGCATAAAATAAGTTACTTTTTATTAGTTCTCTATAATTACAAAAATTTTTACCTGTTTGAGTTCAATCCTTAGACAAAAGGGTGGTATTTATTTACGCTTTAAGTTTACAATTTTACGGGTTTTAACAATCACATGTGGTTTGTGTTTAAAAGAGCCGCATTTTTTCGTAGAAATTCAATATTGTAGCAATCCTAAATGTTATTTTATTGATTTAGAAGTTGTTATTTTAACACGTATTTGGTTCACTTCCGAAAAAAAGTAGAATTATTTGTTTTTTAGGGATTTTTGGAAGTTAATCTTAAAATCTCGTTTGAAAAATGATTTGTTGATCAAACTTGACCAAATACATTAGAGAATCGTTAATTTTTTTTTTCAAAAATCGTTTCAAATGGCCAGAAATGCCTTCACACGTCTGATAAGATAAGATAAAAAACCTAGTACATTATGCGTCTTAAAAGAAATAAAGCAACTAAAATTTTTAAATAATATAAACGTGCCGATTCCCCATAGGATCAAATTTCAACGCTGTGTTTCCGTATAATTATATGGGAAAGAATATTGCTAGAATATACCAAAAATCTACTAAAGAAAACTTCTCTACTAGATTTTTTCAGTTTATGTCAAAAATCTACTAAAAAAGTAGAAATCTACCAAATGTGGTCACCCTGCCGTTCAGTGCCCCAAACCACAGATTAAGTGTGTAAGCTGTGCCCCAAATCGCCCGTATAAGCACGTATGGCGAAGATAAACGTGGTCACCGGAATTACACTCGAAATAGGTACAGTTCTCCAGAACATAGTTTTGAGCGTTAGCATTGCATGTGCGCCTGATGTGTGGAAGAAAACTTTGATATAATCGTTATAAAGAAAACGTAAAAATAACAAAATAAAATAATGCACTGAATTACATGCGAATTTCTTTCTGTTTATCTTGGTGGTTGGGTGGGCACGTGCCGCTGTGCCCTTTAGTACCAGCCGCCAACGCTCCTGGTCAAGAAAATGTGTTCGGATTCTGTTTTTAATCCATTCTCTTACGTTGGATTATTTTCGTATTTCACGAATGTTTATTTGGCACTTTCATTTGTTTTACTTTTTTCCATAGGTCACTCGTCTATAACATGGTAAATGCTTCCATCTTGTTCTTAACCTCTGTAGTATCAGAAACATCTTGATGTGATTGAAATAGTGGTTTCTGCTATGCATTTTGCACTATTAAGAACGAATAAATTGAACTGTTCAGGTGTAACCATTTTATTTTCAAATAATATTTTATTTTTGACACCATTACAGGGTTTGTTGTTCACTAGTTTTTTAGTGTTTTCCACATTTTTGATTGATCGTCCTTGCTTTCATCGATTTTTTAACAATAATGTTTTTGTTTTGTTATTTTTATCAGTGTTACAAGTCTATTTCTTTGTCGTTTAAAATTATCCCAATCTCTTTCAATTTTTGTTAATCCAGCTCTCTTGTAATATATATTGGTCTCTTTAATTTCATTTCATTTTCCATTTGTTCATTCCACCACATTTTATTATGCCATGATTCCTTTGTATTTATAGTTTTTTTCTGAAGCATACTGATCAAGTGGCATTAAAACATTTTTGTCAAACTATCTGTCATTCCATTTATATTTGTACAAAAGTTGGGAGCCACTTCATATACATAATCTGTAATTAAAACTGTGTTGTATCCATTACACTGTAATTTCTAAAGGTTTTTGTCACTATTCTTTGTTTATTTCTATCCAAATCTGCCACAATTATAGATTGATCTGTTATTTTAGGAGTCAAAAGTAAACCAACTTTAATTTATCTAGCATTAGGCCAATTGTACTAGCGGGTGATTTAGTTACTCTAAACCAGTGGTGTCCACTAATTTTTGATCAAGATCCACTTTTTATATAAATGTCTTGCCAAGATCGACCAAATGTGATGACCAAAAAAATGGCCTTAAATTTTTTTTACATTTTAAAGTTCACCTTACTTTTTTATCTACTGGTTCATGCTAACCTATTTAATTTTATTAATATTTTAATACAGACACTAAATCCGAACTGTTAATCAGAAGTGCGAAACGCATTATTATCAGACTTCGTATTTCGAACGCGGCAAGGTCAGGGCGAACCAAACAGCATTAGTACTGAACATGGTATTGCGTTAATGAATGTGTTAATGGTTAATGGGTTAAGTGTGCGTAGTGGTTGTGGTGTGTGTGGCGTGGTTGGTGTGCCTATATTCGTTGGCCGGTATCTTGCTGGGGTCATCATCTAATAGACGTGCGGATGCGGAGGGCATACGTGATGTTGTCAAGGGATTCTTCTATCTCCTCGGGGACGTCGTCGAGGAGTTGTGTGAGGATGGAGGATGGATGCTTAAATTTGAGCTTGGGTTTCCTTCGTGGGAATGGGAGAAAGCGGTAGTTATAAGGAGTGGTACGGATTTCTTTGGTTGGGATGGTATCGCCGAAAATTCTTTTGTGGGTAAACTTTTTCTGAAGGGTTTGGATTCTATGTGTGATTGGGGATATATTGGCGCGTTGGATAGTAAGGGTATTAGGGTACCTGAATGGTAACGGTGTATGCGTTGGAAAATTCGGCGCTCACTGGAAGCGATGGAGTAAAGGTGTTTGGGGTTTATATTTGTATATATGGGAGCTCGGAAATCCATAACAGGGCGGATATATGTTTTATACGTGTGTAAGAGTGTTTTGGGATGACAACCACTGATTCTACCCGGAGGGCGCCCGGTAGGTTTGCGCGGTTCCTAATACGGTTGAGGGTTTTTTTAACATCCGGGAGCCAGTTGAGGGTTCGTGTGAAAAGGATTCCTAGGTAGGTGATTTCATCTTGGAGAGGGAGTCTTTCCTGATTTAGAGTGAGGGACACATTTCTGGAGGCAAGCTTTGGGCACTTATCTTCGGTGTAATGAGGATGGCGGAAGAGGATTGCTTGGGTCTTGGTAGGATTGACGGAGACTCTCCACCAGTTAGCCCAGTTGGAGAGGTTCCGTAGGGTTTTGGATATGATGCGGGAGGTCGTTTCGCTGTTCCGATTAACCGACCTGAAGGCGGTGTCATCCGCAAACTGCGCTACGACTACTCCGGGTTGAATGACTTCGGGTATACCGGATGCGAAGATAGTGTAGAGGATCGGGGATAAGGCAGAACCTTGCGGTACGCCTGCTGTAGGTTCGAACGGAACTGAGAAGGTTTTCCCTACTTTGACCCGAACTAACCGGTTGGTCAGGTTCGAGAGTAGGAGTTTCGAGAAGGGGTCGGGAATGTTTAGGTTTCGGATCTTGTGCAGGAGACCGGCGTGCCATACCCTGTCAAATGCTTGCTTAATGTCCAAAAACACAGCCAGATTGCATTGCTTGTGATTGAATGCTCTGGTGGTCTCGGTAAGCAGCTTCAACAAGGGATCGTGACACGTTCGGTTGGGACGGAAGCCGAATTGGCTGTTAGGAAGAAGGTCGTTGAATTCGAGGTGGTGCCTGAGTCGCTTGGCTAGAATCTGTTCAAAGCATTTTCCGAGGCAACTCAGGAGGGAAATGGGTCGATAGGAGGAGGGTGAGGTTAGGTCAGCGTGGGGTTTTGGTATCATGACGGTGGAGGCCGATTTCCAGTCCGTCGAAGAATAGGAGAGGGTTAAGTATTTATTATATATATCGGATAGTAGACGGAGGGCTGGGTCGGGTAGGTGCCGGAGGATCTTCCTATTTAGGCCGTCATGACCTGGGGCTGAGTTTTTTCCTTTTTTAAAATACGTGTGGACCTGGTCGGGCGTGATGGGGGTATAAAAGGGACTCTTGTTATCGATGCCCTGAAGGTCGGTAAGGTGTGATTTAGGGTTTACTTTTCTTCTGGTCAGTCTATCGAGCTGTTGCCAGAAGAGTTTGCTATTTCTATAATCTAGTTGGGAGGTGGCTTTGGGCCAGGAGTCTTCGGCGTGTTTGTTGGCTTCTCGCCTGATTAAGGCGTTGAGGCAATTGTATTCGGCCTTGAGAGCCGGATCCCTGGATCTCAAGAATTGACGGTAAATTCATCTTTTCTCTTTGATCCAGTTCACAATGTGTTGTGGGAGCAGTTTGCGGGAAATGTCAATGTTTTTTAATGGTATAGAGGTATCGACCGCTTCCGCAATTACGGAAGTTAGGTCTCTAATGGCTCTCTCGAGATCTTGGGTCGTTTGAAGATTAGGTGTGGGAAGGTTATGAAGATGTGATCAGAGAACACTTTCCAGTCGGCTTTCGAAAAATCTTTAATGACTGCGTATTGAGGTGTGGGAGGAACTGGACAAAAGTTTTGACCAGTAGGGGTATGTGATCAGATGTTATCGTGGTGCCTAGAAAGCACTCACGATCGAAATAGTGAGCTATTGGTTTGGAAACTATGATGTGGTCTACCATTGAGGTACCTAAATGATCAAAGTATGTGGGCTGTTTGTTGACGATTCGCAAGAGCGGCAACTATAACAGGGCGGAAGTTATCCTGTTACCGTTGCCGTTAGTTGCGGTGTCACCAAATTGGGTATGGCGGGTATTGAAATCACCTGGGATAACGGCATTTGGAAGGCTTGAGGCGTAAATTAAAAGGTCATCGGAGCGGGTGTTGTGGCCAGGCGGGTTGTAGTAGGAAACAAATATTATAGGAGTGGGAAAGCGCACCGTCGCAGCAACGCATTCGATATGCTGCAGGTGCGCTGGAAATTGAAAGGAAGTGGATGGGAAGCAATTTTTAACTAAGAGTGCGGTTCCATGTTGGCTATTGTTTGAATAGGTGTGAAAGGAGTTGAAATTAAGGGTGCATCTTGGTGTGAGTTTGGTTTCAGTCATCGAAAGGATATGGATATTATGAAAGTGTAGGAAGTGTTTGATTAAGGGGCGTTTCCGACGAACGCCCCTGGTATTAATGGTCCCTGCTAGGATATCCATTGGGAAGGAGTTAAGGATTGGTTTGGCGGATAACGGCGACCTTCATCCGCGTACCGGATACACAGGTGCTGATCCTCCGTTGGAAGAAGTTGCGGGATAGCGAGTCTAAGGCTCGGATAACCCTATCTCGCTGGTGGGGGAACATCTGGGTCAAGGAGTGGGTAAGGACTTGTAAGAAGTCCTTGATGGAAAGGGATTCGGTGTCGGGAGGTGGTTTAAGGTGGGCCGTGTCTTCGGAGTCGGACTCTTCAGACAGGATAGGGTCGAGGGGTGCCATCTTCGACGGGGAACTGGGAGGTTTCCGGCACTGGAAGGAGTAGGTGGGATGGGCTCCCGCAGTTGTTACACTTCGGGTTTGCCGAGGATTTACACGCGGTGGATCTGTGACTTTCGCCACAGTTAGGACAGCGGATGGACCGGGTGGGACACTCCTCAGCGGTATGTTCCACCTGCGTGCAGGTGGAGCAATACTTGGGGAGCGGTTGCGGGATTAAGGAGGGTTCGCACCGGTAGTGTCGCCCGAACATGACGACACCCTGTGCGAGGAGGAACTCAAGGGTGGTTTGGGAAGGGGTTATGACAGGGACTAGGGAAGTTGGTGTGTTTGTGGCCTTTGAGGTGATGCGAGCGGTGTTCTTCTCTCGCGGAAGATCGATCGCATTGAGGATCTCTTGGGCTAGGATATCCTTATCTACGTGACGAATCGCGCAGGAAAAGGAGAGAGCTCTAGAGCTCTCTCCTTTTCCTGCGTGATTATATAGGTAAGCGGGGACCGGAGAGTTGGGTGAGGGTGACGGTTATGTCGCCAAAGTGGTGTCGCAGCCTAAGCTGGGTACCATCCGGAAAGGGACAGAAGGTCTCTAGGAGACAGGTTTGATTGTGGTTGAACGTTAAGTTCAATCAGGGAAGGTTGAAGGATTTCAAGGAATTAAAAAGGGATTTTTGGGTTTTAATGGATTTGGGGATATTGCGGATGCAAGTGTATCTTGAATTACAGAATCTAAGTACTGACAATCATTTAAAGAAATGTTCTTATAGGTAGTAGTGCTACCATTAAATACCGCTCTTAATTTTGTGATCAACACATTTTCCCAAATTAGTTCAAAGTGAGGCAAAAAATAATGTACTAAATGTTCATTTGTGTTTGGCAACAAAATGACATGTTATGATATTGGCATGGAAACTTTTACATTTCAGTTTTTTGAAAGATGTTGCTTTAATGAAGTAAATCTATAAAAGGAAATATCGAAAAGGAATTGCCAAGATTAGGAGTGTTCACTGGAAGGAATGGATACCACAAAGTATTAAGTATCTTTGGTTACATTATCATTAAAGCAATTTTCACAAAATTCTTCATCCACTATCAACATATGTGCGTTAAATGGAAAAACAAGTAATTTTTGAAGTTATATATGAAATAACAAATAACGTCTAAACTCAGTTTGTAATCGACATGCACATGTACATTAAATTTCTATATTTGCAGATTTAGTTAATATGTTTTCAGTTAATAAATTTAATTGTTGTCCCAACCATTTTGATATTAAATTTTGTTGCAAACCATTATCTTGAATCCCTTTGATTAAATGCTTTTTAACTTTATAATTGTTAACATACCTTTATGGCAGAAAGTAATGTGATGAATTTATTTGAAATATATGTTGACAAGTAAGTATTGTAACAGATTGATCTTTTGCAACTAATTCTTCATTATGGTTTAAGGAGCCTGGAATAGGGTTTGAAACTGAATAGGTACCGGGTAACACCACTGGGGTGAGATTGTTCCAAGGGGTGAGATTCATTATATATCTATGGTGAAAAAAAAGGAAAAGGCCACGTATTTCATTCCTCCCCAAGGGAGAGGGCGGGCTGCTCGAGCTTTCCGAGCTCCTTCATCCACAATCATGGATTCCCAGCATACATACATACATTATGTATATATGCATAGTGGGATCAAGATTGGGTATGGTACCGGGTAACACCACTGGGGTGAGATTGTTCCAAGGGGTGAGATTCATAATTTATCTATGGCGAAAAAAAAAGGAAAAGGCCACGTATTTCATTCCTTCCCCAAGGGGGAGGGCGGGCTGCTCGAGCTTTCCGAGCTCCTTCAGCCACAATCATGGATTCCCAGCATACATACATACATTATGTATATATGCATGGTGGGATCAAGAATGGGTATATGGTCAGGATATGATTGAAAGGAACGGAGTTAGGGCTCTGAGGGGGAAAATACTACCCCAGCATTCATCTAAGCAGCCGCACATGGTGTGCATATACGCAGTGACCATGCCGCTACATGTGTATGAGAAAACACCCCTGAAAAACCTCATACAAGGTAGACGGTCACGGTCTGTATACTACTACGGTTGCCTCATCGGCTGAGAACCCTCTTATAGGTCAACACCGTGAGACGTCGGCCAGCGACTTTTAAGCTAGGCGTTAGATCACTGTTATGGGAATAACAATAACTAGTATATAAATTATCACTGCGTTAATGTAAAAGCAACTTAGTAATAATTAATTAATTAAAAGAACAAGCAATATTTATCTTACCTAAATGTAGCAGTTTTCAAACGAAAATGACACAATAAGGCAAACCATTATTATTATTAAGGACATACGTAAGTATATTACAAACAACAACGCAGATTAATAATAAATGTTATTTAACCGTATTAATTAAAAATGTACATTTTTAAAAATGAAGTAGTTCATTATTCAATTTCAATTTATCTGCTTAGCAGCAACGCAAAAGATACTAAAAATGAATTTTTGAATTTCGTTTGGTTTGAATTACTACTACTTTTTAATTTGTATTAGACTGGAATTACAATAGACATTTGTAATGTTGTGACTTCTGATTTACAAATTTGAATTGAAATGTTAGAACTCGTTTAAATTCCCGATGTTTCTCTACTATTTGTTTAGCTAACAAGTTATTTAACAATTTTTCTTAGTTTGCGTTGCACTTTGTCGGTAATTAAATCACCACTTCTTTTTCGGCTAATCATGCTAACCTTCTTTTTATGATTTAAATATTTCATTCGAATATAGGTGCACTGCTGAAAAAAACATTTAATTACTTCTTCTGGTATATCTGTGTTGAGTTCCAGAATTTTTTTTGTCATCTTCTTGGTAAGATTTTTAATTATTTGTTTGATTTTAACAATATAAGTTTAATTTCACGAAAATAATGTAATAACTAATATAACAAATACTCTCTCCAACTGCGAACGGCATGCACTCACAGGCTTTCACTATACACCGGTCGCTCAAACAGTCGCTGAGTGACGTAGGCTTTCCCCCTGCTCGCTTGTAACGTAACGCCTACAAGCCGGGTTATGGGGCAACCGTAGTAGTATACAGACCGTGGTAGACGGTAACTGGAATCGAATCCATTACCTCCCGATTGCTAAGCAGGTCGTGTCACCACTACGCTACCAGCTCGGTTATCTATAGTGAGATTGTTCCACTATTAATAAGTATATTTCTTTCGCTGCACTATTTACACTGTTGCCCACTATTGCAAAAGAGCATTTCTTTCGCTCTCAAAGCTACACTGATATTTCTTTCGCCTTGAAACTTCAATTTTATGTCCAATATTTCAGTTTTTTCTCCACTAGGTCTGGACAGTGAAACCAGATTTGGCGATTTATCGCATTCTTGGAGATCTGAGATGTCAAAAAAAAAATGAAAGTGGCAACGTGTTAAAATGTAAAATTAAGTTGATCTTAAATATGGCAGCATTGCACCGTGTCATTGTTTTGTTTGATTGTCATGGTCGTCAATCGTCATATTACACTTTCGCGGTTTCGCCAATGCCACGCCATTGTCTTCGCGCATTTTTTAGTTAAGGTTGGTTTATGCAGACAAATTTAACGTAATTTAATTTAAGCATGTAACGTAGTGTAACTTTAATTTAAGGGAACGTTTATGCAGAATTGTTTAGTGTAATTTAATTATATTTACGCATGCGTGATATTAGTATTGTCAACTTCATGGCAAACCGCAAAAAAACAAACACCTAAATTCGTGCGTAAATACAGATTAAAATGTCAGACGGTGAATTAATTGGTCAGGTGCCATTGTTCCCATTATTGTACGATAAAACGAATAAATTGTATAAAGATACTTTAGCAATTACGAACCCGTGGGAACCATCGCTATTATCATTCTAGTATACTTAAAAAAATGGTAATGATCGGAAAGATACATCATTTTAATGGAATTGAATAGCCCTATTTTGTTAGATGCCTGTTGACGGGAAGAACTGCATATCGGCGGCACCTTTTTTTTTTTCGTTCCTAATATGTAACATGCACCAAGCACAATTGTAAAAACGCTCAACGTTTCTATGCAATTATCCATTTTAACGTTTATAATGCAAATATGCAATAGGTTAAGGAACACCAAAAACAGAAATCAGCTGTGAGCCCGCGCAGGCGTGAATGTGCGGATTTAATTTAATTTAAAGTAAAAGATAAAAGTTAACCAACTTTTACGTTACTTTAAATCCTTACACTACACTAAATGACAGCATGAACGTACGCACTGACTATATGTATTCGAACTTCTTAAATTTGTAAGTTAAATTTGTTACATTATATGTTAAATTAAATGAGG
The DNA here is from genome assembly GCA_036346205.1 of Vesta saturnalis. Taxonomy (NCBI): domain Eukaryota; kingdom Metazoa; phylum Arthropoda; class Insecta; order Coleoptera; family Lampyridae; genus Vesta; species Vesta saturnalis. The sequence goes on from JARFJB010001798.1 coordinate 871,977, forward strand.
CTGCATAACCCGACCTTTAAAAAGTGTTGTGTGGATGTGGTGACAATCTGTCTGTAGTTAGCGCTAGTTCATTTAGGCCTTAAATTTAGTCGAGATTGCAGAGTAATTTATGACTAAACGTGTTAATGAACTGCGATAAATTTAGTCGAGTAGTTTAGTAAGTAATGTAGTCGAGTCAATCCATTTTATGTCAATTTTTTTCGGGCGAGTAGCAAACCAACAGGTTCACTGTTTACTAAATTCAAGTCCGAACCCCGTGTTTTAGTCGAGTTCATTAGTTCGCCCCACAATGTCTCGTCGGAGCGAAGATACGACTGTAAAATTTGTTACGCAATATTTACAACATAGAGCCTCTGAACATTAAATCTCCGCTTTATAAAAATAAACAAGCGAAGCAATCTGCTAGTTAATTTGGAAAATACCATGAACATATCTAAATTGAGAGAAGGAGATTAAATTGAAAATCAAAAACATCAGGTTAGTGTACATTTTTAATATATTACTTAATTGTTACAAGTAAGTACAAGATCTGTTGTATGTAGACTTTATATTATGTATTGCATATTTTCAGATCGACTTACTCGCAAGAGTTAAAGAAAATAAAGGATTCAAGAAATCTGGCTGGACTGACACCCTTTACGTTCCTTCAATAAGATGGTTCGATATATTGATGCATTCCTACGAAACATAACCTCAATATTGACCGAAAGTGAAAGCAATTTCGTAAGTACATTAAGTGTTTAATAAACCATTCTTGTTGCCATGGAACCGATCCATCTCCCACAAAGTAATCTGCATATTTCTCGCGAAGATCTGTAGCGCTTTGAGATGCACGGTTTGATAGACATACTGGTAGTGATTTTAAACCTTGAGGATTTGGCTCCTCCTCAATTACCAGGGATGACGATTCCTGCAGGAATATTTTCTTTATCGACAGTATATTCCAACTGCCTGTTCTGTAATGTTGTTTGTCTGAGCCAATTATGTAAAGCGCAACATGCTTTTACAATGCTGATAACTTTCTCAGGGCTGTACGGCATCGGTTTCTCGAACACTCTGAATCTGGCCGCTAATATACCAAAAGCGTTTTCGACTATTCTCCTAGCCCGTGACAATCGATAATTAAAAATGTTTTTCTTTAATGTTAATGCACTTCCTGGAAAAGGTTTAAGCAGATAATCTTTCAGGGGAAATACAGTGTCACCAACTAAGATTTGGCGTTCTGGTAGTATACCGCCTTCTAATGCTTGATACAAACTGCAGTTACGAAAAACGCCACCATCAGAAACCCTTCCATTACATCCTATATCTATATAACTGAAGCAGTATTTATGGTCTACAACTGCCATCAAGACAATACTGTTTGAGTCTTTGTAATTGTAGTATAAACTTCCTGATTCAGGAGGAGCTTTAATGACTACATGCTTGCCGTCGATTGCTCCACAGCATCCTGGAAAGTTCCATTCCCTTCGAAATCCTTGTTCAACGGTTTTCCAATCTGCCGTGGTGGGAACCTGAAAAAAAGAATTTTAATTCATGTTTTCGATAAATGTTAACAAAATTCTATTTCATTTTCAGGCTAGTGAAGAAACGGTAGACGCTGATACAGATAGAAATCCAGATACTGAAGGGAACAGATATGCCGTTGGCTCTAATTTTCGTGAACCAGCACCGAAATCTAACCCTCCTCCTACAAAAAAGAAAAAACTTTCCCAGCTTACGAGTATGGTCAGTCAGTTAAAAGAAACAGCTGACACTGTTAATAGTAACTGTTCAGCAGAAGACAATGAGTTTGATGTTTTCGGCAAACACGTCGCTCTCCAACTTAAAGGCATGCCCTTATTATTAGCACTACAAACACAAGAACACATTCAAATTTACATGAATAGAATGCGACGACAGCACCTCCTAAACATATCAGAACAAAACAGAAACACTAGGTCGGCCACATCATTGTCCTATGATTCGCAAGACTCTTCATACAGTAATAATTCAATACATTATACCGACAACCAGTATTATGAACAAACACTGTTTTCACCACCATCCATTGTAGCATCACAAGAGCAGTCCCTGCAAGAAACACCATTCACACCAGAAACACGCCATCCTGACCTGCGTGACATACTTTCTGCAGCAATGGAAAGTGCTAATGTTTAACCTATCTTACATAATTAAAAAAAATTCTTAAATTGTACCTACTTTACTTTTATGCACCTAACCTTACCTTTATGCATTCCTTCAATGTTTCATAGATAGCATCGCAAACTTCTCTAAGGAATTCTGAAACAGTTGATTTTCCAACTCGAAAGAGATGTGTGTGTCCTCAAACTACATCCGGTAGCAAGAAAGTAGAGAGTTGCCTGTAATTTTGTTTCTGCGGGAATTGCACATCTTAATTTAGTATTCTTGCGTTGTATTTTTGACTGCGTTCTCATTAACAGAAAATTAAAACAAGTTTCGGCCATTCTCAACGTTGCGAAATATTCTTTGGGATCCTCCAATGCTATTTCCTTGATCAAAGAATTCGTAGCGCCAAGTACATCTATTAATCCATTTTCGTACCCATAGTTTCTTTACATTCATCTGACTAATTTCTTCCTCCACCTCTTCCAAAATCCTCATCGCAGCAAGCATTATCATCTTATTTATTACTTTTTGTTTTTTGCGTTGGAGCTTGTTCATTTTGACACCACTAACTCGCTGTACTCGTCTTTAATGTGAACACTTCTTGGCGATTTCTACTTATTTTAGTTACTAAATTACTCGCCACTCGACTAAATTACTAGCCTTATGGGTAAACGTAACAAATTTAGCCGCCATTTCAAAATTGAATGGATGAAAGAGAATTGCAGGCTGGCTTCAGGAACATAAATCTATTCGTAGTTACAATTACAACTACAACCCAGCGGATGTAAATGAGGCGTATTGCTTGTACTGTAGTCATAGTTTAAGGGCACATTATAGTGATCTTCAAAGACATACAAAAACAAAAATGGGGAGATTGAAATTGAGATTATTGTAAGTTTTTTTCATTCTTATATGTCTGTAAACATTTGAATTATTTTAGATCGGCCAACACTTTTAACAAAAGATCAAAAATATATGGATTTAAAGCCGAGCATGTAGGTTCTGCATCATTCAAGTATTCGTTCTGTACACCATCTGGGAGAATGTTTATCAAAAGTAGGACCAGGCGAGTGCAATATAAGTCTAAAACTGCATCAGACTAAATGTGGCTGTTTCATTACTAATGTATTTGGACCTACGTACTTGCAAGAAATTGTAAATGCAGTTGGCAAAAACACTACTCTCTGAGTATCGATGAATCTACAAATGTATTTGTGAATAAGCATTTGGCAATTTGTGTTAGATATTTTAATGGTAACTAATGACTTTCTGGGGTTAGTTGAAGTAGAAAGAGAAACTGCTGTTGACCTTCATGCTTTATTAACTTTTTGCAAAAAATAAGTTTACCATTATAAAACATGATTGCATTGGGTACAGATGGGGGGGGCAAATCTCTGTGGACGAAATAAATCTGTGTTCACATTATTACAAAATGATGTTCCTAATTTAATATTGTTGAAATGTATTTGTCACTCAATTCACTTGTGTAGCTCGAAAGCAAGTTCTGAATTGCCTAGTTGTTAGGATTTTTTTGTGCCGTGAAATTTATAATTCGTTTAGTAACCCTCCCTTAAGGAAAATAGAATATAGAAAAATTTATGATTTGATCAATGTAAATGAAAATCGATCATTTAAAAACTTTGTTAAATTACCACTTCTACATGGTTGGCTAGGTTTAATGTAATTCATAGAATAGTAGACCAGTGGACAGAATTGAAAACAGTTTTTAATATGATGGGGATAAAGAAAAATGTTACAAAGCAAAAACTTTAGCTGACATTTTAAATAACAAAATTCTAATGTACCTACTTAAAGTTTTTACTTCCATTATTGGAAGATAGGGTAAACTACCCAGTTATTGGCACCCGTAAGGTAACTCAACGCTATTAACTTGTGATATTCAATATTTAATTATATTCTAGGAAGGTAAAACAAACCGCTCGTTGAAAAACATTTTGGTTGAACTCTTAAAATTTTTACTTACTCAAAATCTCACTTACTAAACTTCATAATTAAGATTTTATTCTCAATTGTACATTTACCAGTAATTGGCATAGAAGAACCAGTTATTGACATCCCCAACTATTGGCACACAAAACTAAGTCGGATGAGCTGAGCTGGGTATTTATTATGCAATGATGCCCTTGTTGAAGATGTTTCCACAAAGTGAAAGGAGAAAATAATAATAGTTTATTTCTACTGTCAGTTACATATGGGAATATGGTATTTGTTGATATAAAAGAATTCATATTTTAAAAAGACAATAAAATAAATATTTCAAGTACAAGACTTGCACACAAAATGTTCAATGTTCGCATTTTTCTTTGCAGACAGATTATATGGTATTGCCTTCCGTAACACTTCAAACACCTGAGACCTGGTTTTGAGCTGTTATGTTAAAGGTCTAACAAGCCATTACAACATGATTCTTGGAAAATTGGATGTCACATTCAGCAGACTCGGCAAATAAGTTTCTTTTGCAGATATCTTCAGGGTTGATCAGTATATTTGAAATAACATTGACGCTTTCAACAGGAATTTGTCTGCATAATCATAGTAAAGACCATTCCCATTTAGGGCTTCTTCACCATTATTCAAGTTTTCCTTGTTCTGATTCAAGGACTTTTTGCAAGTGGTATGTTTGGGAATAGTCGATACCAGTTTCTTCTTCAGCTTTTCTTTCTTTCGCCTCTCTGTTTCATTATCTTTTTGTTCTTTAGCCGCAAGTCTAGCAATTTTCCTTTTATTTTTCTCTTCTTGTTCTTTATCTTTGCGTTCCCTGTCTTCTATGCGCATTTTTTTCCAACCTGTGGATGTAATTACAAACGGAGCCCGCTTTGCCTGGCGGATATTTTTCCTTTGTGGAGTCTTCGGCCATTCTAAGAACGAGTCAAACGTTGTTTGATCATGACAATCAAGATTTTCTGAATCGAGACTTCTATTTTCCCTTTCACTCATTCGATTCATTGCAGAATTTTCTGAAATATTCATTTTTATGTAATCGTTCATGATTCCAGTTGTTTCTTCGGGAACTTCACTGTCTACAGACACCTTTCCTTGTAATATTATCTGGCGATCCACTACATTCGTACTATCACCATAATCTGTTTCTGTAATTGGTGTGTTCTGAATGTGGCAGGGAACTTCTCCTGGAGTGAGGTTTTCTGAAATATTCATTTTTATGCAATCGTTCATGATTCCGGTTGTTTCTTCGTGAATTTCACTATCTTCAGACACTTTTTCTTGTAATATTCTCTGGTCATCTACTACATTCATACTATCAACATCATCTATTTCTGTAAATAATGTGTTCAGAATGTAGCAGGGATCTTCTCCTAGAGTGAGGTTTCCTGAAAGGTTGCCTTGTCCACAACCTTTAGATACATAATCTGCAACAAGTTGCTCGTAAGTGACTATGGGTATATTTTCTATATTCAATATAGCAGCGCTGATTTCATCAGATTTATTTTCAATAGCCGAATTCTTTTTGAAATATTCCCAAATTTTGAAAAGCATACGGAAATGATCTGTGCTACAGTCATCATCTTCATTATAGTTTTCAAATTTCTTTAAGTTTTCAGGTCCTATAATATTCAAAAAGACATCGTAACTTAGACTACTTGAGGGCTTATCGTTTTTAACCAAAACTTCAACATGTTTGTTCTCATAACTTTTACCCAGACACTTACTTATATCAACGGCATGAAAATCAAAGGTATAGAGGCCTGTAGTACAAAAACCGTTAATTATAGTTGAAGGCTTGATAGATTCTACAACAATCTTCATAATGGGAGCGAATTTTTCTTTGTTCAAGAGTTCATTTGGGTTTTCTCTTCTCCATTGCAAGACAGCATTTTTCCAGAAAGTTTTCACTGGTTTGAAAACAGCTACGTCGCAAGGCTGGAGAATCCTGGTAGCATTAGGATAAAGGGCTATCAGAATTATTTCTAACTTCTCACACAATTCGCTTACTTGCAAAGTGAGGTGAGACTTGTGCCCATCCACGAATAGAATGATAGGAAACTCACAGCCAATTTTCAAAACGGACGGATAGAAGACTTTACTTATGTATTCATAGAAGTTTTCGGATTTCATCCAACCGTTACTGCTTAGCCCTATTCCCCAATCCTTGGGTACTGAATTTCCAACAGCTTGCGGTAATCGTTTGTAGGGGTAAATAATCATTGGCCAAGTTGTCAACCCCGACGCTGAGAAAGTAAACATAACAGTAAGGTTTTCTTTTGCGACAGCTCTGTCTACTTCATATACGTTTTTGCTACCTTTCGGAGCTATAACTTTGGTCTCCTTAGGTCCAAGTAAAAAACAGGTCTCGTCCCCGTTGAATACTCTATTCGGATCTTTTAGAATTGAGTCGTAACCCTTACTTTTCAAATAATCATGGATGCCATCAAACCATTTCTTCAAATCCTGAGGAGAAATGGAAGCACTGCTTGGTGTTACTGCTTCAGCTGTTCTTTCAGCTAAACCGGAGTGGCGTCTCAGGAAAGATTCGTACCAGTGATTAGCAGGCATGTTTGCCTTGAAAGGTGTCTCTCGAATTTTTGTCAAGGAAAGTCTTCACTGAAGTTTGAATGTCTTCTTTCTTGCGAGCAAATCCTTTTATATGGGATTCAGTTATCCATTTCACTAGAATTTTTTCCTCTGCAGGGTTTAAGATGGGTTACGGGCCATGAGTACTTTTTGTAAACTTGTTGGATAGCCGAAACTGTATGGTAGCTCTTGGAATACCGTACAGTTTAGATGCTTGTTTCTTAGACATCCCATTCTTATAAGCATCAATGGCTAACTGCAAATCTTTCTCTGAATGTTTTTTCTTGTATGGCTTACTTTTTTGGACTTTGGGCATACTTACAAAATATTTGAGCCTGAAATGAAGATTTTGATACGTGTCAATAAGGCATACCTACAGGTAGATTGTAATGATTAAGTTGCTCAACGTGCTTACGAGTATGGTAATCAGAAAGGTAGATATGACATTAGTAGCTATTCTAATTAAATAAATTGAAGAGCCGCCTTCCTACTGCACTTGAAAGTGCTTCCTGATGCTCACATAACGTGGTCCCAATAACTGTGTGTGAAGAAACGTATCATAATCTAGAGATTGGCACCAGTGCCAATCATTGGATTAGGCAGTATTTCTCATCCTAGTTATTGGCACCGCCGTAAATTAATTAAACTGCGCATTTTGAGGTTAGAAAATAGATCATAATGAATCTGTGAGTATCTTTTATGAACGACATAAATTTAATGTGTTAATAGAATACGATAAGAGCTTGAAAAAACAGCATAATCAAAGTCACTTACCTTATAAAAATCGACAAAACAAGACAACGTTTTTATTAGTCACTTCATTTACACAACTAGCGAGTCTTCAACGAGCGCGCAAATTATTTCACATAATGGAGCATGTTGCCAGATTGCATTATTCACATTGAAATTCTAGACTTTCCCGCTCTTCTACTGAATAATAAGGTTTTAAGTATGTGGTGCCAATTACTGGGTGGGGTGCCAACAACTGGGTCTTTTACCCTAATTATAAAACAAATTTAATGTTTCAAAGTGACACATGTGAGGTAGGTTCAGCTTATAGCCAGTACTTTTTAACGATTGAATCTTTGGCGCAGCGCGTAAATAAACCTTTACTTTTAAATTCAACTCAAATTATGTCCACTGATAGTAAACTTCAAGTGATCAATAGAATCAAGCAAGCCGCATACCTTTCATTGGATAGTGTAGATTTTGGATATGATGTAAGAAATTTAGATATGATGAACATAAGTGTAGATGAAAAAACAAATTTAAAAGACGGTATTTAAATTTTCTAAAATCTTTATTAAGAGAATATTAGAAAGAATTCCTTCAAATATTAAAATATTTGATAATATAAAGTTTCTTAACCCATTATATGCCTTAAATATACCACATAATGTTTTTTCATTATTACCAATCAAAAAATTTATGTAATGAAAGCATGGCAACAATTGAAAATCAGTGGTATAAATTGGCACTTGTCGAATGAACATTGTAAAAACTAAAATTCGTAACAGAATGAAACTGAGTACGTTATCGGCGATTATTAGAACGAAAATGTATTGTTATAATCGCAATATTTGCTGTAAAAACTTTGTTGCTTCCGTGGACATGTTTTCTTTATTTAATAGCAGTATGTATTCAGATTCGAGTCATAATGTAAATGTTAGTAATAACGATGAAAATATAGGTATGGACAGTGAAATTGAAACTATGTTAAATATTGTTAGAAGCGTTATTGATGAATAAATATTTTATTTCTTTGTATTGTGTATTTCTTTGACCAATAAAATTTTTATTCACTAAAAAACAATATTCCAACATTTACCTAACATTTGAATTCCTATCCCATTTGCCGCGGTTGGCGGTTTTAGAGCTCTCTGCCGGCGGTCAAATGAAATTTTTATCTAGCCAGACAGTCTGGAGTTGGTGTTGGTAATGTCACAAACTTCTATATTTACAAGCCATGCTGAGAGATTTGGCAACACCGCATCAGCTGCTGGATGTGGGCCGATCGCCATACGCGGTTATAGTGCTTTTAAGTTAAGTTCCAATAAGTTAACAATTATATTTATGCTAAGGTGTAAATAAGAAACAAAAAAATGTTAATTGTTTTATTAAACTACATATAACACATAACTAACATAATTCAGTTTATTTAAATGTTTGTAATTTTAAAAACAAAAATTTTAATTATTTTAATTTGAATACTGTTCACATCTTTTTGAATTACAAGCTTCATGCTGCTCATAATTTTTATTTTTTACATAATTGTTTAATAAAATATTTGAAAAGACAGAGCAAATCATGTTTAGTATAATGTGATAAGATTTTCCACACAAACAAGTTTCTAAAAAATCAGATTTAATACTAGCCACAGTTAATTTATACAATACAGTTTTTTGGTTTGCGGATTTTAAAAATGTGGACTCTTGATTTCTATTATTAATTATATAACTAAGTATTGAAAACATATGTACAAAAATAAAATTTACACTATCTGTGGAGATTGATAGACCACTTCTTTGCAGATAGTCAAAATATTCATTATTAGCGTATTCACCCTTTTCAGCAGTAATTAAAGATATGCATATGTTACAGTTTAGCTTTTTTGATACTGCGTGGGCTACATAACCTGATACATATATTTTTGCAGATGGGTCTATTTCTGCCACTTCCAAATAATTTGTCCCTAATATAAATAATAATTGACCGACTAACGAATCATCCAGAGACATTATAATTACACACACACACACACACACACACACACACAAAGAACGATACATTCCAAATCTTTTTTCAAGATTTTCTGTTGTAAATTTACCAGCCAAAATATATTTTGGGGAGTATTTTTTGAAACAATAGTCAATTAAATCTATTAAAACTAATGTAAGGTAGAGTCAGGTAAGTGGGCCATGGCTTTTTTCTGTAACAGAAATAATCCAGATGAATATTTTTATAGATTGGTAACAGTTTTTCGTGTATATTATGCTAAACAAACATTGCAGTTGGCATACCTGCAATATTTTTAGAACTGACAACTGTCAAAATTAAACAGCTGTTCTTTCGGAAATAATTGTGACAAAATTAAGGAAAAAAATAAAAAACCGATTGTGTTTTTGAAAGTAGTTGATCAAGGTAAGTTCACACTTCATATTTTGATAGAATATGACTGAATAAACAAGAACTTAATATTTGTAGGTTATAGATAAGGTGGCCCACTTTCCCCAAAAATAAATCAATTTGGGGAAAGTGGGCCATAGCCTCCTGGGTAAGTGGGCCATGGTGGCGAACTTACCTCAACCAACATTTTTTTGAGTGTTATTAATTCCACATATTTTTATTTTCAGAATATGGGACGCATATATATTCGGAAAACTGAAAGGGGTGCTGATGGATCTTGCTATACTTCTGAAGCACTAAATAAGGCTATAGCAGATATAAATAATGGGAAGAAAACAATGAAAGGAGCCGCCAAATATTGCAATATTCCTAGAACCACTCTACGGCATCGCCTGAAAGGAACTAGAGGCAAAGGAAAACTACCAAATGCAGGATGTGGTGGTGGGCGGCAGACTGATATCAGTTTTGAAGATGAGCAGCGCTTGGCTAATGGACTTAAAATTCTTGAAAAATGGGGTTTTGGGTTAACAAGGGTGGAGGTTTTCGAAGTTGTACAGACCTTTGTTAAAGAGAATAAAATAAAAACAAGGTTCAAAGATGACCGACACGGCGAAGAATGGTATTTGGCTTTTGCGAGAAGACATAATTTGTCACTAAAAAAACCTCAGGAGATTGAATATGCCAGAATGGCTCAAATTAACTCCTTTGTTATCTACTCATATTTTGATCAGTTACTACAGACAGTCCAAAAGTTGAAGTTGGAGGATAAGCCGCACCTAATTTTTAATTTGGATGAGTCAAGCTTTTCCCAAGATCCAAGTAAGGCTAAAGTCATGGGAGCTAAAGGAACCAGAAGTACAAGGATGATAAGCTCCCTGGGCGTGAAAACGCGTCTGTATTGATGTGCTGCTATGCTTCTGCTGAAAAATTCCACCTCTTGTTATTTTTAAAGGGAAAAATGTTTTGGAACATTGGCTAAATATCAACGAAACTGATAAGACGTTTTATGTTGCTAGCCAGAGGGATGGATGGAAACCAATATATTTTCTAAATGGTTTAAAAACTGTTTTTACCCAATGCACCCCAAGAAAGGCCACTATTGTTATTGTACAATGGTCATTCTACTCACGTCTCTATCGGACTAATAGAACATGCTATAGCCAACCAAGTTACCATTCTTGAACTTCCGCCCTACACAACACATGTGTTACATCCTCTCGATGTTGCTGTATTCAAGTCATTGAAGAACAACTGGGAAAAAGAACTTGTTTCATGGCAAAGAAACAATCCAAGGCAACAAATCCTAAAGCTACATTCGTCACTATCTTAAACAAAGTATATGATAAGTTGTCAGGCGATGCTATTAAGAATGGTTTTAGGGCAAAAGGGATATACCCAGTTTCGAAAGAAGCTATAAATCCTGACATATTCAAGCCCCAAGATTTAAAGGCACACTACAAACAAAAACGTGAAGAATCATCTAAAGGTAAATCAAACGATGAGAATCAACCAACTAGCTTTGCCAATGGTTCTACTATAAGTTTTACCACTTCCGAACATGCAAATTCTAGCGTAGATGATCAGATAAACCGCGATATAACAGAAAAGACTTCTGATCATGACGAAGAACCACAGATTCCTGTAGAACAGCCAACAAATTCTGTTGAGGCAAACCCAGAACTCGAAAAGTTAAACCCAAATTCTGAACAAGTAGAGAATGGTATCAAAGAACCTAACCTTGAACCTCTCACTTTCAACCCTATTTTGAAAAATTTGGATCCTGTTGCTGAAGAGATTAACGCTACAACAGAAAATAACAGCCCCAAAGATTTAAACCTTAACAACACAGACATAAATTCATTTGAAAGTATTCTTCTTTCTTTTATTAAAGGAACTTCAACTAAGTTATCATCTCCTAAGCCAGCAACTTCGAGAAAAAGAATTTGTCCCAATTCTGAGATAATTACAACGAAAGAATTTCTTGAAAAGCGAAAAATTGATGAGGAAGAAAAGAAAAAAGTCTTGAAAGCTAAAGAAGAAAAAAAACAAGCTGCTCTAAAGAGAAAACAAGTAAAGTTACAGAAGGAGCGCCCTATCAAGAAAAACAAAACTGACTTTTGTCATCATCTGAAAGTGAGAGTGATACATCCAACCATGAAGCAGAAGTTGGGTCAGATTCAGCAGAAGACATTGACGAACCGACCGTCGAAGTACTTCTTGATGACTATGTACTAGTATCATATGAAGCAGAACATTATCCTGGACAGGTTATTGAGATAAATGCCGAAAACTCGGAAGAAATTACTGTCAAACACATGGAGAGAAGTGGAAAGTTAGATGGTTGGAAGTGGCCCAAAAAGGATGACATTTTAAAATATGAACTTAAGGAAATCCTAAAGGTCATTCCTCCACCCACTCCCATTAACAACAGGGGGGTTTACAAAGTTCCTGCTTTATTTCGACTTCGTAAAGCTGTGCCTTACTAATCTTGATTGATAAATAAGTAATTAATGTTAATCTTAATCCTAAAAATGTTTTTTTTTTGTATTTACTAAGAGTTTGATATCGTTCGTTTTCTGTACAGTTCCCGTTCGTAATACTTACATATGAGACTATTTTTTATAGCATAAAGTGTTTTTTTTTAATAAATACGTTTTTGGAATACTAATGCGTGTGTCTCAATTTGACCTCATATCTTAAAAACTACTTAACATTTTTGAGATCTGAAAAAAGCATTTTAAACAGCAAGTATCAAGCTGTGGCCCAGTTTCCCTTTCACTATCCTTGCGTTAACGATACACTGAATAGGAAGGGGTGACATACTTACCCCAAAATTTGGGGTAAGTGGACGACAGTACAATTTTTTTCAAATATATATTACAAATACAAACAAAAGCTGATGGTTTCTATGCTCATACATTTAAATAGTGTAAGTCTTTATTACACATTTCCCAAATTCATATTCTAAACCTACTATAAGATATTTGAATTTAAAATTCAAAAGTTGTAAATTGGGGTCCCACTTACCTGAATCTACCTTACTTTGACGCAGTGCTTTATATGTATCCTGACTTAAATGCCCATTATTATTATCAATACTATGCCACTTATCTAACCACACAACAAACTGCTTTAGAAAAACAAGTCTACTGTCACCTGAGCTTCTAAAAGGCTTACACCAATCGTTCTTTTTTATGTTTCCTTTTATAATGCTGGTGTTATTAACTATAACCCACAATTTCCTGGGGGTCAATTTTTGAAAATATACGTTAAGTTGAGTATACGTAGATTTGCGCACGAAATAAAACGAATGCGTTTGTCCGTACCAATTTTTGGTTAGTGTGCGCACATGAAGAAACGGCCTTCGCAAGTATGCGTATCGACGACTAGACAACGTCGCAAAAAGACGGGCATTGGACCTTCCCGAGCGAGCCTAACCTTACTCATTTTAAAACACTGAGAAATTAGACGTGTATATCACTGCATCGTGTTCTCTATTATTGTACTGTTAACGGTTGTCATAAAATATGGCAGAAAATATTAAAAAGAGACGCTCTGCGAATGCGTCTGATAAGCAGAAGTTGTTATTAGAGTATATAAGAAAAAATCCCCAAATGATTAATGGAAAAAAAACCCAAGACTACATTGAAGGACTCCGTAAAAGATTGGGAAAATCTAACAAATATAGTACTCCAGGAGCTATCAAAGACTGGAAGGGATGGCGTAAAATTTTTTTTTTTGTTCAAATTTTAAATTACAAGACAAATTGTGCAACTATTTTTAGACATGGCATGATCTGCGAAGCAGAACAAAAGCAATAGAAGCTATAAACAGGATGGAGTTTGGAGGTACTGGAGGGGAGCCTTTGAATCATGGAGGAAGAAGTCCTAAATATTATTAAAAAGGTGTCAATCGAGGGGCATGATGTCCAGGAGTCTACTGTAAATTTTGTAGTAAATTGTTCTGCAGTTGAGGAAAATTTAGATTTAAATAATAAACCTCGAGAAGAACTATATTTATTAAGTGAGACAGATTCTGCTGATAATTTACTAATGACTCCTACGCAAGCTCCTAACGTTATAAGAGAAAACACAGGATCATGGAACCTCATCAAAAAATAAGTTGCCAAAAAAATTAGATAATTTAATAAATTCAGCTGTGGCAGCAACATCATTTGAAAAGAATCTTAACCAAAAAATAGAGCTCAAGAAAGAGTGTTACAAACACAAAATACAGCACATGCAAAACATTGAGGCTCTAAAATTACAAAAAGTAAAGGCTTTGAAGTCTATTGCCAAAAGCCTTCAATCTTTAACGAGACGATCAATATAAATTTTGTTGTACAATATATTATTAAGAATATAACATAATCAAATTTTTTTAAAATTTAGTTCAGTTTATATTGTTGAAAGTGGTAAGAGGTACAAAGCAGATTAAATTATCAACAGGTTTTAGTTATGGTTTCGGGATTACTTAGCTGTTACTAAATTAAGGAAATCTTAGTTATCCATCCAACCAAGAAGCAAATTTACATATCACTGCATTGATATTATAATATTAATAAAACGCAACTGTTCGTTACTTTAACCAATTTTGTATCTCTTGCTGATTCAAGAAAACCCCATGGAGTCTGAGTTGAACAGTATCCCACCATGTATTTGAAAAAAGTTTCTTTTGATTCTTTATTGCATTTGTTTAGTTTTATCAGGCTCTTTGTAACAACTGAACAAGCCTCATTCTTGCCCTCCTGCCATCTGCTAATTCGGGATTAACTCTCCTAACTACATTTTCTCCTTCATCTTCGATATCTTCATCTAGTACTCCTAAATCCACTTGACCTTTATTATCTGGTTCGGGAATATTATACCGAATACAGATATTATGCAGCACAACACAGGCGTTTATAATTCTACATGCAACATCAGGTGCATTATGAAGCACCCTGTGTTCTAGCAAACAACCAAACCTCACTTTTAATACCCCATTGCAACATTCTATGTTTGCCCTCATATTTTTATGGACAGTGTTATAATGGTATTGTGGAGTATTTGGTTCAACTGCATTGAGAGGACTCAATAGCCACGTTCTTGGAGGGTATCCTGAGTCACCTATAACACAGAAACACACATGTATTTCAAACAAATGCCTACAATATTTTTTTACAAACGATCTAAGAGAAAGTAGTCCTTATTTCCGGTTGAATGTATTTGCCTTAACGCAGTTTGCAGATTTGATCTGCTCCAAATATAAGCGTCATTACTGCTTCCCGGATATTTTGCATTTACATTAAGAATTGTTAAGTCTGCATCACACACCTATAAAAATAACTCTTAAGTATAAAAAAAATCAACCTGTGAAGAACTGTTTTTACTAGCTGAACATTAATTGAGTGATAATTCTTGCGGTTAACATAAATGTGTTCTGGAAATTCTGGATTGTTACTACCTGGAGGAACGATAGCAACATGTGTACAGTCTATACAACCAATAACACCAGGAAAGCCATGTTCGTCATAAAATCTATAGTAATAGTAATATATAGTAGAGTAAAAAAATGAAGAATACAGGAGAAAAAGGGACTCTCCTGATAAGCATGTTTAGTGTGACTTGGCGCCTTTTTCTTCTATATCCTTAAAATATTTTATTAAAGAACTTACCTTTGTCTAACTTTATTTAGTTCCAGATAGTTTTGTGGGAATTTGACCCATTCATTAAAAATTTCTGGATGTAATAGTGCACTGGTGACTTCTTTTATACAGTTGCTAACTGTTGACTGTGATACATCCAAATATTTATTGCTTCCAACATCAGGTTGATAGCTTCCTGTTGCAAAAAACTTCAGGGCAACTAGAATCTAGAAAGTTATACAAACATATAATAAAATATTGTTTTGATTGTATTGTCTTACTTTTGTCATAACATCCAAATCTGTTAGGCGTAATGCAGGACGAATGTGAGGTCTCAAACGTTCAACCAAAAATAACACGAGATCTTTTGTTAATCTAAACAAATTTAAAAATTGTCTATCGTTGAGTTCTATGAATGGATCTCGCTAACCAGCTCTAAACCAAATGAAAGCAAACTTAAATACAAAATATTAAATACGAGGATCATTCATATATAAACCGGAATTTTTTTACTACTATTTATTGGGGATAAACAAAATTACAAAAAAATATTTCATTTTTCTACATAGTTTCCTTCAACAGAAATACATTTTCTCCATCGGATAGGAAGCTTTCTGATCCCATCGTAGAAAAAAGAAGGTGGCTGCATCAGTAACCAATTGCTCACGTACATTTCGACTGCATTGTCGTCTTCAAATCTTTCCCCTCCTAATGCTTCCTTTAGTGGACCAAACATATGGAACTCACATGGGGACAAGTCTGGACTGTAAGGAGGATGTTCAAGAGGTAGCCATTGCAATTTAGTCAGTTTATCACGAGTTAGAGCTGCTGTGTGGGGCCGTGCGTTATCGTGCAGAAGAAGGACATCGCAAATCGGTTGCTTGCGTCGTATGTTTCGATAAGCCTTTTTTGCGTCATCCAGCAGTTGGCGGTAGTAAGCAGCATTTACCGTCCTTCGTTCATGTGGGTAGTCAATCAGTGCAATACATTTAGAGCCCCAAAACACAGTAGCCAAAACTTTCCCGGCTAACAGTGGAGTCTTGACCTTGATCGGCACCCCCTCTCCAACTTTCCTCCACTCCATACTTGTCCTCTTGTTCTCTGGGGTATAGTGATGGACCCATGTTTCATCGCATGTCAGGATACGATCCAAAAAAGCATCCCCTTCTTCTTCAAAGCGATTCAGAAGTTGTTGACAGATGTCTTTCCGAACATTCCTTTGTGCCTCGGTTAGTAGACGTGGAACCCACCTTGCCGAAATTTTGCTGTAGCCAAGTGTGTCCGATACTATGGTATGAACATTTCCAACACTTATACCCACTTCTGAAGCAATCTCACCAACCGTAATGCAGTGATCGCCTTCCACAAGCTCACGAACGGCCTGAATATTGTCTTCATTAACACTGGTCACCGGACGCCGTTTATGACTTTCATTTTCGACTCTATCACGACCATCCCGAAATGTTTTAGCCGAATCAAACACTTGGGTCCTTACTCAGTGTATCATCACCAAACTGTGCTTCAAGTCTCTTCAAAATCTCACTCGGTTTTACACCTTCGTTGACGAGAAAACGAATAATTATGCGTTGCGCAACAGACACTGGTACTTCTTGTTCAGTCATGGCCGTACTGAAGTGGCGGGTGTGACTGAGAGCGCCTTGTGCATGGATACCCCCTCTTCTTACTCCCACCAA
Source organism: Vesta saturnalis (assembly GCA_036346205.1). Taxonomy (NCBI): domain Eukaryota; kingdom Metazoa; phylum Arthropoda; class Insecta; order Coleoptera; family Lampyridae; genus Vesta; species Vesta saturnalis. The sequence continues at coordinate 889,104 of JARFJB010001798.1, forward strand.
CGATTCCCTGCCACGCCGCGCTGCTCTTCCACACCGCCGCGCCGCGCAGAACAAAATTCCGGTTTATATTTGAATGACCCTCGTACATAGGTGTTTTCATTAGTATAATTGTCAAATGTCCAATTTAATAACGAATAATTAGAATTCCTTAACAGAGGTTTTAAGTATTGCCCTTTTACTATATTCACTAACAACATTAAAGAGATTTTAGTAGTGGAATGCGAAATGCATCTTAGAAATGAACATAACAATTATGCCAGATATCAAATCGCTAGTTTACTTAAAGAGTTTTCTTTGAAAATGGACAAAACTTACAACAACAAATCTTACAATTATGAACTAAAATAAGTTAAGAATGATCTAATTTCTGTTATAGCAGGTAAAGGTACAGTTGAGTGATTATTTTATGCAGAAAGTTAATGATTTTATTCTTAACGAAAATTTTAGACAGATTTTAATGCGAAATTTAAAAAATATGGAAAACAAAGTTTACAAAACTGTAATATCTGCTTTACAAATTTAGAGGAACAACTAATTTTAAACAAAAATCCATAAGTACCGTCACATAAAAATCCACAAACCTAATATGCCCATTAAAACAATCCAAGCACCTAATCATATCTTCGCAAATAAACTGAACAACATAATAACTATCAATTTCAAGTACAAATCAAAACATTAATTACATTAAGAATTGAGAAGTAATTAATAAACCACAAAACATAAAATTACCACTACCTATAGTACACTTGTAAGTTTTTATGTCACTAGTATGTTTTCTAAAATACCTCCTTAAGAATGTGTGCGTTTATTAAATAAGTTTTTATTTAATCATATTGTTAAATTAGTTACAATAAGAAGTTAATTCAATTATTTGATCTTTGTGTTAATCAAAGTTATTTCGTATTCGGTAATAAGGTTTATCACAAAAAGAATGGCTTACCTATGGGCAGCCTAATTTCACCCATTTTAGCTAATATCTTTATGGATAATGTAGAAGATCAAATTTTCAATGAAATGTTTTTGATAAGTTTGTATGTTGGTTTCGTTTGTTGATGATATTTTAGCATGTTTTAAGTAGTGCAATAGTTTTTATTGATGAGTTCTTAATTGATATTAACAATTTACATCCTAACATAAAATTTACTCTAGAGAAAGAATAAAAAAAATTGAGCCATTAATTTTCTAGATTTAAACATAAAAATTAAAACACAGAACGAATTGGAATTTTGCATATACAGAAAACCTTCCCATATAGACATAACATTTCCAAACAGTTCATGTCATCATAAAACACATAAATTAGCTGCACATAGATTATTAGAACATAGAGCAATGTCATTACCATTATACCAAACAAATTTCAATAAAGAAATATAAATTATGAAACAAATAGCACAATCAAATGGTTATGTACCAAATATCATCGACATGATAGTTAAAAAACACGAACACTAATTGTCTAGCACAAACATTTACCCAGTTAGCACAGAACCAACAGAAAATAAATACATATCTCTTTCATATTTTGGAAAAATATAGCTTACATATTACAAACGAGCAAGTCGTACAGAGTAGTACTTAAAACTAATTCAAATGTTCCTAAATGTTTATATAAGCCAAAGATCCAACTAACAATATTTTGAAGTCGGATGTTTATAAATTAAACTATACATCCTATAATTCTGTTTACCTTGGGCAAACACTTAGGAACTTTGACATTGGATACAAAGAACATATTAGATGTTACCAATATAAACACACAGACAAATAAAAACATTTTGCCCATGTGTGTTTTCTTTTGACTTGGGCGCACGATACGCCATTAAATTTAATCCCTCTTATTCATACGATTCACTTGGGCTAAAAGTAGATTTCTCCATTTCTGTACTACCCACTTGAGTGCATATAGGAATATAATAAATAGGAAGAATGTTTGCGATTAATAATAATAACTTACGATTGCTTTATTGAGATTTTCACATTTGTACCAGGTGTGTGATTAAGAAACGTAACTCACTGTATCTGAGAAACTATTTTTCGTACAAACTAGAGAACAAAAATCTGTATAACAAAGTCGCATAAGCGAAACTGTTGGAAATTATTTTCAAGTTTCATACTCCACCAATAGAGGGCGCAGTTCACAATAATAACAAAAATATAATTTTTCTATAATAAATGCACAGTAATAGTACCACAAAATTTAAATATTCGTAATCTTCAGATCATTTTACGTAAGCTTGCTCCAGTACTTTTTCCTCTATCTTGTAAGATAACTGGTAGGATTGAGCGGGAAAGTTGACTCAATAAAACAAGTATAACTTTTGTGCCGCTTTATGGATTTTGACAAACTTAGTATCATTTGAAAGAGAATTCAATCCCTAATAAAATATTGTATCATCGTTTTATTTGGGTTTTTTTAGCGATCGCTAGGTGGCACTGTTTGAACAATTGTTATTTTTTCATCTTCTTTGGGAATTTTCAAATGCGATGCTATATATTTTAATCATTTACTTGAAAGAGCATGGAATTGAAAAAAGAATGGTAAAAACCGTAAAATATAATTTCCAGCAAAATGATCTGAAGATTACGAATATTTAAATTTTGTGGTACTATTACTGTGCATTTATTATAGAAAAATTATATTTTTGTTATTATTGTGAACTGCGCCCTCTATTGGTGGAGTATGAAACTTGAAAATAGTTTCCATCAGTTTCGCTTATGCAACTTTGTTATGCAGATTTTTTGCCCCCTAAGTTGTACGATAAATAGTTTCTGAGATGCAGCGGGTTACCTCGTTTAATCAGACACTCGGTACAAGATAGATATACAAATACTACTTTCTAAAATAATAACTAACACATTTTACACAGTTAAACCGTCATGTCACCTTTCTGATAGTGTTATTATGTTATTTACATAATTACAACAACTTCTAAATTTTTGATTTATTTTTTTCTAAATGAATACTATTCGTTTTAATACACGAATTTGTTTGAAATATTATCAGAACATAGATGAAGGTGTATATGTCCAGATGGGGACTATAAAATCTGCTGTTATACTTAGCAGAAAAGATTCGCATGCATTGGTCGCCCTTTCAGTAGTGCTGCTACAACATGACCTAACTGTTAGTGGAAACGTAACCGTTTGTTTACAAACGTATGTGTCCGTCAAATAATCAGCGAACTAAAATTTGTCACCAGTCATTGAAATGTTGCTCCAGGTAACATTCACCGGTGTGTGGATGTGGCAAACGTTAGTAGTTGAGGAAAAGTCGAGATTTAAGTTTTGTGTTTCAAACAAGGTTTGGTTGAAATCCAATTCGTAGTTTTTCGATTGCTTGTTTTTATGTAATGTGAACGCCACTGACACGTAATGTCCAATTTCTACCGTGTGGATGGTAAATAACTGATACAAATGTTTGGAGCAATATGAAAAAGTACCGTCCATGCATATGTATCCAAAGTATACTTACCTATGTATTTTTTTAAGTTTAAGAAAATTTGGGTGCAAGTGCTTTTTCTTACATATATTCTTAAATAAAATATGTCTTAAAAAAATATCCATTCTGACAGTCAAAATGCCGCCTCTAAAATTTATTACCTGATGGGGCGCCAGTTGCATCGACGTATGGCCAGCCCGGGTTATTTGAAAAGTCATAGTTGATTACTAATTACTTCTTGTATTCAAGAAACCCTTTTATACTACAGGTTTGAAATTCTTAAAAATGTACACCAAATACCAGAGGGATGTTTAAAAATAATTAAAAAGTACTAACGTAATTCCAATATCTTTTAGGTATTAGTCTTAGTATTTAAGCATATTTTGAAAATTTAATTTTGTAATTATGGTATTAATATTATCAAACCTTTCTCTAGTTGTTTTGAATAACATTTTTGTCTTTAAACGTGGACTATTTCTTATGTTAAACGTAGGTATAGATGTAAATCTTCAAAATTATATATTATTGACTTGCCTTAGAATAGTATTAACAACCCTAATCACAGAAATGATACTATTCACAATAATTACTCAGTCTACGAAAAAATCCACCAACTTCTATGTAACATTAAAACAGTTGATCGAGGAACCACAATTTGTAAAAAATTTATAACTGACTATGCCATGGGACATTTAAACTATGTTTCAATGACAGTTAAGTCAGTTTCACAGAACTTATGGAGGTTTTCTATAACTAAAGTGATAGTATCCATTACTGATAGTATCCATTACTGTCACGGTTACCTTATATGCATTTAGAATATTAATGTTTTACGGATCTGCTAAACCCCCGCTTCCATTCGATCCTATCCAGCGTACAGTGATAGATTTAGACCAAGGCCCTTGAGGTTCGGGCTTAAGGTGATAAATTAAAAAAAAACGATTAGACCTTAAATCTTGGTTTGGCTTAGTTTTACACTTTAACTGTCAACGTATGAACAAATTTCAGCAAAGTATTTAAAATAATTATAAAAGTGTTAAACAAAAATATATAATAAATTATTAAAAAAATTTTTAAAGAAATATTTTTTAATTTAATTGGATAGGATATGTTTTATAATAAAATAAACTAAATTTCTTAACTATGAAAATGTAAACTTTCACAACTATTATACATAATTAAAATACTTAGCTTTTGGGTTTTTTAATGGTGAATTTTTCTATTTATATTACATAAATTTATGAAAAAACCAAAAGCTAAGTATTCTAATTATGTATAATAATGGTGAAAGTTTACATTTTCATAGTTAAGAAATTTAGTTGTTTATTTTTTTTCTTAAAAAACATACCTGTGCAATTAATTCTTCAGCCATTACCAACAATTTTACGAAATTATACTACACACAGGTTTGTAAAAGCACAGAATACTCAATCAAATATTGTTTATTCCTTGAAAAAAGGTAATAATCGTTTGTCAAATCGCCATTGTTACCACGAAAGAAAAGATAATTAGTGGATTTTTAATATCTTGATAATACGTCGTAATTTGCTAATGTTTTCAAAATATTTTATTTATATATTTTTATGTAAGAAATGTGTTAACCTGATTTAATGGTGTTTTGTTATATAGGTATTTAACGTTTTCTTTGTTTGTTTTTTGTGTTATTTGATTTATTAATGTATTTGTGCAGTTACTTATTTATGAATAAAGTGGGTTTTATTGGTGGTTCTTTCCCACAATAGTATATTAACGGGCTGAACAACCGCTGCGCAAAGCTCGTTGATTTTAATTCGAGTAGTTTCATTTTCTTTACCTGCCCCTCATGATGCAACACGTACCTCATCCAGCCTATCTAATTCAGATAGCACAACGTACCTACCACTAGACCACTTCGTTTGATCAGATTTGAGGTTTGTGAGTAATTAAATATCGGATTTGTAAATAAATTCTAATGTTTTAATCATTGCCAGGAAAGTCAAAGTAAGGCATGCAATTAATTTGAGTAATAGTAACATTATTGGCAATCAAGTCAAGATAAATCATTTAGCGATTGTTTTGTTCTTGAATTTGCATTATTGCACATAAGTTCAAATTATGCTTTTCAAGATAGGGTACCTGGGGGACGCTACAGTACCAAGTGTATGGAACCGGCCTTGTTATTTCAAAACTATTCAGGCTAAATCGATAAAATTTAATATGCATCCTGTTTACTAAGCCTTCTATTATTTCCACAGTTTTGTCATTTTTTTAACTGACAAGGTCGGGAGCTACACAGCCAACTTGATTTTTTTTAATAGGGGGTGGGGTCAAATCGCATACCGTTTGAAAGGTATTTTCAAGTTAAATTTAGCGACATGCCGCTTGCCATAGTTATCTCTAAAGATAACTTCCCTATTGTAAATTAAACATTGGGAGTAGGTATTAACTGGATAACTCAAGACCCAGTTAGCATAGTGTAACATCAGAGTATTGAAACCGTATTTTAAATTTGTGAAGTTCATCTAGTACAAGAATCATTTATAAGCGATTTTCAAACTGTTCACCATTCACATTTTGGCAGTAATAAGTTCGATTGAAAATCCTTCAACTGAATTCAAAATGAACTCGGGAGGAATATTTACTGTTTCTTCTCGAATTTGTTGCACTAGTTCATTCAAGTTATTTGGTTTATAGTGGGGTTAAGTCAGGTGATCGCGGTGGCCATTCAATACATCCTCGACGTCCGATGCGATTTGACCCCCTTTCTATTTAAAAAAAAATCAAGTTGGATGTGCAGCTCCCGATCTTGTCAGTTAAAAAATTAACAAAACTGTGGAAATAATAGAAGGCTTTGTAAACAGTATGCATATTACATTTTATCGATTTAGCTTGAATAGCTTTGAAATCACAAGACCGGTTCCGTTCCATACATTTGATACGCACTGCATATACCAAAATGTTTGCCCTTCAATCTGGAATCTAGTGACGTTAAAAAATAATATATTAAGAAATGTCGTATGATATTATTTTCGTACTAAAAAAATGTTTTTCGAAATAACACGAAAACCATGTGAGATTGATATAGAGAATGCCATAACAGATTGATAGTACATTTAAGGCAGTATCTGATGAAGACCAAAAATACAGGGTGTTCAAAATTTTACCATATTCAAGTTTGAAATAACTCTTGGATCACACTGCCCAAAGTTTCTCACACATTCCCGTTGAATATTGTAGCGAAAAATTTCCCTAACAATATATCTAAAGTCCATGGCTGTACTTCGAACAAGAGAAAGGCGTCTTTTTCTGATGCATTCAAAATGTCAAAATTTGAAAAAAATTCATATTAAAGGAACGGTTACCAATAGGAAAATTTTTTCTAAATTGAACTTAAATTTCATTTAGAATCATAATGTTCTATTTAAGATAACAGAGGAAGACCCTGTGTAGCCTATTTAAGGACATTCTGTATGCACGTAAATAATTTAGGTTGTGAAGCTTTTCGCCACGAATAACTTTTGCCTGAGACATGCTCCATCCTATTAATGGCGCTATCTTCTGTGCACGCAGTGGTGCACAACCCTGTATAAGTGACCAATAATTATTTTGTTTAGACATGAAATATTTATATTCTTAAAACTAAATTATTTTTATGTTATCGATAGGAAGCAAGAAGGTGCTATATTGGTTTAGGGTTAGCGCACAGTTTAATTTAAATCCACTACTGTCATCGAATCTATTGTGGACCGTACTTCCTTGGGTTAAATGGAAGTGAATGAAATGGAATGAAAGTTAATTCATGTACTGTATCTAATCTGATTTATAATCAAGGCGATTACACCATTATACATAAAATAACTATGATTCATTCATTAGGATTAAATAACTCATTGTCTTAACAAGCCGGTTACAATTCATTCATAATGAATTAGTTATTGAATACCTAAAATGTGTATTTAGAAAATACTAAAGTGTTCCTTGTTTAAGATCAATAAGTTCAGTTTTTAAAGTTAAATAAATTCTTCCACGTCCTTTAAAAATTTAAACTGTTAAAAGCCTATAATTATAAATTATGTTAAAGTGTGTTATGTAATTGAAACTTTATTTTATGATGCGCCACTGGAAATAGATATATGCAGAGCTCAGTGCCCTCTAGCGGTTGATTCAGTGTTAAATGTGGGCTCGCCCGAATTGTAATATTTGACGTGAAAATTTTTACCAATTTAATTAATTGTATAGTTTTATTAAATAAGTTATTTAAGTGATATTTTAGTAATTAGTGTGTTGAATGTTATGGATTAATTTTAAGCATCGTTTCCATTAGTTTTCATTCAAAATGGGTAAGTTTAGAACCGGTGTTTGTTTCTAAGTATATCAAGTCTTAAATTACTTGCAAAATTTCGAAATAACATTTTTTGCATGATATCTAATCTTAACATTTACTTTCGTGCTTACGATTAATACATTTTTTTAATTAACGTGCACTGTAGATAGTAGGACAGATTGATTTTTACTTTTCTTTCACCCCTCATTTTTTAGCACTTTTAAGTAATACCAGCACCCTTACTTTATGTAGATACGCATTTAGGTGTATTAAAATAATTAAAATGTAAGGGAAAGGATAATTTATTTTTTAGGGGGCCACAATTTAAAGGGAGCCCTTCTGTCAACTATTTTTAGACGTGTTTGTCATGTTATTTGATAATTCGGTAATTTTGCATATTGAAACCTTGACCCGATTGCTTTAAATATGACCTTTATTCTTGATATTATGTGACAAATAATTATAATGATCTTGTGATTCCTTTTATTAGTTTATTTGCATAAGAGATGCGCAATTATGCAGGTGGGACTGTCTCCGTTCAAAAACAGTACAAAATCACATTCATGGGTGTAGAATCAAGAGCGGGGAAAAGGGTCAATGCCCCACCTGTTAGGGAAGGACAGGATATAGAATCTTACATCATCCCGGCAACTTACATAACATTCGATTATTAAGTATGCGGTTAAATACATAATGGAGCGATCTCGTCTTTTCTCCAGTTTCACTTTCTTTGTAACTGGTTAAGATCACTCTCACAATAACCTTTAAAGCGTTTTCTTTATTTTCCAAGAGTTTCCTGGTTGAAAGACCTTTAAATGAAAGTGTATATCTTGCTGATTGAGGTCAAAACTTTTAAATAATACAAAAAGTTACCTGAACTGTATATTTTGAACACTATGAAGATGAAGTCATCACTGTGTTTGCAGACTATTCTCCATTTGATAAAAATAGAAATGACACAGGATTACATCATTTTGTAATAATATTTGCGTTTTTTACGATGTTAAAATATGCTAACTTTACATTGCAAACTTGAACTTCAAAAGTTTGCAGACGTAAACAATTCATTTTTATAACAATTGAGCTTTTAAATGAGCAAGCGTTAAAGAATTGTGACATAATTCGCAGTTTTTAGATGGGAGTGTAACATTACGATTATTTACCATTGCAAATTACACTTTAATTGGATATAGAGTATCAAAAAAAAAACTACTTCGTCGGATCTTTCTTACGGGAATTTAGGATATTTGAATTAAAATATATTTTATATATGATAAGGTTTTAATTAAAAATATTATGTTTTTTAGGAATATACCGACGACGGTGTAGTTTTCATTGAACCTAAAAAAATCTTGTAAAAGTTTTATAGTCTTGTCAAAACGCACGAACATGACAATCATGTTGTCCTTCATGGGCACAGAAAGGGTAAACACACTACATTAACCGTCTCTAACCCAATTTTTTTCAGACAAATAGAAAAAATGTTTTTACCATTTTTCTGTTTCTATGTTCCATGGGTATGATAATGTAATATTCATAATTTTTTTAATTATTGTTTTTTGAGAATTCCATTTGGCGTCATCGGGCATTTATTGTTGGTAAAAAAGAAAATAATCTGTGAAGTTTGTGAAGGATTTATTGAAAGTGAATTAAAACTATAAACATATCGTAATATTTTTTAAGAAAACTAAGTAGTAAAGAATTATTTCAGCTGAAATTTCACAAAACAATTTTTTTCTTTTGAAAGACACAAGGGCATCATCTTTTTTTGCAAGAACTTCTTGTGTAAGACTTGATACTTGCATCTTTGTTTAGGTTCTATGTGCTCTGGCCAGTGGTGAAATCCATCAAATCTGAGATCATCTACAGGTCTGTGGTGGTTCTTCCTCAAGTTCTGTCTTCCTCTATGTTTCGCTTAGAATTTTGTTGAAGCAAAGCATAAGCAATTTCCGCTCTGAGCGTAACGAGTCCTTTAAACTTATTTATTCAGCTGTGTGAAGCTGGCCCCCCAAGTTGCATATTTCGTAATTAATTAATGGCATTCGATTGACCACTTATTAACCACAAATGACCACCAACAACTTTCATTGACCACGCTCTGTTAAAAAGTGATTGCAAAATAAGATTGGGGCAACTTACACTTGCCTCCGAAATCGAAAATCTCCATTTTTATTACTCTATCTAATTGACCACGAATTCGATTTGTTTTTTGACCATCCTTAAAAAAAACTACAATATACTTTTATATTCATTATAAGGCACGGTTTAATAATAATGTACTATTTCGAATATTGAGACATAGTCAATCCTCGAATATGCTTTTTCAGAGATGGTTAATCTTCGAATATGATTTTTGAGACATGAGCAATCCTCGAATATGCTTTTTGAGAATTAACCATCTTTTATTTCCTATGAATATTCATCCAGAAGAACACGTAGTGCATTTTGATTAATAATGTATTATTTCGAATTTTGAGACATGGTCAATCCTTGAATATGCTTTATGAATTGACCATCTTTTATTTCCTATAAATATTCATCCAGAAGAACACGTAATGCATTTTAATTGATAATGTACTATTTCGAATTTTAAGACATGGTCAATCCTAGAATATGCTTTTTGAGACATGGTCAATCCTCGAACATGCATTTTCAGAGATCGTCAATCCTCGAATACGCTTTTTGAGAATTGATCATCTTTTATTTCCTATAAATATTCATTCAGAAGAACACGTAGTGCATTTTGATTAATAATGTATTATTTCGAATTTTGAGACATGGTCAATCATCGAATATCCTTTTTGAGGATTGACCATCTTTTATTTCCTATATATAGTCATCCAGAAGAATAAAAATTGCATTTTGTTTAATAATGTACTATTTCGAATATTGAGATATGGCCAATCCTCAAATATGCTTTTTCAGAGATGGTCAATTCTCGAATATGATTTTTCAGACATGGTCATTCCTCGAATATGCTTTTTGAGAATTGGCCATCTGTTGTTTCCTATGAATAAGTATTCATTCAGAAGAACACGTAGAATTTCCGACATATGACTTCTAACCGTTAGGTGTTGGTGTTCGGAATTTGAGAGGTCGTTCGTTGTTTTCTTCCATAATATGAAATCTCATTACTGTCACTTCGATTTGCAAGCGGTGCCCGATCCATGGTGGTGGGCTTAAGTGCGCAGACCGAAAACGGGCATGCTCTTGGGGTTATTTTGCGTCTTGGGCAACTGGGACGTAACACTTATTTACTTACATCACTTACTCATCTTCATATTTTGTTCGTATTTTAATTTCTGAATTAAAACTCATTTACCTTACTTGCACTACTTGTTCTTCTGTATGATTGACCATGTCTCAAATTCCAAATTATACATTATTAATCAAAATGCTCTACGTGCTCTTCTGGATGAATATTCATAGGAAAAGCAGATGGTCAATCCTCTGAAAGCATATTCGAGGATTGACCATGTCTCAAAAAGCATATTCGAGCATGGACCGTGTCTTAAAATTCGAAATAATAGGTACATTATTATTTTAAATGCACTACGTGTTCTTCTGGATGAATATTCATAGGAAATAAAAGATGGACAATTCTCAAAAAGCATATTCGAGGATTGACCGTATCTCAAAAATCATATTCAAGGATTGACCATCTCTGAAAAAGCATATTCGAGGATTGACCATGTCTCAAAAAGCATAGTCGGGTATTGACCATGTCTTAAAATACATTATTAATCAAAATGCACTACTTGTTCTTCCGGATGATTATACATAGGAAATAAAAGTTGGTCAATTCTCAAAAAGCATATTCGAGGATTGACCGTATCTCAAAAATCATATTCGAGGATTGACCATCTCTGAAAAGCATATTCGAGGATTGACCATGTCTCAAAAAGCATAGTCGGGTATTGACCATGTCTTAAAATACATTATTAATCAAAATGCACTACTTGTTCTTCCGGATGATTATACATAGGAAATAAAAGTTGGTCAATCCTCAAAATGCATATTCGAGGATTGATCATTTCTCAAAATGGATATTCGATGATTGACTATGTCTCAAAATTCGAAATAATACATTATTAATCAAAATGCACTACGTGTTCTTCTGGATGATTATTCATAGCAAATAAAAGATGGTCAATCCTCAAAATGCATATACAAGCATTGACCATGTCTCAAAATGCATATTCGAGGATTGACCATGTCTCAAAATTCGAAATAGTACATTATTAAACAGCACGGATTGTTCTTCTGGATAATTATTTATAGGGTGGTCACTCCTGAAAAGCGTATTCATACATTATTAAACAGCACGGATTGTTCTTCTGGATAATTATTTATAGGGTGGTCAATCCTCAAAAAGCGTTTTCGAGGATTGACCATGCCTTATAATGAATATAAAAGTATATGTTAGTTTTTTTTTTGAAGGGTGGTCAAACAAATCGAATTCATGGTCAATCATGGTCAAACGATGGTCGATCAGATAGAGTAAAAAAAAATTGGCGATTTGTCGATTTCGGGGGGAGGAGGGAGTGTGAAGTTGCCCCCTCCCCCCTTCCAATCTTATTTTTTTAAACAGAGGGTGGTCAATAAAAGTTGTTGGTGGTCAATAAGCGGTCAGTCAAATGCCATTAATTAATTACGAAATATGCAACTTGGGGAGCCAGCTTCACACAGCTTTATTTATTCCAATCATTTGTAAATATGTGCGATATAAAAACCATGCATTTGCGATGGAAATGTCTATATGGTAACTGCATCAGTACCGGGACACTTAAGGGATCAAACCAGCCAAGCACCTTTAATACCTGGAGTATTGCAAAAAAACTGTAATTCCATCATGTAGGTTCAATCCTCATTAATTGCATACAAATAAAAGTACTTGGCTTATAACTACCTAGGTTTTATCTGGGAAATATGGTAGCGCTCGAGTGTACTTGAAATGAGACGCAAAGCAAAGTTTGTTTCAGAAGCGGACATCCTATTTGACCCAGAAATGGGACGTCTTATCCTTGCAAATTTGGTTTGACTTGAAATATATCAAAATTAAACTAGCCTAAGCAAATACAAGAAAAGAGAAATAAAGAATATACCTACGTAGTATTTAAAATCGGTTCTGAAAAGTATCTTCTGCCATTTAATCTTATACTTTCTCATTAACAGGAAGTTTTCGTAAAAAAAAACGTAAGTCAGTTTTCTTTCGACCTAATTCACCTCAGGCGAGTTTAAAATAACTCCCTTTATTTGGCATAGGGAAACAATAAACTCATCATTTTCCCGCACCACAAACTTTTTTTGTATTGTCTACACTTACAAAACCTTACACCTTGAGTTCATCTTCCATCACCTCGAGGATTGTACACAAGTGCATGTACGAAGAATTCCTTTTCTCTCCAAGTACTTCGACAAGTACAAATTTGCCTAACTCCAAGTTATCACTGTTGGATGTTATTTCTTCGTCAGTCCTCTGACTCTTCATAGTAGTGCACACTTCCTTCCTCTGTTGATGAAGGCGATGAAAATGTTATTGGAGAATCCTTCTTTTTTATTTTCTTTCCTTTACTTTCTTTTCGGCCTCCGGCGCCTTCTCCCTTTCTTCTTTGCTCTTAAAATAAGCGATTTGTGGAGATCTTGCAACCACAGGCAATCTTTCCCTTTTCAATCGTTTAGGGGGTATTAGCTCGGGATTCGGCCAAAAAATGTTTCTTTTAAATGGAGAGGGTACATTTGGAGGAGCAGACGTTGGTCGTTCATCTGCAAAATTAGGTGCATTTTTCAGTCTTGGCGAAATAGGCTTTATTTCAGACACTTCGGTAGAGGCAGCTTAATTTGATGGTCTCGATGAAATAGACCTTACTTCGGGTACATTGGGAGGGGCAGCTGAAGTGGATGGTTTAGGTGACATAGGTCTTACTTCAGACTCTTTGGCAGCCAGAGCTAAAGTTACTGGTCGAGGAGACAAAACTGTCTTCCTTCAGATATTTTCATAGAAACACTTTTCTATGTTTTGAAAAGCTCGTTCTTTTCTATGTCACCATTCCACTCTCCAAGACTGCAGCTTTCAAATTCTTCATACGCTTCAGTATCCATTTGTTGTCTGAGAACTTCCAAAAATATCTTTAATTTTGTTGGTTCAGTTTTCACAAGTATTATTTCAGGTGTGAACTCATTACTCTTCACTTTTATCTTGTTTGGGTCTCATGGGGTCAGACCACAAGCTCGGAACCCACTCTGAAGGATTTCACGAGTAAAGTAGGACTACTGGGAGGTCCGGCTTTTGGATTTGTCTGTCTTCGTTGACTATTCACCACTCTGCTTCCTTTGTGTCCAGCTTTGTTTCAAAGTATGAAGGAGGTGGATTGCGTTAGGGAACAGGGCGACTAGCTCAATCGCTTTTCTCTTGCAAAATTCAGACAGGTTGTAAGACGAGTGAGGTGAATGACCGCCAAGGAAGAAAACAACTGGCTGGGGGATTTGATTCTTCGTCAGCCACGGCTCGAAACTGTTGGGTAATATACTCGTAAAATGAACCTTTCACTGCCAGAACTTTCCCCCGGTTTGAATTGAGAAAAAAAGCTGTCTGATCCGCGTTAATATAAACCTAGCTTCAAGCCATTAATTACATTTTTTTTTCTTGTGTAATGTAAAATTTGGTTTCCATTCATTGATTATTACAGAACTCGAGTACTCAAAGTTGTATCTACATATTTGTTATCCTCATGTAGGAATTCGCACCACTAATTTTTTTATTACAATAATTTAAAATCTAAAGTCAGTACTGCGGAGTGACTCGCCAAATTTATCATTCAGTCATTTTTTTTGTTTCGGGATAGAGGCGTAAGGTTGGCCGAATACTACAAACACATAAGATCGGTTTAGAGCTCTAACCCTATCTACGGGGGATCGATTGTATGTATACAGGGTGACATAGAAAAAAGTGCCATGCATAGTGCCACGCGTTAGAGGACACTAAAATAAGAAAAAAAGTTCCTATGAACTTAGGTCCGCAACGCCTTCGTTGAAAAGATATAGGGTGTTTAATTATTTTTTTGTTTTTTCGTTTAATATCTTTTTACAGTGATGTAATAAGCGGACGAAATTTTGTATACAGGGGCTTTTTATCACGCAGAATTCAATTTATTACTGATAGAGGGCGCCACATACAGGTTTCCATCTTGTTTGAATCGGTCCTAACTTTTCGCCTTACACGGTATGTCATCTTCGACTGGAAAAATTTGTTTTCCCATCTTTTTTGTTTCAGAAAGGTATACCTTATTGAAGTCGCTAGGACCAACGGTTTACGAGAAAAATTCATCCGATGCATGCAAATTATCCAAAGGCGCCAAAGCAACTTATTTGCAAAACCGTAATTAGAAGTCACCAATATGGGTTTTCTATTAATGTGTGGGCAGGTATAATTGACAATTACTTAATTGGCCCATTTCAATTGCCCAATCGATTGACTGTATCGAAATTTCTTGGAGAATGAACTAAATACGTTATTAGAAGATGTTCCATTGGCTATTATTGGTAGAATGCGTTACATGCATGATGGCGCGCCAGCTCACTTTTCTCGATTGGCAAGGGAATTTTTGGATAGGAGATTTGGAAATACGTGGATTGGTTGAGGGGGACGTACCTTGGCCAGCTCGTAGTTCCGACCTTAATCTCCTCGATTTTTCATTTTGGGGATTTCTGAAAAATGATGTTTATTCTGTAGAAATACATAATGAAGAGCAACTATGGATAAGAATTATGGAATCCGCAGATAGATTCCGTAATAACCCAGGAATATTTCAAAGATGCCGTCAATCCTTAGGAAGAAGAATTGAAAAATGTATTCAAGTACAAGGACAACAATTTGAACATCTTCTAAAAATTTAATGTTTTTTTTTAATCACTGCCCTTCATTCTTGCTATTAAAATTTAATTGTTGAAGTGTTATGTCATTGTTTTTGCAAATAAGTTACTTTGGCGCTTTTGGATAATTTGCATGCATCGGATGCATTTTTCTCGTAAACCTTTGGTCCTAGCGACTTCAATAAGGTAAGCAGAAAAGATGGGAAAACAAATATGTCCAGTCAAAAATGACATACAGTGTAAGGCAAAAAAGTTAGGACCGATTCAAACAAGATGGAAACCTGTATGTGGCGCCCTCTATCAGTAATAAAAGAACTAAGGTCATATTTGAATCCTGCGTGATAAAAAGCCCCTGTATACAAAATTTCGTCCGCTTATTACATCATTGTAAAAAGATATAAAAAAAAAAAAATAATTGAACTTCAACACCCTATTATATCTTTTAAACGAAGGTGTCCGGGAAATCTCTCGGATTCAGATAGAAGACGAAAAAATAACATGGCAAGTTGCTATACATTTTTTTCCTCCAGACCCTCCCTACGGAGATGTGAGCCCCTAAAGGACGCCGCTGCAAATAACTTTTTGTTCAATAACTTTTAAAGTACCTGGCATAATTTAATAAAAATTCAGTATGATGGCCACTAGTAAGGGACTCTTAAAATAGTATCCTTGAAACATATTTAGCTTGTTAAGTTTACTAGATCTGGACTAAGTTGTACACCTATCTAAAATAAATATATATATATATATATATATATATATATATATATATATATATATATATATTATGTGTGTGTGTGTGTGTGTGTGTGTGTGTGTATATTTGGGTAGCTTGAACCTTTACCTAAAAAAAAGGTATACTTGTTTAATATCGATAAAATGAACTATTTTCGAGAAAAAAAAATAATAAATGAATTAATGTTTCATAATTAATAAATTATTAAAAAAAATTAAGCCAGTGTTTTTTCGAATTTTTACGAGAAAACACTCTTTTAATAATAAATTAGGAAAACTAAATTAAACATATTAATTATTTAAAAAATGTTGCAAACCTAAGTGAGTTTATTGACCCACGAAGTATAATTTTATTTCTTGTTCATTTTATTTATCTTCACTAAAAAAAAACAGATGTCAAACATTCCTATGATACGAAATAAATAAATAACCTGCATTTTAGAACTTGACATTTGTCAATTCACTGATACATTGATCGACATTAATTTACTGATTTTTGGATTTCGTGATGATTTGAATTGTAAACTTATTCGAAATATGAAATTCACTTTTATTGAATATGCAGATATGCATCTCATGTATGGTCTTGCCTCTTGCAATGCTTTGTAAGCCAGAAGATTATATCACGAGAGATTTCCTAATCGTACTATTCCAAATCAGAAGACATTTCAACGAGTTGATCAAAGTCCAAGAGAGAATGGTAAGTGATTTCGGTTACTAAGGTAATAATATTGACTTTCTTTATAACTTTAGGAACTTTAGAAAAAAAGTACTGATGTTGGTCTGACAAGAACAGTGCGTACGGTGGAATTAGAGGAAAATGTTTTGAATGCTGTAGATGGCACTCCTTCAACAAGCACTCGCAAATTAGCCGCACAATTTAATAAGCCGAAAAAATAATTCATGAAGTCACTGTCTATTGGATCAGCACCGAAATAATCAAACCTTCATTAGCACTACTATTCTTTTTACAGATGAAGCAGCTTTTACCAAAAATTGTATCACGAATTTACACAACTCACACGTATGGACTGATGAAAATCCTCATGCAACTATTGTTTCGCATCATCAACATCAGTTTCAATCAATTAATATCTGGGCAGGAGTCATTGGCAATTTTTTGATTGGACCATTTGTATTACCGGCGCGATTGAATGGACAACTTTATTTGGAGTTCCTCCAGAACGCTTTTCAAGATTTAATAGAGCATTTACCTCTTGAAACCTGCCGAAACATGTACTTTATGCACGATGGGGCACCTCCTCATTTTAGCGTTGCTGTGCGGGAACACTTAAATAACGCCTATCCAAACCGTTGGATAGGTAGAGGTGGACCTATCGCCTGGCCTCCTAGGTCTCCCGACCTGATGCCTTTGGATTTTTACCTGTGTGGACATCTCAAAACCTTGGTGTCTTTCAGTCCGGTTGATTCTAGGGAGGAGCTTCTACAGAGAATTACGTTTCATTGTGATGTGGGGTTATTGTGGCGGGTACAGCAGTCCTCAATTCGTCGTGCTCGAGTGTATCAGGCTTCACGGAGCCCATGTTGAACCCACTTATGAAGTTTATAATTAAATGAAAATGAACGAATAAGTTCAAAGGTAAATATGTAATTAAAATTTTTATTAAATACATAAATAAAAGTTTACCTCGAGTAGGATTCGAACCTACGACCTGTATTTTAGAATTTACATCAGTTCTACATACATAAAGACAAAATTTACATCGATTGGGGCTTGAACCTTGGTGGCGCAGTTGGTTAGCGCGGTACTCTAGCAAAGTACAGGTCGTAGGTTCGAATCCTACTGAGGTAAACTTTTTATTTATGTATTTAATAATAATTTTAGAAACATAAATTCGTTTATTATTTTTTTTCGAAAATAGTTAATTTTATCGATATTAAACAAGTATACCTTTTTTTAGAGAAAGGTCCAAACTACCAAAAATATTTTGTCTAGCTCTTTATCATACCGGGTGTTAAAAATTTAGGCGTTAAGGTGTACAGTTTAGTCCATCCTGGTAAACTAAACAAGCTAAATATGTTTCAAGGATACTATTTTAAGAGGTTTACTAGTGGCCATCATACTGAATTTTATTAAATTATGCCAGGTACTTTAAAAGTTATTCAAGAAAACTTATTTAGCGTCCTTTAGGGCTCACTATATGATATATATATATATATATATATATATATATATATAATATATATATATATATATATATATATGACTGACCTTAAAGGACGAATTTAATAAAAATTCAGTATGATGGCTATAGTAGACCTTTATTTACTATATATATATATATATATATATATATATATATATAATATATATATATATATATATATATATATATATATATATATATAGTGAGCTAAAGGGCTTAACCTTTATAGGTACTGTAGGACTACATTGTGTCCCTAAATTTAGTTGACGGTTGTGGGACGATTTTGATAAAACCATCACCTCCGTATTATATTAGTGTTTGTTTTTGTTTTTATTTACCGTAATAACCGTTTTGTGGTAGTGAAACTTCCGCTTGGTGAATGGGCTTTAATTTTATTTAAGCAATTTCACTTTAATTGATATTTCTTTCTGCAATTATCCGCAGTTACATATTTTGTTACCTTATATCATTATTTTATTTGGGTTCATTATACGATTATTTTCGACTTAAATTTTTTTTTCTTTTGGTTTTATTTTTGATTATTCGTCCCATTTCAGACTTTGGGGGCTAAATCAAAGTTTGTGGCGCTCAGCATCCCTTGTTGTTCTTCTTCCTACTTCTTTTCTTTTCCCTTTTCTTACTGTATTTCCGTTTCTACTCGCGCCTTTGATGCTCTGCTCTCCCGACTAGCTGGCACATCACTTTCGGGTACTGTGTAGCAAATTCTGCTGTCACAAGTTCTGTGGAAAACTAAATATACCTAGTTCATCTGATAGTGCATCTTTACTAAATATATTTTTGGCTAGGTTAAAAAATCCAAACTAATCTTTGTTTTGTACACATAAAGTTGGACAAAAATCACACAGTCGACAAGAAATCTGCCCTAACACGAGAATATTGTCACGTTGATGTTCAATTCATGCAATGATACCAGAAGAGCCATGTAGGAACTACAAATTGCACCTTATGACAGGAGTTCACTGCTTATTACCAGTTACAGGTACCTAGTTTGAAGGTTACCTGAATATATTCCAGTTGGCGTTACTGGCCCGGAAAGGGTTAAAATTATAACAATTTCCAAAGGAAGAATAAAATTTAAATGAAGAATTAAGGGCAGTAATACTTTGTTGCTCACACTTTTTGATATTCTGAAGCAATAATTGGTGGGGCAAAGTGGGCATACAAAGCGCAAAACACGTAATTTACACTGTCTTTTGTTGAAAATAAAATTTTAGGGGCTTCTGAGGTCACAGACCAAGAGTATAATAATAATTAGATATTTTAAGATACAGTGGCATTAATAAGAGGGGCAAAAGTTTTGATAAATATATTCATAAAGGTAAACTTTAAATATTGGTGTGAAATTAACAACAAATTGCCACCGACGAATCTGACGTGTGGAAAAGTCAACAATAGAGTAAACTGGTGCTTTATGGGTAAACTTTGTCAATCGAATGTATTTATCAAATTATATGGTTAGTAATTGTGCGCTTTTTAAAAGTATTCTTGTCTATACAGTGTTCCAAAAAAACAGGGCAAGACAAAGTTAGTATTTTTTAATGTATACCTACCATTTGATTTTTGGATTCTACGTTATAAAACTTTATTTATACAGGGTGGGTGTCTACTGCGTGGGCGGAGGATTTCTCCTTCACTATTAGAGATATCAAAACCGATTTTGGTGTGGTAATACACGATCATTGGACCTACATTCTAAAAATATTTAGGTATATACAGGGTGATTGACAAAAATATGTCAACCCAAACCTATGTTTTTTTTAATTGAGCACCCTGTATATTTTTGCATTTTTGGATTCACTGTTACATTTAGAATGAAAGTATAGAAATTTGTGTCTGTATCACTAACCGTTCTGCAGATATCGTCACTTTAGTACAAAAATAGAGTTAACTTTGGAACCACGGTGCGAGCGTTGTCACCACGATTTTGTAAATCTGTTTATACCACCGACTATTAATAATAGTTTACTAACAAACAAACTGGGAAATTTTTCGAAAACATGTAAAACTATACAGAATGATTAACTTACGCGAACTGTAATTTTTCATATGCAACACCCTGTATATTTTTTCACATTTCGATTCCCGATGAATAGTAGATACTAATTGATAATAGGTTTCATAGCCATAAGACGGACTCTTCGTGAAATATTGACGCTTTTTTTGGAAAATATCGACATAGAAGAACAAATAAAACAAAATCAAGAGCAAATAAGAAAATACGAATGGTGTTGAGAAACGCCATCCAGTTGAAACCACATCGTACGAATATTATCTACCTCGATATTTTCCAAAAGCTCGGGTAAATCATTTTCCAAAAACTGTAAATATCTTTCTCCAGTAAGACTCCCATAAAAAAAAAGGACCAATCACATTAAAATTGATTATATACCACCCCACACATGAACCAACCATGGATGCTGGTGATCAACAACTCTTAAGATTCTGTATTATAAGTGTTTTGTAACTGTGGTTTCCTATTAGTAGAGTTGATCGCCCTATTTCCACAGTCTATGCTTTTTGAGCGCGACGTTTCGGAAGCGGACTTTGCTTCCGTCATCAGGCTTAGTCCTGAGAAGGACTGTTTTCACACTTGGGTCGAATTCATATGTTATATATAATTTTTTCTCCAGCACTTGACTACTCTCAGATTCGAACTTCCTAGTAAGTGAAAGATCAAAAGGAACTTAGATTTATAAACAGCCCCTAGGGAAGATATCGAGTATTGACCTAACCACGCTCTAATATCTTCCCTAGGGGATTGTTTATAAATCTAAACTCCTTTTTTGGCTGACGTATTGTCTCCTAAGACGGCTGCGAAGGCTGTTTCGGCGACCCCTACTCTAAACTTCCCCGAATATAACCGGTTCTACCCGAACATTGACGAGCGAGCCCGCGCACAAGACCCAAGGCTAGCAGCATTCTCGTTCCTCGCGCGTTTCGCTCTTTAAAGTGTAACCGTCATCGAGTGAGCATTATTATAATGTATTCTCCTGTTTATGAGCTAACATCAGCGGACATTAGAGATTTTACTGACTTGTTAATAAACTATTACAACATAACCGTTCAAGATGATGATGGAAACGGTGACGTGGATGAACTGAATGTATCTCACATCCAAGGTGATGGTGATAATTCATAGAAGAGGAGGAAGAGCGGTGAGGTAGAAGAAAAGGACGAGTCTCAAACCCATGATGATGATATCGACGAATCACGGTTCAAGAAGAAGAAGAAAAGACCGATAAATGATGTATTGTTTATAATAATAATAATATATTTTCAAACGCTAAGCGTTCCTTCAATTTTTGTTAATAAACTTGTTTTTCCTAACGGTGCTTGAACCTGCTCTAACAATGCTGAAGTTAATGCGAAAGGACGGTTAGATGGGTAACTACAATAAGTGTGAGATTGGGGTTCTTTTGCACCTTGTGAGTTCAATCATACTGCTATTTTTTGAATTGAGAACTGATTTTGTATGATTAAGTTAAATCAGTTTGGTATTTTTGAATTGTGGTTGGTTGGTTTTAGCAAAGTGTAAGTTAGCCCAATCAGTATTTTTGTGCTGTAAGCTAGTTTTCGCAGGCTGTAAGTTAGGATTTGATTGATTGAGATTGATTGATCGGATTGTTTGATTTGATCGAACGTGATTTCTTTGAGATTGGTCTGCATAATTGATTTGGTTAAATGATTTTTATATTAGAGAAAGAGACGAGGGAAGACGAACACGATCAACCTCTATTACAGAAAACCTTCAGTAGTCTTGACACCACTAGATGGCACCACAAACAACCCTAATTAGTCTTAGAAATATACCGCTAGGCAGCGCTGCTTCTATTACAGAAAACATTCGCTAGTTTAAAAATATACCACTAGATGGTGCCACAAACAAAACCCTGATTAGTCCTAAAAATATAACGGTTGGTGGTGCCACCTTTATTACAGAAAATATTCGTTAGTCCATACACAACTAGATGACGACATAAATTCAAATTTCCCAACAAGGGGGTCGACAGGAGGGCACAGGCCCTAATACAGGATCCTATGTTTATCTTATAAGTTAGCAATAGGCCCCTTATTAAAATACAAGTTCAAATTTCTCGCAATAAGTAGCCAGAATGTAAACACTTAAATACAAATTCAAATTTCCGGCCAAGAGGCCAGGGGCTAAGACCCGAAGGCAAGTTTCGAAGCCCTTTGTCTGTTTTATCAGTTAGTATTAGGCCTCCTTATTATTATAATACAAGTTCAAGTTTGCCCTCATAGATGGCGTCACAGACAAATTCAAATGTTTGGTCTAGGGGCGAGGGCCTGAAACTAAGTTGCTAAGCCCTACCTACATCTGTCTTACAAGTTAGCATTATACCTCCTTATTATAATACAAATTCATATTTCCAGCCATAACCTGCACACTTAAATACAAATACAAATTCATATTTTCCGTCAATGGGACCTCGACAATGGGCAGTGCCCCAAGAGCAAGTTGCGCAACCCTACACCTGTCTTACAAGTTAGCATTAGGTCCCTTGTTATAATACAAATTCAAATTTTCCGCCAAGGGTACCGCGACAATACACGAAGGTCCACCAACAAGTTGCGATCACGACAAGGGCGAAGAGCCGAGAACAGGTTGCGACGCCCTACATCTGTCTTACAATCTCGGTTATGTTCGGGGAGGGTTGGTGTGGGGATCGCCGAAACAGTCTTCGACCAAAATCCTCGTGTCGCGAAATTTTACCTATATGAGACATGCAAATAACGGTTTCTCGAAACGTTAAGTACTTGCAGCGACCAGCAAACAGATTGAGATGATGCGTAACGTGCACTAGGATTTATTTAATCAGGAAAATTTTCTCATAAGTGATTAAGGTTAAATTTGTACGATCAAGTAGATGCATCACTTAAATTACAAGACGCGAATTATGGACGC
The DNA here is from genome assembly GCA_036346205.1 of Vesta saturnalis. Taxonomy (NCBI): domain Eukaryota; kingdom Metazoa; phylum Arthropoda; class Insecta; order Coleoptera; family Lampyridae; genus Vesta; species Vesta saturnalis. Next base: position 912,572 of record JARFJB010001798.1, read on the forward strand.
TAGTTTACTGGTTAGACGTATGCGAATCAATCTCACCATTCTAATTGCGCGCGCTAAAGCCTTAGAAACAACTGCAGCAAAATACTCAGTTACAAGGACCCAAGTAAAAGTGCCAACTGTACAGCGAAAATCATTGGATAATGTATTGCTGGGCCAGTTACCTAAACGATGCATCGTAGGTTTTACCCAAATAAAGCCTTGAGAGAAATAATGTGTAAAGGTTATTGACTTTCGCGTTGACTGTAACCCCGTTAGAGTGATTCTTACCTATATGAAACCGCGATACTTGACATCTGCTCAAATCTTTGCCGAAATGCGTATAGAACATGTAGTATTTGAGTTCAGATGCTCGTGTCAACACTGTAAATGCTCGATAACCGCAGTATATATTCGCAATTACAGTTCACTTGTCTGACCGTGTAATTCTCGCTAGCTGTATACTTTGAGGTATCTTTTCTCATGAGCTTTGAAAATAAGCCGTATGTAACATACGGTCGATTATAGACACATGTACTGTTATAAAATCAAAAGCCGTTTCAAAGAGTACTGATACGTTTTATGTATTAAATAATATAGAGCGAAACACTTAAAGACCATGCTTGCTAAATTACATTTATAACCTGTTTCAGGTGTATTAAGAGAGTTGATACATGTTTATTCTAAGTTATAATATAATTTAATATCTTAAAGCATTTCTCTAACTATAGTTATACTGTATTACACGTAGCTATCCGTTAACAGCTATTAATCCCTAGAGGCACTGTTATATAAATCTATAGATTCCTTTTGATCAGTATTATTACTATTAGTCTAGAGCTTTATGTAAAATAGCTATGTGATGTATGACATCCCCAGTAGGTATCGAAAATTTAAAAATGACTCTAATAAGCATGCTCCGGTTAAAAATCCAGAATAGCAGATTCTTTTTAACAGAGATATTTCGTGATGAGACAGAACTTTTGATTAAAATCAATTAGAGGCTGATAATCTACTTCAATTAAAGAACAATGCAATTCGCTGATACGTTCAATATTAAATAACTGCGCAAATATATATTGATCTTGCGAACAGTTCCGTCTTACACAGACTAGAGTCCTTGATAGATGTTTATTCTAAGCTCTCAATACATATAATTTAAATTATAACACTTGTAAATGCATTGCATCTAAACTAATGTAGCCTGTGATAGCTAAAGGTATATCAATGCATCCGTAATATGCAGTAAAACGTATTTAAAATAATTGTACATGATTAAATCTTTATACTTGATCTAGATCTTTAATATAGAATATAATCCTAGTGTTTATTATTTAGAAAATAGACCAGTTAAATACGATCCCAAGTGGGCACTAATAATCAAATGGCTGCAAGGTGTCTCCAGCGGTATCAAAATCCAGATTAGCAAATTTTAAATTGATTATGGACCTTTGATTAAAACGATTCAACGGTAGTATTCCACTTTCAATAGACTGATACAGACATTTGTTAACTTTTATACTACATAACTATTAAGATCTGCATACAGCTTCCTCTGTCTTACAAGACTTAGTATCACTTATTATGAATACAATGCTCATGCATCAATCAACACTGGATCAAATTCTGTACTATCGGATGAAAAAATGATAATAAGTTTCATCTACTTTGATAATTTACGACCCTGATATAACAGATTAAGATCTGTCTGTGATCACTCCAGTCGAAAAATTGATACGTGGCGATATAATAAAGTTGAAATTTAGTGCCAGAAGGCTACGTCACAATCCAAGATGGCCGACAAAACAAGCTGTCTCCTAAATGCTAACTAGGTATACACTTGAATTTTATATATGGCGTTTATACGTTTTGCGGAGTAGATAATTCCCTTCATAGACGATAAAGACTTTTGAAATTCATATCTCTATATAACTCGCATAATGCATTTTGACTATATTAGACTTTAACACATAATATGAATGTAATGGTCTGCTGTTACAATACACTGATGAATTTTTCTATTGCAGAAAAATCATAAATAGGTTAGTTATTTCGATTTTTACGATCAAGAACTGTGGCTGAATAGCCAGTCGTAAATTATACGGACGATTTTGTTGACGTAATTGGCAAATATGGCTACAACATTATGCGACATAAACAATGCTTTAAATGCAATAGTATTCAGGTGAAATTGGTTTATTTGGAGAAATTTTATATGAAGATTTTGAATTAGGTTATCTAATATAACTGCATGCAAATGCAATGTTAAAAGGTCTATTCAACATGTGAATATGGTCCAGTTACGTTACATATAATTTTTGCTTCATGAAATTATAGGTTGTTATGGCTTTTATATCGTGCTTGTTAACTTAAATTGTAAGACATACATTCTTGTTCTAAATCAATTAACGTGTTACATGATTTGCGATTAATAACTACGCATTATTCTTATTCTGGGATACTTTGAAAAATTAGTGTTTATTAAATTTAATGCCTTTTATCACTGGTGCTATGGTTGATATTAAAATGCAACTCCCATTAACTTTGAGTATAACTTATATCAAAGATTTACAACTCTATAAATTAAGACATTATATACAAAAATCATTTTTGTAACATAATATTCATTGGACAGTTTTACATTGAATCTTTGCATTACTAACACTACAACCTATCAGGATTAATTGTAGAATAGTTCACAACTACAATCACGCAACTTTTCCTGATAGTCTTCTGACAGAGTTGTTATGAGGTTCGTTTGTCATCTACAACGGCTATATCAGTTGTTTCTACGTTGATTTACCTTCTTCCTCTAGATTGATCATTTATATCTCGGAATCATTGCTTTAAAATCGAAATTTTGATGTTTCACTTTAATCTTGCAGTCGGTATCGTAAGCTTCTTTTTAGTATTGGAATAAATTATTTACGGAAAATGACAGTTAAAATCTGTTTGTTCCCTAAAAATTGATGGCTTTAGTTTCGCTAGAATATGTTCTTTCTATAACGGAACGCGATTATATCAATTAATAGAAAGATATGAAAAATGTATATGCACTTTAAAATTTCTTTCGAGATGAATCTACAAACTGTCTTCTATAGTCAAAATGGAAATTAATGGAACTGAATTTAATGTTTAATAATGTGTTAGAATAACTATAATCTTTATAATAAGTCTCAGTAAATATCAACAGGTGTAAATCAGTCTTTAAACAATAGATCTCATCGGAAAACATGTACGTTTCTAACTTCAGGATAACAGCAGTTTAATAGACATACTAGATCTAACTTAAATTATAAGAGTGAAATAATTTTCAATTCTCATTTAGGGTTAACTGCATCTCTTTCATACGACTCAAATAAACAGTGCAACTGTAAAGAACAAATCAGAGTCATCTATGTCAGAATGACGTTTAAAATCCATTATCAGATAGACATTTTCCAGCATCTATGGCTCGATTTGTCAATAAGTTTATAAAATGTAGCTAATAAGTGGATTTTCATAGTTGAAAAAGATGCACTTTAAATATCCTTCTCACCTACTATGTAATTAGGTTGGAGGTAAATAATTGAATTGTGTTTTTCAGAATATAAACATCAGTAAGACTATCGTTTCTGTGCATATAAACGTTGATAACAAGTTTGCTAAACATGATCACTTCAAACTATGTGTTCAGCAAACTTTTTAGGCTTTTTGTGTAGAAAACATTTCATCAGTAGATTCGTATTTAAATGTAGATCATCTGCAAATTTTATCAGTTTAATCAAGTAGAAATTTGTCGACTGCATTTCTAATTGAAGAATATTGCTCAGCCAGATGTAGTAATGACGTCTGATGGCCTCATTCAGATTTATGCATAAAATTAGTTACTTTTCGCATGTGTTCATGTGCCTCTGTGAAATTTCTAGGTGTTAACATTCTCAAGTTAAAAAACACTAGTTCCATGAATGTATAACCGAAAATCTATCTCATAGAAAGCAATCCTAACAATTCTTTTAAAATTGTGTTAAATGTTTACGCTCCTAATGAACTCTCGTTGTCATAAATATATTAGACAGCATTCACACAAAATACTTCTGCTTGCATCGTTTCAAATCAGTGACCTAGATTTACGTTTTACGTTCATAAAGATGATCATTAAATAATATATTTGATAGTTAAAATAGACTCAATGTTTCCTTTATCACCTAATTCAGGTACATGTATTGACAAGATTGCGGTTATGTTCCATTGGTATTATAATTCTGAAAATTATAAATTGTATATCTGAACAACCTCGATACATAGCGAAATTAAATGAAAAGAATGTTTATTTTTAAAATATTTCAATCTTTATAAACTTTCATTAGAGCGTTTATACTGTATATTGACGAGTTTAATCCGGGCAAACATTAGAGTTCATTCTCGAAGACCCATACATCGCTGTAATTAATCTGACAACGAATATTTATTTTGAAAATATTTTGTTCTTTAATTTTAAGGTCTGACAAATACTTTGTTAGGTTGATTCAAGATAAATCGGTTCATATTCTAAGCAATAAATCTAGACAAACGAAATTCATTTAAGTATCCCAGGAAAAGTTGGGTAATCTTACGGACAAATTACAACTCTTCACTTAAATATTCGATTTGGGAATAGAAAGTAGCCCAAAGATTTATTGCAATAAATTGATAAGCCCATAATTTAAGCCTGAATTATCATTGATTACAACATTCATCCAACATTTTGTTATGGTTTTTAAGTTTGCTAGGTTAACAGACACTTCGTATGAATGCAACTAAACTGCTTCTTCTAAAGCTACTAATATAGGAGATATGAATTTTAAACATTTAATATTGATATTGTTGAACCTTTCTAACTGTTTTGGTTACAAACTTGGGATTTTAGAAATAAACTTGGTTCATTTGCGCTAATGAAATGATATTATCCTACTTCCGATTTTTACAGAAATTAAAAATATTCTTCGTATTGATGGTATAACACTCACATATTCTTATTCTAATTGAAAGGGAGCGAAATTTGGTTTAAATGATATAAAACAGTCCATAGTTATCTTGAAAGATAAGCGAGATATCTATTTTTAACTTTCAACCTTCACACATACATATGTAGATATAAAAGGTTATGCAATCAACTTTTTTTTCACTATCGCTAAATCGGCTTATTAACCTTTTTTTACAACTTTTGGCCAAGTTTCGTCAAGATCGGCCATGATGTCTGGACGTCTCGGAGAGGGGGTCAGTTTTTGGTTTTTATTAAATATTTCTGAAACAGCTGAACATTTCAAACATGTAAAAATACCCCATATATTTTTTAGTATTTTGCAAGAAAGTCCTGTAATGCACTAGCATTCACCTAGTTTGTTTCTGACTTATAAGCGTTTATCTGTCAAAAAGTGACGACCAAGGCTTGTAAAATGTATTCTATTGGACCTATAAACTTTTACGTGGCGCCAAGAAATTGTAATTTAGTCTTCTATTAATTGATGCTCTCAATAAAACATTAGTGTTGCCAACACCTTATATGTGAACATATCTTCAAATAGAGCATTTCAAGAGCTCTTATTAAAAAAATTGAGAAAAACTACAATTCTCAAATGCTGCTCCGCGATAGGAATTTTCTTGATTAAAGCAAAAAAAAAGGACTAAACCGCTAATGTATTATACTTATCATTGGAATCGGAATAAAGAGAACTTTAATAAATTGATATCAGAATACCAGGGCCGTATTTCAAAAAAATAAAGTTGATTATGGTTCCTCAAAGACGAAACGTCGGATTAAAACAATAATAATTCCATCTTAAAGGGCATTAAAAGTCGGTGTAGAAAAGTGTCAAAGTAGTTTTTAAAACCCAAAAATTCAATTTTTTTAAAGTACGTCACTTAAGAACCAAACATTTTTTCAGGAATTTCTGAACGCCAGTATTTTAGGCCTTTAATTACGCAATTTTTCCCATTTAACCAAATCTGTATCTCTTACTGTTTCCAAGATCCCCATAATGGCCCTCATTATTATGGACACAAAGTATATGTATCACAGAAAAAAAAAACGAAACTATTCGGAAAAGTGCCTACTACAATATTGGTAATTTAATTACCAATATTTTTCTCAAAATTTTCCAAAAATTGAATATCGATTTTGAAAATGGCTCGTTTTTGAAGCATTACTTATAGTAGTGTAGGTCAAAAAGTACTGTATCTGAGGTAGCCCAAATTTCTGAGCGTATTGAGAAATATATGCTGACTTGTGTAATATAGTATAAAACTACTCTCTGGACGTTACATATTCAACCCAGCTTAAACAATAAACCATAGAAGATAATGTTCCTTTAAAAACGGTAATAGTTTCATTTGATATGTCTTAGTGAAACTTGCCATAAACTGAATATGCGAAGATTTTAAAATCTAGGTACATGTCTCGAAAGAGCTAATTTTAAGATGCAGGGTAATGAAAACGGAAACGGTTTTTCGACTTATTGTCTTATTTAGTATTTTGTAAAATTTTTTAATCGCCTTGTCTATTCTACTACATAATACGTCTAACTAAAAGATAAAATGTAGTCAAAATCAATTCCCGTATACAGAGGGTGCCGTTATTTGATTTTAAAAAGAGCTGACGATTGGAACAAAACTTATATATCACTCTGTATATAATATATATATATATATATATATATATATATATATATATATATATTAACTAACACAATATGACACCCAATGAAAAGTCTTCCACAGTAGCAATTATGTGGCTGTTATAAAACAAAATATATTTTTTAAAAACTATAACGTTAAACTGTGTATTACCCTGTAACTAAGAATCAATTATTACCCTTTGTGTATATCTACATATCCCATAAAGATGCAAAAATCGCATTTTGAAGAAAAATTAACGTAATTATTTCAAATAAAAATAATGAACATGCGAATCGTGGTATTTTGAAACTTTAACACTTTAAACTAGTCATAGGATGATTATGTACTCATGAACAATATTGATGAGTACGTCGAGAGCTAATACATATCAGAAAATTATTCATGTTTGCCAAAGGCCACTTTCCGTAAGGATTTAAAAAGCTGACAATTTTAGTTGACATACCAGACTCTATCTGCAAATATACTCATAGGATTGAAACGAAACTTTAGGAAAAACGTGATTACAATATATTGTATTCGAAGATTTTAAAATTAATATACCTTGACCGAGTCAATTTTTAGGTACAGGGTGGTGAAAAAAAGAAAGGTTTTTCGACTTATTGTTATATTTAATAGTTTGCAAAATTATTGATTCGCCCAGTATAATCTTAAGTAGCACCTAACCTGTCTAACTAAAGGATAAAATGATGTCAAAATCAATTCCCACATACAGAGGGTTCCGTTATTTGATTTTAAAAAGATTTGATGATTGGGACAAAACCTATGAATCACCTTTCACAGTAGCAATTATATGGCTGTAATAAAACAAAATAATTTTTTTAAAAAACTATAATGTGTATCGCCCTGTAAATAAGATTGAATGGTACCCTTTGTGTACTACATATCCTATAAAGGTGTAAAATTTGCATCTAGAAGATAAAATTATCATCAATACTCTCGAACCAAAAATAATGAAGATGGAAAATAAGGTATTTTGAAACTTTAACACCCTGTATTTCTAACACTAGCCATAGGATGACGTTGTGCCTAGGAACAATATTGATGAGTACGACAAGAACTAATACATAAAAAAAATGAGACATTTTAACCGAAGGCCACTTTCCATAAGAAAATGGCGTGGTCCTTTAGTTCTGACATATTACCAATAGAAGCCGCCGGTTTCGAGATATTTAACCCTCTTCTGCCTGAGTACTAAAAAATATGATTAAAATTAGTTCGCAAGCAAACAAATCTACTTAACAGACTCACACAAAAAAAAACTTATTAAAACAAAGCCTTACAAGGGTAAGTTGTAAATAGATCATAACATCGTGACCGATATATAAGTTTGCGTGCGTTAGAAAAATACAGCGCCCCTTTCTCAGGTTACACATTCATCTATACAATAATAAAACAATAAAAATAAAATTCGAGGTGTTTAATGGTCTAATTCACACAAATACAAGAGTGAGGGATCTCTGTACTGTCTTTTATTTTAGCAGATTTACGCTTACTGAGCCCGCGTGCGAATGAGATACCTTTGCAAGGCAATGTTTGATTTTTTAATACGTTACATAGGCTTGTAAAATGATTTGCTGCAATCTTTCATTTACTCGAATATTTTTCATTCACTTTTTCATTTACTTAAAAATACCTACTTACACTTGAATAATAGTATAACAGACTAACAAACTAACTACATTTTCTCCCGCAGTCAACCCCCCTTTTTCAAAAGTAATAAAAAAAAACAAAAAATTATTCTGTTGGAACAGTTTCACATTAATTATTGAACGACATCTTAATTTTAAAAATATGCATTCGTCCGTAACAAGCGCTACATTTTGGTCTTCATTTTCAACCTACCTAACAAATATCCCTTTTGATCGCGGTCTGTACTGGCACAATTTATTATTACATTTGTGAAGTTTTTACCACAAGAATGTGCATACAACGACTTTCAAAGATTCGTTACATTACCTCAATAAAGGCAGTTCGAGCGAACATCTGTTTCTATACTAACATTTGTTTTTTTTCCAATCCTTACTCAAATATCAATTACGTAAAATGCAGAAAATAAAATATCCAGAAAACATTGTCAAATTACGACTTAATATATAATAAAATATATCAAACACCGTTAACCCTTCTATCGTGGTAACAATTGCGATTGGAACATGTTTGTTATAATAATAAAATTATATATATATATATATATATATATATATATATATATATATATATATATATATATATAAAAGGTGTCCGAAAAGTTTGGAATATTCTATATATCGGTAAATATTTATTTTATCAAAAAATGTCTGAAATAAAAGTTTTTTAAAAAACAAAGTAGCTGCGAATATCACCAATTTTTATAATTGCAGGGTATCCCTATATTGTACTCATTTGACAAGAGATATTTTTTCTCTTTTCAATGATATAAAACTTTAATTCCTTTACTGAATTAGTTTTTGAGAATAAAGCGAAAACGTGATGGTAGAGTGATGTTAAGTTTATTAGCAATCTACAATGTTAACATAATAACTAAACTAATCTGAAATAACTCGAACAAGTTTATTTTAAGTTAATATCAATCTGGACACAACAAAAAAAGAAAACTACAATAAATGTTCAAATTGAGCACAGTTCATAGTCTGGCAGTGATAAATTCTGCGTTGAAATTTATCAATCGCATTGGAAACAGTTTCAAGTGTGATGGCCCTCGTCTTTGTGCGAATGTGATTTTTTAAGCTTTCAACGTCCACCGGCCTATTTACGCAAACCTCTTCTGCCTATCCAACGATTTGGAAAGTTCGTGGCGGACATTAACCTCAAAATATGAAGGGGCCCCGTCTTGCTGGAACCATATTCCGTCGTGGGATATATCTCTGGATCGTTTTCATTTGGGTATAAAATAGCTAATGCAGGAACTACCTCAAATCGTAGAAAATTTAAATAAACCTCGGTCGTTAAATTATCCTAAAATAGAATAAGGTCCGAAAATCTGGTTTCCCATCATTCCTGCCCACACATTAACTTTCTGTTGGCACTGAGTATATCCTTCTAGATACCAGTTAGGGTTTGTCGAAGACCTGTATTGTATGTTTTGCTTATTAACTGTGCCGTTTAAGCAAAATGTTGCCTTGTCAGTAAACAGAATATTTTTGTGAAAATTTGCATTGGTGGGTTATTTCTTCACAAAATTTCAATCTGCGATCCAAGTCGTCTGCAAATAACTCTTGAACTACACACGCTTTGTATGAGTGCCACTTTTCCTTTTTTAGGGCGCTGTGTACAGTGGATTTGCTTGTATTACGATTTCGCGCAATTGGTCTAACGGAAACATGTTCACTTTCTTCATTATTTAAAGCTGTAGCTCAGCCCGTTTTTGATGAATCGGACAGAGTCCGTATCTTGAAAATCTCTCTGGTTAGGTAAACACCAAAGTTTCTATCCACGTTTTATTGGCTTCGTTGGATTAAATTGTTTCAATGAGCTGCGACCTTTAAAAATTATCATTGATTCATCTGCGGATAACTCTAGTGCTATTGTAAAGATAGCTCTCTCTAGTGCTATTGTAAAGATAGCTAAATGATTCATTCACTGTATTTGTCAGTGGTCGTAATTTATGCAGTTTGTCCTTATGATCTTTGGACATCTTTGTGTCATCATATATATGTAGATTTCTTAGTATAAGTATCGAATCAGTCCTTAGATATCGGAGAAGGTACTAAAGGGACACCTAAAACTGTTGATGTGGATCGGTAATGCCGCCAGTTAGGGAATTCGTGATAACCTATCAACATATCCAAACTAACTAACTTTATTAGTGTTGAGATTTTTGTTTCTTTGTACCTACAGCATAAAGGTTCGATTGGTAAACCAAATTTGTTAATAAATGGATTAGTTACGGTTATGACAACCTCTGTAGCTGTTTTGCAACTTATACATTTATCTTCTATACGACCTTCCGGAAAGTCAAGACGGTCCGTTTTTTCCACTTTCTTCCGCTCATAGGTTTCTCTGCTGGATTTTGGCTTATTTTTTCCGTGGTTTTTCTTTCGCTCCACTTTTGCTTCAAGTTCAGTTTCGTACTTCCTCTTCAATGTTATGTTATGTTATGTTCTCCCAATTTTTCGTAAATAATATCGTCCAGTTGCGAGTTACTTGACATACCTACGAACATTTTTCGCTATGAAACTTTTGAATCGAATAAAAAAATAAAAATAAAAAACATCCTCTACATGAACAAGGCTAACCGTGTGTGCCACAACAAAAAAAAAGTGTAACAAAATGACATGATATAGAGAACAACATTATATGGAATCGTTAAAAGCATAGACAACTAGAATCTCGGACATAAGTATAATTATACAGTAAGTATATATTATTTTTTAAATACCGTTATATAGCGCTGCATCTATAGTTCTTAATCATTTCAGCTTTTAAGTTTATAGTACAGTACAGCTGATTTTTTTTCCAGTATTTTACTACAATATAAGTATCATAAAACCAGTGAGTCCCCCTCGCATATACGCTTTTAAAATGTAATATTTTTGGAACGTGTAGTCCGATTTTAATGATCTTTTTTTATGTATTCGTGGTTTTTATTGGTCTTTATGAAAAGTTACATATTTCAACTCCTAAACATTATATTGTTAAAAATATGCGGAATTTTGAAGTATTTCGATAATTGACTATTTTTCTCGGTGCCATACACAGATATAAGTTGTTACGTGCACAAAAGGATATTGGTAGAAATTGTGGCTAAGGTGCTGTAACAATGAATAAGGAATTAGCCGGAAGCTCAGTCGGTCGGTTCAGCACTTGGATGCATGGGCGTTTTGGCAGGAGAAAAGAGATACATATAATTTAAAAAAAGGGCACCACTTGATTTAATTCTTTATCGCCCCTCTATCAAGAAAAGGGCTACGGCCACATAGGACAAAAAAGAGACAGCTAAAAGAAAATGGTGATCTAAGTCCACACTGACAAAGGACTAGGAAGTTGATCGTAGATCACAGGATTAATGAAATAATGTCCGATTGTTTAACACCACCTATTTAATATACCCAAAGTGAAATATTGTAAATGTTATAAATAATAATTAAATTTTCGTAATTCTCTAACAAAAATTAATTTTATGGAGCGCCAACCCGCAGACCTAAATACAAATCTATAAGGAAATCTTCCCCATACAACAATAAATAATACTATATATAATAATATATCTGCAAAATAAACCAGCAGCAATCCACTTACCTTTCAAACAAAACTAGAAAAAAAAGTTATGAAAACTTTACATAAACAGACCCAATCCGGTTCGGCATCTAGTGTTGACCCTAAAAGAAAAGAATACCCAAACATATATCTATAATTATCCGAAATTGAATTCTTGTGTACCGATATTCCACGAAGAGCTCTCCGTTGGACTAATTTATCAGTTTCCAATCAACCGGACGCAAATAAACCCCAAATATAAAGCGAAAATTAGCACTAGATGTCTACCCTGTTGTTTACTTATGTAAGCACAAAATATTCTTCAGTACAATTACTATGAGCATTACAGACAAAATAATAAGCATGAAGCATTTAGAAAATTTAGAAAGGCCAAGTTTATTACCCATTTGGCAATTGCAGTACAATAATTAAATAAAGCGCAACACAAAATAACCCATTTATTGGTAAGCATAGGGCTACCAACAAAAGATTCAAATTAGTAAATCCTACTTCAATCCGTTTTATACTAAACCAAATATAAAAATTGTAATCAGAAAAAAATAACAAATGTTATACAACCCCACTGATAATAAAGAAATGTTCAATTGGATTTACACAGTAATTGAAACCCCCAGCAGTTAACATAATTTTTTGACATACATTGTATATTTAAACTCAATGAGTAGCATTCAGTCAACAAACAGCTGTTTCATATGTACAGTAAACACAGGTAGTTCTAACGGTTGAACAATTACGGTTATTTACCAGAATAAAGCTAATATATAAGAAAAGTTGATAGATAAAATATAAATTCTATTGCAAAGTTAAATGTAAGTATAAGCGAAACTTTGGAATAACCCAAATTATCTTTTACAGGTACAAATGTATAGTATTACTCTCGATTACTAAGAAAATGTTTTAACAATAAGCATAAGCATTAATTTCAGGATTAAGATAATTGCGGAAACACACTAATACAAGTAGCAGGCACAGTAATGTAATGGTTAAGACTTTCAGTAAAGTACAGATAACGAGAGCCTCGTTATGTAGAAAAGCAATCAAAAGTCACTCACCATAGGTAAATTTTATATGCATGTAACAATAATACTTATCAGAAACTAGTCGTAGGTGTAACGTATATTTCTTCAATTAATTCGGAAGATACTATGAGAAGGAGTAATCGTAGACTGTTTCCATTCAGGCTCGAAGACCCATAACTAATATTTCACACCTCGGACGAATGATATCCAAATGTGCTGTCAGAAACGGTTTAATTATTCCTTATGGAAGCACGAAATATGTTAATCTTGAGTGAATGTGTAAAGGATCAAAAAGAACCTATATAAGATAACTGTGTTAGAATTTTAAATCGAGATACCCAAATTTTATAAAATATGATCTTTATGCTGTATTAAAAATTTCAAAACATGTACGCATGCATTTCAAAGCTATGTCTAGTAAATAAGAAAAAAAAGTGAGTAGCTTACCTCTTGATCGAAGCTAAAGTGTAGTAGAAACAAAAAAAAATTAAAGCCGAACTAAAATTCGAAATCCCAACAGGATTTATTTATATGGAAAAGATCAAAACCGGCAACAGGCTGAGTAAAATTTTTCTTCGAAAATTCAATCAAATTTTTAGGAACACCTTTTCCAAATTTTACATGTGCTTCTAACTACGCATTCAATTTCTTTTTTGCCAAAATGGCGTTTTCCTTCTTATCTGAAGGTACCAGAAAACCAAAAACCCATAGCCTGATTATTTTCACCAATCCAAAAATTTTAAAGTAATCACGTGTTTGAAACCTTTTAAATTTTAAAACGATTTTTAGTGCAATGTTGCCATTTTCCAACAACATACAAGATGAGTCGTAACTTAAAGACCATAAATTCATAAACCACAATTTACACGTATCAAAGTACCATATATATTAAAAAAATGCGTTATAAAGAATTGTAGAAAATTTTATTCTGAACAATTTGATGTATTACATGTTATGGTTACCTTTAAAAATGACAGTAAAAACGATTCTAAAAGATAACGCGACGTTCGAGAATAATAGGCGGGCTATTTATGGTCCTGTTACATTAAATATTCGATACTTGTAGCATCATTTTACTCAGACAAACTTTTATTAATTTTCTAAATAAAACGCCAATCAATAAGGTATTCACAAAAAACAATTTGGTCTGGCATATGGTCAGATATGACTATTGAGCAAATCCTTATGTTTTCAATGAAGACATCTGGAGGATTAACACATGGACGAGGTATTACTCCAAGCACACTTGCCAAATGCATTAAATCACCACCCGTGTGCGAAAATGTTTGTACTGTAGTAAGCGCTCAAGTAACCACTCAATCTGGTGAACAACATATAGAACTTAGAGAGTCCAGAGTAAAGACTGATCTAAAGGACTTAAGTACCATATTAACAGGGTTTGAATAGCATTCGCCGTTCTACCGTGTTCTAACGTGTACCATGTAGTTTCTGTATCTCTTCAGGAACCAACAGGCAAACCTTTTCCAGAATTTCACTTAAGAAGAAAGTGTCAAGTTCAGGCGTTGAACAAATAAAAAGAGTATCCACTAAACAAGATATACAAGAAATCAATTCACAACAGCTATTTAATAGAATATTATCCACCATGAAAGACGAAAACGACCTAAAAACGTTTTTTCAATATGAACTAAGCAGCTACCCTACGTTTCTTTAATATCTACCTCGGAAAAGACAATTTTTCTTTTGATGTACCACATACAGATAGATGGTGATAAGCCTTTGTACAAACTTGTATGGTCTAGACTGTTTACTTGGACAACTTTTTATACATTACTATAATTATGTTTGTAATAACTATAAAGGCAGTCGTTTTCGATGGGTACTGTAGACCATCAACAAAAGATGAAGGGCATCGTCGTCGTCAACAAAGTTTACTCCAAATATAGATTTTACAGACGCTACTCAAGTGACTACCACACAATCGGATTTTTTTTTGAATGAGAACAATAAAACCAAGTTCATCGCAGGCTTGATTAATTACTTTACTCAAAATAATATTTATGTTTTGCAAGCAGAGAATGGTTGTGATACTTTGGTTGCCAATGCGACCATTAATACTCTGGCCAAAATGTTATTACAGTAGCAGACGACACAGATATTTTTATATTGTTACTATCCTTGCCCCAAAATAAGAAATACGACTCCAAGCTTTATACGTTCTACTCTGGTTCAGCAAAGTCTCCCGATAAATATCTAGACATTTTAAAAATTGCAAATTCTTTGCCAAATTATGTATTAAATAACGTGCTGTTTATACATGCATTTACTGGTTGCGACACAACTTCATATCCATATAAAATGGGAAAGAAACGTATATTTAAGATACGAGGGTAAATCAAATATCAACCGGAATTTGTTGTTAAAAATTTATTGGTACAAGATATATATATATATATATATATATATATATATATATATATATATATATACAGGGTGTTTAAAAAAGATGCGGCAATATTAAAGGGGATGATTGCCCAGGTCATGTTATACAATAAAGTTCGTATAAACATAGGTCCGCAAACGCTTCGTTACGGATCTACAGCGTGTTGAAGTTTAATTAAAAAAAACAGTCAAAATTAGATTTTTCCAAAACGGCTTGAGACATCATAATGAAATTTTACGCGTGTCAATAGCTGTGGGAGACGCATACTTTGCAATACAACACAATGTTTCAGTCGTACCATTGGCGCGCGTATTGGCACGTCACAGGCTATTTTTCAAGAAAAAAGTAGGATGCTGCTGATTTCTCTAAAAATAAAAAAATTTTTTTAATTCTTTGTTCAATTGTGAAGAAAAAAGCTCTCTTGACTTTTTATCGTACGAAGTACCGTTTTTGAGTAAAAAAAATTTAGTGCATAATACGAGTGCATAATCTGATTTTTGAATTTATCTTCAAACTTTAAACCTTTTTTGTATGGAGTATTGAATGGTGCTGTATTATATGTAAAACCCAATCAATAACCCATATTGAAGCGTAAGATTTTTTTTATTGTAAAATAGGTAGGTAATATTAATATTAGTCAAGTTGCTTTGGTATGTGTGAATCCTTGCGATATTGCAGGCTCACATTCCATTAATATAAGTAATTTGATTGTAATCTCATTATATTTAGAATTTACATCAGTTCTATATACATAAAGACAAAATTTCCATTGATTGGGGCTTGAACCTTGATGGCGCAGTTGGTTAGCGCGGTACTCTAGCAAAGTACAGGTCGTAGGTTCAAATACTACTCGAGGTAAACTTTTTATTTATGTATTTAATAAAATTAATAATTTGTAAGTAGGTAATATGTAGGGGAGATCCTTGTACTTTGAGACCGCTTGTACTTTGAAGTTTTACAGGAAACTGCCGGTTTAGGTGTCTTAAATATACGTGACATGTTACAATCCTACTGTAGATGGCGTAATATGTAATGTTAAACAAATCGGCAAAACAGTTCGTCAGATAATATTTTTAGTTTGTTGTGTGCACATTGGTGTATTTTAATATCGACTGCCATCGAGTAAGATAACCGTAAGTCTATTATTTTTTTTATATTGGGTCTACCTTTAAATGAATGTAGAAGTGTTAGGCTATATATTTTTTTACTTTTCTGAAAGTATTTCATTTATTTAAAGTAATAACAACCGAAATTTTTAAACGTGGTAATCGTGTACTTTGGAACGTCGCGAGAATTGTACTTTGGACCATGTCCCAAAGTACACGGACACGTTCCAAAGTACATGTACGGTTTAAAAACTTACCGTTTATTTGTTGGTTCTGTAGATGCCGCGAAGTAAAAATAATATTAAGAGAATAAAACCCATAGCTGATAACGTTGAAGCAGCCGCCAATGCTGTATTGCAAAACCAGCTCACTTTAAGACAAGCTAGCGCAGATTTTAAAGTATCTGAAGCAACTCTATGTAGACATCTCAAGAAACACAGAATCTGGACGTGAACATTTTGTATATAGTGCAGCACAAGACGTCAAGTTAGTCTTTACGAAAGAACAAGAGGAAGAGCTCTTAAAGTACGTTATCACTTGTGCAAAAATGCATTACGGTCTCTCAACTGTCGAACTAAGAAAGTTAGCATATAATTATGCTCATGTAAATAATATTGAACGCCCTTCTTCCTGGGAGGTACACCAAAAGGCAGGAAAGGAGTGGTACAGGTAAGAAGTTTTTATAGTACGATTCTATTGGATATTTTTAATAATTTCAGGTTCTATCTGCGAAGACATCCATCTATATCTTTACGTAAACCACAAGCTACAAGTTTAGCCAGATCGACCTCCTTTAATAAAACAAGGGTCACATATTTTTCGACAAACTGGAGGAGCTGATGTTGAGATTTAAATTTAGTCCGGATAGAATTTATAATTTAGACGAAACCGAATTAACCACGGTGCATACCCCAGTTCGTGTTATCGCAACGAAAGGAGACAAGCAAGTCGGCAGCATCACCTCAGCTGAAAGAGGTGCAAATGTGACTTTAATTTGTTGTATTAATGCTATCGGTAATTGTGTACCGCCTTTATTTGTGTTCCCGCGTGTGTTTTTCAAGGAACATATGCTTAAAGGAGCTCCAGTAGGCAGCGTTGGTAGTGCAAATTCTAGTGGATGGTCCAACTCCACGATTTTTGTTGAGTATTTAAACCACTATATAAAACATACACATTCAACTGTTGACAACAAATCTTTACTTATTATCGACAATCATGAGAGCCACATTTCAATGGAGGCGTTAAATTTAGCAAAATCATCGGGAGTCGTCATGCTTACCTTCCCGCCCCACACCAGCCATAAAGTACAACCGTTAGATCGATCGGTTTTCGGGCCTCTAAAAAAATATTACAATACGGCTTGCTCGGATTGGCTAACTGCAAATCCGTCAAAAACAATGACGATCTATGATATAGCTGAGTGTGTCGGGAAAGCATATCCCCAGGCATTTACACAAAGAAATATTCAGTCTGGTTTCACAGTTGCTGGAATTTTTCCACTTAACCGAAACATTTTCGAAGAGTACGAATTTCTCAGTTCCTATGTTACAGACAGACCACAAGTTGCCGAAAAGCCAAGAGACGAACACAGTGCTTCCGAAACCAATATTTTAGCCGAAGATCCAGGAACGTCTTCAAGAACAATTAGCATATCTGCTAATGTATTACATCAACACAAAAGCCCCGAACAAATCCGCCCTTTCCCCAAGGCACCTCCGAGAAAAGTTATTAAAAAGGTGGCAAAAGCCAGGGCGCTGTAGAATTGTGACAGATACGTCGGAAAAGAATGAAATTGAAATGTTAGCTATTCTTAAAACAACGAAAAGTTCGTTTCAAAAGGCAAAAGCAACAAAAAGGATTGTTGATAGTAGTTCTGACGAAGATTTAATAAAAGATTTCGAAGTACCATCAGACGACTCACTAGACGACGTGGACTTTGCTAATTCAGAAGAAGAAGAGAAAGATCTTCCTGAGTCTGACAACAAGCCCTGCGTGGGAGATTTTATTTTGACAAATTGCAACAAAAAACGAAAAGGTATTTTGTTGCTAATGTTGTAGGAGTGGCTGATGATGGTTTTAAAGTTAAATTTAAAAAAAGTAAGTTTTCCGCCAAATTTCTTTTCGAAAATGAAACTATTTACGACTTGTCTGATGAAGAAGTGGTGATGAAACTAGGAGCCCCGTCAATAGTGGAGGGACTGCCAGAAGAAACTCTGAGATCACATTTTCAATAGATTTGTCTGCGTTTAATGTTGAATAAATAGGCGTTTCAAAGTACAAGTATTATGTTCCAAAGTACACGCGGATATGTGTACTTTGGGACCTTCTGGGTATAATACATTTATGTTTTTTATGCATATTTGCCGTTAGTATTAATGTTTCATTATTTTATATGTTTCTTTAAAGACTGTTCATTTTAATAAAAAAAATTTAGTTCAAAATAAAATTTAAAAACTACTTAAACCAGCTGTTATTTAAAAACCGTTCCGAAGTACAAGGATCTCCCCTACCTAGTTTCTATTATTTAGCACCCGTTTTAGATTGGTGGATTTAGTCATTTTACAATTGGGATCACCCTGTAAATATGACTCTTTTAGTCTACCTTTAAACAATAAAATAGTACCATTATCTAACGCATTATGTGAAAATAAATAATTTGTAACATTTTGTAGTTATTTTTTGTTAGTAAAAAAATTGGTATTTTATAGACTAAACGTTTAATATCTCGAAAAGTAGCCATAAGATATAGTTTTACCATCAGGAATTTTGAACGAGGACATCGAGATGTACACTATGTCAACTATTTAGAAACTTTGACGGAACTTTTTTTTAAATGTTGTTTTACGCTATATTTACAATGTAAAAATACATGATTTATCCAAAAAAGGCCTGAATCGCCCTGTAACTATCAATATTTTTATTTTGATCATTAAGTGTGTATTTTGGCTACATATATCAGCGAAAAACTTTCAAAAATATTTAAAAGGGACTTTTTGGTACGCATTAAAAAAAATTCGGGATCTTGAACTTCAACGCCCTGTATATCGAAAACTAGCCATAAGATAGAATTGGGCCCATAAAGACTTTTGATCAGAGCATCAAGTACTATTACACATAAACAAAATCAGACAATTTGACGGTGCTCTCGTTTGCATAAGAAAAGTGCGTGGTCCTTTGCAGTACATTTAATTAAGTAATAAAAAATAGCAAAGATATCGCAAATAAAAGCAGTTCGTCAACCTTTTATTGAGACGACGTGAAAGTATCAAATTCCGCAAAATAACACCAAAAAAAACGACTGCGTTTAATCGCTCATCAACAAATAATATCACCAAATTTATAAACAAAGTTATGATAAAGCAATCACAATAACGTACAATATTGAGTTACCTTCTCCACCTGGCAGCAACGAAAGCAACGGGAACGGCTACAGGATACCAGCAGAATGTCCTCGATCGGAAAACCAGTGCGGCAATTTCCCAGTCTTAATTTCGACGTAGCGATACGTTGAACTTAATTGGTCAGGACGTTATATAGTTTAGTAGCTTTCACATACGAGATATTTACACACTTTAAAGTTCAATTAAATCGGTAGCTCTATTTACAAGACACCTGGTCTATCAAAGGCTGTTTAGTAGACCACGATACACCACATCAAGTTCTTCGGCCTGGTGAATCAACAACAAAATCCGCATAGGCGAACCGGACTTAAGTCCACGATACATTCGGTAGAACCGGGATCATCGACGGTAAAAGCGGTGCCCACCCGCATGCCACAACTTCCTTCACCAGATCAAGACCAAGACTAAGGATGTACATTCAAAAATTCTTCAGTTCCGCCATATTTAGTTTTAAAAACGACCACCAATCATACTGCTCATACATTCAAATTATAAAACGTGATGCAAACGATATGCCTCTTCCCGTAAATGATCAAGAAAGATTGCGTCATATTATCGCCTTTACACAAGAAAATGCAAGGGTTGCTTTTCCAAAAAGTAACGCTTATCTACTCTACAATACATATGTACTTGAAGTTTAATGAGTTCATATTGTAATCCAGCCAAAGCTTGCCTGCTCTTATAATGATAATTTTTATTTGAAGGTGCATCGGTAAACTGTACTGCAAAAGAATCTAGGCACCAGAATTCTTAATATGAAAACCAACTTAGAAATATTATCTCAATAACTACTGTGTTTTTAATTTTAAACCTTACGAAAATTTATATATTTTTTTTTTATGATTGTGGACCTGAACAGGCTAAATAAGGCCTATTGTGCTAAAGCATTCAGGAACACTTAGGATGGATAGAGGGATAATGAATTGCCAATAGATGCCTATGAACAGCTACCTTAAATTTTCTCATATCATAAGTGAGAGGAAAACAGGAACTAGGGAGATCATTCCAGAGTTTAGAAGCCGTGTAGAAAAATGTGGATTGCGCCCGTTTGGTACGACAAGTGGAGATTTGTACTGCATACTGATGATGTGAATGAGCGAACCGAGTGTTTCTTGCAAGGATAGCCGGAGATGGTATCAAAGAATGTAATTCACCAGCACAATAGCCGTTGTAATAACGATAATACAAAGAAAGAACTGATACCATCCTTCTATGCTCAAGGGACTGTGTGTGAAGTTAAGGACGGATCATTTATAAGCCTAATCGCTCTCTTTTGAATACGATCAACGATATCGAGAGCGTATTGGGGAGCACTAACCCAAAGGTAATAATTATATTCCAGATGAGGCCGAATTTGGGCCTTATACAGCAGAAAGAGTTGTCGAGAGGTAAAGTACTGCTTAGATCTGTACAAAAAGCCTATTTTACGAGCAGCTGTTTTGGTAGCTGACAGAAGATGGTCAACCCATGAGAGATTTGAAGATACAGTCATACCCAACAGAGTAATAGAGTCTGAAAACTTAAGAACTGAGCCATTCATACTTACAACAGGAAATGATCGATCTTTTTTGGCGGACATAAGGCAATACTGAGTTTTGTTAGCATTAAATTTAACTAGATTATTGCTTCCCCATTCGAGAATACGTTGAATGTCTTTGTTGATTGAATTTGCCATTTCAGCTTTAATTTCTTGATTTGACATAGAAGGTGGATTATCACTATGAGTAGACTGAGATGAAGTACAGTGAAGAGTGTTGTCGTCAGCAAAGCAATGGATGGGGCTAGTTGTTGAAGAAATAAGGTCGTTTATGTACAGCAGAAAAAGTGTACGGCGCTATAACGGATCCCTGTGGTACGCCCGCGTTAATGCTAACTTCTTTTGAAAAAAAGCCATCAAGTACGACTACGACACGTATTCGTCTTTTATCAAGGAAACTAGAAACCCAGTTGATGAGCGTATCATTTAACCCAAACGAGGTGAGTTTGGCAAGTAAACACTTATGCCAAACTTGGTCAAATGCCTTTAAGATACCTAAAGCGACTACAACTGTTTCACCGGACTGCTCTACTGTATTGTTCCAAACTTGGGTCACATATGAAAGAAGATCGCCTGTTGAACGACTTTGCCTAAACCCATATTGGTGGTCACTAAGGAGTTTGTTAGTTTCAAGGAACGTGAGCAGTTGCTGATTGATGGCCTTTTCCATGATTTTAGACAAAATGGAAGTGATGGCAATTGGTCTGTAATTTGAGGGATCGGTCTTATCACCTTTTTTGGGAATAGGTTGAACATTGCTAACTTCCATGATGAAGGAATTCCCAGAAGATATAGAGATCGAATAGAGCTTAGATAGAACTGGTACTAGTTCGGGGAACATTTCTTTAAGACAATAGCTGGGATACCGTCTGGGCCAGTCGCCTTATTGAGATCAAGCCTACTGATGATCGATTCCAAGAGCTTGTACCGAAAATGAATTGATTTCATAACGTATGAAGAAGAGTTGACTAGGGGCACATCTTTTCCAGAATCATTGAGACACGAGTTTGATGCAAACAAATCCACAAAAACGTTGGCTTTGTCTACAGAATCAGCAACTACCGATCCGTCAATAGATGTCAGGGGAAATGAAGATGTTCGAAAGTTTTTACTAATGGCTTTTGCTAAAGACCAAAATTTACGACTGCCTAAAGGAGATGTAGCTAGTTCATTGCATTTTTGTTGTTTGAACAACTTTTTAGTTTTAGTGATGACACTTTTGCAGATATTTCTAGCACCAACGTATTCTACATGACTGTCAACCGATTTATTAGATTTCCATTTAATGTAACATTTATTTTTTAAAGATATTGCATCAGAACAAGCCTTATTGAACCAGGGTTGGGAACGTGAATGACCTACACGGTACTGTTTTTTCGGAATGTATAACTCCATTCCCATGAGGATGACATCAGATACTGCAAGAGCGATGTCCGAAGAAGAGGACGACTTAAAACAATATTCACGCCATGGAAAGGTTGCAAAGAAATCCCGTAAATCACTCCATCGAGTTGACTTAAAACACCACAAGGTTCTATCGGTTTTGCGAACAACAGTGGAATTAGGTATAGTAGAAATGATTTTTATTAGACAATGGTCGGAAAGACCTAAAGGCGAAAGAACAGAAGTTTTATAAACAAGAGGGTTTGATGTAAGAAAGAGATCTAGAAGATGTGGAGTATGGTTAGGGTTATCAGGGATTCTTGTGGGTTCAGAAATCATTTGTGTGAGATCACATGAAATAGCAAATGTTTCTGCACTATGACCAGCGGGATTTGTAGTAGATGAAAATTGAAGCCAACTAGAGTTATGAACATTGAAATCGCCTACAAATGAGATATCGCAAGATGGAAACTGAGACAGGAGATA
The DNA here is from genome assembly GCA_036346205.1 of Vesta saturnalis. Taxonomy (NCBI): domain Eukaryota; kingdom Metazoa; phylum Arthropoda; class Insecta; order Coleoptera; family Lampyridae; genus Vesta; species Vesta saturnalis. The sequence goes on from JARFJB010001798.1 coordinate 935,758, forward strand.
GTCAACTTTCATACTAAGGTAATCGAAGAAGTCTTGAAAGTTGCTGTCATTAGGAGACCTATAAATGCAACAGTAGAATTTCACAAAATTAGGACCAGAATGTTTAAACCAAATCACGTCAAAATTTTTATTTTCTAAGGAAGAAACCCTCTTGCAAACAATTCTGTCCTTGATGTACGCACATACGCCTCCTTTATATCGAAAGTTAGAGTGAAGATGGTATTGAGGAAATTGCAGGTCGGGTGACTCGGAGCTTTCAGAGGAGACTTGTGTTTCAGATAGAAACAATATATCAGGTTGTAATTGTTCAAGATGTTGGTGAATAGCATTAAGATTAGACCTGATACCGCGGATGTTGCAGTAGTGAATCAGAAAGTTGATACATTCGATGACCGAGGTCACTTGGGCCCTGCCCTCCCGGACATCCGAGTGGGGCAGGATTTTACGTCCGGAATTTATAACCCTAGAAACCACAGCCATCTTATTTTTTAATTTGGGACTTTTAATCCGATAGGAAGACAGTGAGGGCGAGAAGGGAGAATAAGGATGAGAATAGATTAAGGATGAAGGAAAACGTAACCAGCAACCCTTACCGAGCTCAAAAAATCGGAGACCCAATATTAAGGAGCCCATGGTAAGGGTGGTGGTACCTCCCCGGCTGGCATGGAGTATACATACCTACCACCTATTATTATGATTTCAATCCTAATGTAAATTAATTCTAACAAAGAAATTCATTTTAAACTAAATACGACAAATTCTAATCCAAAATACAATATAAAGCAAACGATATCTCAAATTAATTTAACTTTATGAAGACACCTAAAAACGATAAATTTCGTTAGCGTGAAAACGAGAACTGGGTAAACAGAAAAAGAAACGAAAAGAAAATATACAGGGCGTTCAAATACACGTTACAAATTATCCATGTTCTGCCTATAAATGTAGTGGTGTCTGCAGATTTTCTAAGTGTGTCTTGTCCACATTAAGTTCAACCGTAATGTAGTGACTTAGAAATTGATGATTTATAATTTTTTTTGTAATGTAATTATGTGCATTTTTTGATTTTAACATGACTAACTTTTTTGTAACGGATGTTTTTAATAATGAAGTTTATGTAAAGATCTAATGCTTTTTTCTCTAATTATACCACATTAGTATTGACCTGCAAAAAATTCAACTATCCCTCAATTTTTTCTTCTGAATATGCTAACATGACTGTACTGTTAGTGTATAACCACATTTGAACAGGCAACATTTTTGTGTTGAGTCCACCCGTTTTTGGATTGAAGTGAATACAAACTTGTGAATAAAATACTTATCTTTTTTGGAGTTTTTTAATGGTGTACTTTAAATTATACAATCTAAACGTTTCGATGACACTTACAGTTATCTTCGTCAGTAGTAATGTTTGTTAAAAATTGTTAAAGATGTAGTAAACAATTTGTCAAATATTTTTCAAACTTGTGAATGTTTTAAATATAGTTAGTGCAGTGTGCATTGGATCTAATATACTTCAGTGCAAATTATTTCTTTAAATTTCGTTACTGTAAACGGCACTAATTTGCAAAAAAAGTTGAAATTAAAAAAAAAGGTTTTTATCTGTTGCTCGCAACTGTTTTAAATGATGTCATGGTTGTTTATTTCCAAAATATCGCATACACAATTAATGGGAATAATAATAAGTGGATTTCTTCGAAGTTTATCACTTAGTTACAAATATAAATTTGAATAATTTTGGTAAATAAGAATAAATTTATCATAAATGAGCTGTGTTTTACACTTTTTTTTAATAACTCTGCTTTAAATTTAGTATCTTATTTACTAATTGCGTATTTGCACTCTGATAATAAAATAAACTTATAAACTTGATCGTACAGTGACCTGATAAGTAGTTTCAAATTAGGAGAAACGAAGTTCCAGTTTGACATTATTGAACATTAAAATTAAAATAAAACTAGACGTTTTGAAATTGGCATTTAATAACTTAACTTAACTTCACCTTCACGCCATTACCTTGCGGGGTAGGCAAAACAATCACTGCCTCTTAGTTATTTTTCATTCACAATCTTTCTCCATGCTTTCCTATCTCCGCATACCTCCCTAGTTTCCACAAGATTCATACATTGTCTCTGACATGCCCTTTTATTTTTAAAACTCCTTATCTTTCTTTCGTTTATCATACATTCTACTACACTCAGCCAAGTTTTACGCGGCCTCCCATGCCCGGATTTTCCTCTAACCTCACCCACATATACGTTTCGTTAATCTTGTGTCTCAATGTGACCAAACCAACGTAATGTACTACTTTTATATCTATCCATCACCGTCTTTCCCTCACCACACTCTATCACTATGCATTCATTTTTTTATGTTGTCCCGTCTCGTTTTACCACATGCGCTTCTCAGGAATCTCATACCCACGGGATTGATTTCTCTTTCGTGCTTTTTGACATACCCATGTCTCACTTCCGTACAGTACTGATGGGACGAATACGCCATTATAGATTATTCGTTCCGCAGCTAGGCTCATGGTTTCATTTCTCATTATCGTCCACATACTTCCAACCACTTTCCTTCCTGCATTGACCTTTCGTCCAATCTCGCCCTCCATTGTACCATCTGCAGTGTACATTCTACCGAGATATACCAGCTCATCCACTTGCTCCACAATTTCATCTTGCAGAGTAAATACTCTACTCTCCTTTCCACCTTCCCGATTGAACACCATAATCTTAGTTTTGTTCACGTTTGTTTACCTTTAGCTCCATGCTCTCACAGACTGTATCAAACTTCCTCAGAGCAGTTTGCAGCCTATCCGCACTGTCACTTAATAAGACTGTGTCATCTGCATACACCAGAACTCGTACATTTACGTCACCAACCCTTACACCATTTGTATGGGTACATGCTTGTCTAACACATTTATCCATGTATACATTGAACAACCACGGTAACATCACACAGCCTTGTCGCACTCCTTGCTCAATATTAAAGTATTCACTCACACCTCTTCTCACCCTAACACATGCCGGACTACCGTTGTATACTGCCCTTATTCCATTTATTAGACCTTTATTTACGGCATATTCATTTAATATTTTCCACAGCTTCTCCTTATTCACTCTCTCGTATGCTTTCTCCAGATCTACAAACGCTCAGTACAACTTCCTTTTTACACTTAAACACTTTTCGATCACCTGCTGGAACAACCATCTGATCGACACCATCTTGGCATGAAGCCACTTCACATCCCAAATCTTAGTTTGTGTAGTTCTCTCGTACTCTATCAATCAGTATTCTTCCAAATACTTTACCAGGCACCTTACCCAAACTTATTCCTCTGTAGTTTCTTAGTATCCTCTATGTTCCTTACTTTATACAGTGGTACAATGATCGCTCTTCCAGCACGCTGCAACTTTTCCACATAAGGCATACATTGACATAATTCCACATCTTCGTATACGCTTTGCACCACCATACTTTAGCATTTCACCAATAATTTCATCTACGCCTGCTCCTTTGAGGTTTTTCAAACTTCCTACCGTTTTCTCTACCTCATTTATCCCAATATCCTTCTCAGTTTCATTCGTCATTCCTTCTATATTCTCCTTATTTAACCCTTCAGTCTTACTTTCCTCACTGCTGTACAACTTTCCGAAATATTCTTGCCAGAATTTCCTCACTCCTACAGCGTTCTGTTTTGGGGCACGTTTTGAATTTTTGACCCATTTCCAGAAGTTTTTTGTTTCCTTCAAAATCATTCTGCATTTTCTCTCCTTCCACAGCCATCACTTCCTCTTTACTTATTCTCACTGCCTCCTTTGCTTCTTTGTTTCTTAACCTGTACATATCATACAATCGCTTCTTCTCAGTCTCATTTTTTGCAGCAATCATTGCCTTGTACGCATGTTTTTTCTTACATACTATCTTTTTTACCGACTCTTCCACCAAGCACATTTTTTCTGTCTACGTACAGTCGCTGTTCGACATATTCGCGCGGCACAATTGACAACAGAGTTTTTCAAGCTTATCCATGCACTTTCAACGTCAGTGTCTTTTATTTGTTCGTTCCACACTGTTTCATTCACATTTCACGCTTTACTCACAACATCAGCGTATTTCATTCTCTCACCACCCACTTTTGTCATAAATACACTCTCGATACAATCAAAATGTGATCCGATCCGCGCATTACTTTTGTGCCTTTCACCAGGTTTTTAAGCCGTTTATCATACACTGTCAAGTCTATCATACTTTTAGATTCACCTCTTTGCCATGTATACATATGCACATTTTATGTTTAAACCACGCATTGGATACAAAACAGGCCTCTCTCCACACAGATGTTCAGCAAGTGTTCATCATTCTCCTTGACTCATTGGTCTCCGAACTTTCCTAGAATGCGTTCACTGTGTTCTCTCTGTACACCTACCCATCCGTTCATATCCCCCACTATCATCACGCTTTCGTTTGGCTTACATACGTTTAACACGTTCTCTAGTTCATTGCAGAAGTTCTCACGCTCTTGGTCTCTTTTTCCATTCACCGGTGCATAGCATGCGATAAGAAAAATTCTTCGAAACTCCACTTTCATTCTAACCCATATTACCCGGGGAGATACCAATTCGTACTGTTTAACACATCTTTTCGCTCTTTTACTTATGATCATTCCAACTCTTTTTGCGCCATGCACTTCAGTCTCAACTCCTGACCATAGTGCTAGGCTGCCGTCCTCCATCTCCACAGCATCCTTTCCTTTGCGCTTTGTCTCCGATACACACAAAATATCAGGTGTCTTTCGTACATTACATTCGCAATTTCAAATTCTTTATCATGCATACCTCTAACATTACACGTACCGACTCGCCATTCATTCCTTGCACAGTCGTTTCGACCTTGACCGCCCTTGTAGCCAGGTTGATCCGAGGCAATTATATTGTTCTCTTGAGTACTACCACAGCGAGCAGACCGGTTACTGGCCAAATCGTGCCCCGGACGATGTAGCATTCCCTACTAACGGTATCGTCCTACTACCGGACAGTTATTTGTCTACTTCCATTACATGTAAGGAAGTAAGAAGTAGAAATATAGACAGTACTGTATGAATCTCAAAATGTACATATATACATGTACATTTTTCTCTTACATACTCTGCAATCACACACACCACGTTTCAACCATATTGCTACCTACGCGATACCTGGCTCCGCGCTGCTCACCGGACTTGCTGTTATTTATTAGTGGCCAAATGATTCAATTATTATTTTTTTTAGCTTTCCGAGTTATAGTTATTTCTTTGTCATTTAATATTTATTTATCAAATCTGTTTTATTATTGTCGCGAACTGTGACAACTTAAACGTTTCCATCTTCTAGGTTTCTTTTTTTTTATTCCATTGAAGGGTACCCATAATGGCCCTGTTCGCTCTCCCGACATTAATAGTTTACTTTTAGGATTAATTAACGACTTTTATTGAAGAGTAATATACAAAGTAGTTTAATTTGCTACCTACTAAACAAGAAAATAATATTTTCAACGCATCATAGCTGGCGAAGTCTAGCACAGATTGGCTACTCCACTTAACAAGCTAGACATTGCATAAAATAAGTTTATGTATAAACACAATGATTGTATGCATACGTACGAAAGTAGGATAAATTCATAATAGACAGAATATGGAAAACAGACAGAGAAAACAAAAAACTTAACTATCAATAATATAATATTTACTGTTTCTTAACCCTTAACTACTGTAGATCATTTTTCTAACATAAGGACTGTTAGGGGTCAATATAACCGCCGTAAAATTAAGGTTATTTTTAATAATTCAAGATTTAGTTTGGGCAAAAATTATCCTGTGTCATATTTTTTCAACTATTTTAAAGAAAATGCATTAAATATTTTATGAACCGACGATAGTCGGTGTATTAGATAATTAAACAAAGTTATAGACAAAAATGTTACAAAACAAATAAAAATTCTAATAAAAGCCAAACTTTTAGTTTTGGAATAAAACTAGTTTTTTTTTCAGATTTATACCAATTGCAGATATTTAATTAAAAAAACATAAAGTTTATGTAACAAACGTCAAACAAAAATTGCAATAGTTAAACTATCGTAATTATATTTTTACATATTCTGCAAATTTTACTGCTGCACTCGGGACAAATTGGTTTTTTATGTATAAAACAACCAAAATATGTTTGTTTTCTTTAATTTATATGGACATATGTAACATGTTCTTCGTTGTTCTAGTCGTCCAATATCATGTTCCGGTGATATAATCTCAAAAACTTCTTTATTAAAAACCGTCCTTTCAAATGTTCTTGAACCAATTGGTTGGCAATAAGTTTTATATAATCTGTTTTTTCTATCACTTTATTATTTTTGTATCACTGGTGTAGCACAAAAGCATTCACACATCTACTAATCTAAAAAAAATCCATTGGCCACCGACGTGTTCTACGCGATTTGGAGCGTTTGGCACATTTTTCGTCCAACGTGTTCACGCCGCCTTTGGTCATGTTATAAAAATGTATAATTTCTGGTTTTCCATCTTCAATATTTGGATCATGGTGCATAGATGAGATTACAGGAACCGCCTTATTTTCATTAGGGACGTATGATAGTAGAGTAATTGTTTTTGAAAAGCCAAAAAAGGTTGATCCTATTTCTTGTCTTTATGAGGTAAAATAGAAATCGAGATCTCGCGCTAAATCTGTAAACAAACAGGCAAGTATGCGTATATTATCTGATCAAAAAGTTAAATAAAACGCTTCTGAATTTGTAAAGTGGATAAGAGGTCAGCAAATGTACCCCCAAAAATAATTAATATTTTATATCTTCAGAAAATGTCCGCTAATCGTAAATTTATAAAATACGTTGACTATTGTAAATTGATTCTATTAATATTTAATGGGAGTAAACATAAAAAAAAATTACGAGTCCCACTTGAAAAAATTCTGCCAACTCTAAACTTATGAAATACGTTAAAGGCCACGTAATGGTCAACCTGATCTTAATTCAATAATTTTTAAATGGCACCAAACGCCAAACTTTCCCCCAAACATTAAAAAAAAATTAACCATACATTTTTTCCCATTTCAAAAATTTTGCCAATTTTTAAACTAATAAAGTATGCTGAATACCACCTTGATGTTATTCAATTTTTAAAGCGTTAAAACTTACCTCCAAAAATTTAAAAAAAAAGTCTTGAAAAGTCTTGTAAACTTTGAATCCCCCCCAAACATTTATAAGTCCCTTTAGAAAACTTTGCCAATTTTAAATTCATAAAATATGTTATATATCAGGCAATAATTATGATAAATTTATTCCAATAATTTGTGAACGGGACAAGAGGTCAAACTACCCTAAAAAAATAGATGCTTTAGAAACTCATGCTAATTATAAACTCATAATTTAAAGGGGGCATGGGCTGAAAACTTGTTCTCCTAAAAGCTGAAATTCGTAACTATAAACTCATAAAGTACGTTAAAACATGTAAAGAAAATCCTGATGTTATTTAATTTAAAATTATGTTTTCGAAAACCCTTGTACATTTAAACTCCAGAACGACAACACATACATACTTGAAATTTATTTATGCTTGTTTTCATTTCTCCCGAAGCTGATTAGATTTTGGGAGAAATTCTGTGACGGGAGTTTATTAGGTACAGTTTTTGGTTATCAAATATTTCTGAATAAAAATACCAACGTATAGACCTTAAACATATCGATTAATTATATTCTACGCATTTTTTTAGTACGATGCGTAATTTAGCGGTAAAACATTCAAATGTATGAATTAATTTTTCAATGGTAAAGAGAAGTGTCTCTGATTTTTGGTTTAGATTAACGTTTGTTAGTTAATTGTTAAAACTAATTGGTACTTAACGCATTATGGGTTTTAAATTTTAGGTATTTATTTGTTAGTCAGTGTGCACATTACCCCACCTTTATGTACAAGTGTGTATTAGACCGTTCAAATAATATGTAATGCATAGAAACTATTATGGGGCAAGATCGTGATAAACAGAAGAATTTACTATTTTCTCGCGTTTTCAGAATTAGAATAAGTTGATTTGTTCAAAAGTTACAAACTATATTTAACTTAACTTAACATATCTTTCACGCCATTCCCTTGCGGGGTAGGCAAAATAATCCCTGCCTCCCTAGCTTCCGCAAGATTTATACATTGTCTCTGACATGCCCTTTTATTTTTAAAACTCCTTATCTTTCTTTCCTTTATCATACATTCAACTATATTCAGACAAGTTTTACGCGGCCTATCAGGCATGGTCTTTCCTCTGACCTCACCCACATATATGTATTTGCTTCGTTAATCTTGCGGTGTTCATTCTCTCAATGTGACCAAACCAACGTAGTGTATTACTTTTATATCTACTCATCATCGTCTTTTCCTCGCCACACTCCGTCATTATGCTTTCATTCTTTATCTTGTCCCTTCTCGATTTACCACATGCGCTGATCAGGAATCGCATACCCACTTCATTTATTTTTCTTTCGTGCTTTCTTGACATACCCATGTCTCACTTCATTACAGTACTGACGGGACAAACACGCCATTATAGATTGCTCGTTTCGCAGCTAGGCTCATGCTTTTGTTTCTCATTATCGTCCACACACTTCCAATCACTTTCCTTCCATCCATTATACCATCTGCAGTAAACATTCTACCCAGGTGTACCAGCTCGTCCACTTGCTCCACAATTTCATTTTGCAGAATAAATACTCTACTCTCCTTTCCACCTTCCCGATTGAACACCACAATCTTAATTTTGTTCACGTTTACCTTTAGGTCCGTCCATGCTCTCGCAGACTGTATCAAACTTCCTCAGAGCGGTTTGCAGCTCATCCGTACTGCCACTTAATAAGACTGTGTCATCTGTACACACTAGAACTCGTACATTTACGTCATCAACCCTTACACCATCGGTACATGCTTGTCTAACACATTTATCCATGTATACATTGAACAACCACGGTGACATCACACAGCCTTGTCGCACTCCTTGCTCAATATTAAAGTATTCACTTACCTCCTCTCACCCTAACACATGCCCGACTACCGTTGTATACTGCCCTTATTCAATTTATTAGACCTTTATTTACGCCATATTCATTTAATATTTCAAGCTTTCTCTATTCACTCTGTCGTATGCTTTCTCCAGATCTACAAACGCACAGTACAGCTTCCTCTTTATCCTTAAACACTTTTCGATCACCTGCTCGAGAGCAACCATCTGATCTACACATCTTATCCCTGGCATGAAGCCACCCTGCACATCGTAGTTTGTGTAGTTTCTCGTACTCTGTCAGTATTCTTCTAAACACTACCACGCACGCTGAGCAAACTTATTCCTCTGTAGTTCTTACAATCATTCTTGTTCCCCTTACCCTTATGGAGTGGTACAATGATCGCGCTCTTCCAATCCCTCGACACTTTTCCGTACATAAGGCATACATTGAATAATTCACACAAGCTTCGTATAAGCTTTGCACCCCGTACTTTAGCATTTCACCAGTGATTTCATCTACGCCTGCTCCCTTGCCGTTTTTCAACCTTCCTACCGTTTTCTCTACCTCATTTATCCCAATATCCTTCTCAGTTTCATTCATCATTCCTTCTACATTCTCCTTATATAACCCCTCAGTCTTACTTTTCTCACTACAGTATAGCTTTCCGAAATATTCTTGCCAGCATTTCCTCACTTCACATACTATTTCGTTGCTTATGTTAATCACTGGTTTTCCGTTTTTAAATATGGTCTTTTTCCCCCTATCTTTTATGATCTTCTCGACAGTTTTCAACGGGAAACCACATTTAGCAAATTAACTCCCCATTTTGCAATTTGGTACTCACCTTCAGTAGTAAGTACGGGTTCAGGTCCAGTTTTTCGGCTTTTTGACTCATTGACCCTTGAATGTAATCGATCTTGAATGCTAGATCGTGGAACATTAAACGTCTTGCTTGCTTCAACACTTCCTCCGTATATTGACAAACATTCCGTTTCTCTTTTCTCTTCTTTATGGTTTTTTTTCTTTATTAATGAGCTTTTTTTGTGGCTTGGCATCTGCAAAATTATTAAAATTTTGAAATTAACGACCATCCCACACTCATAGGCGTTAAATTTAAAAAAATTACCAAGCGGTTGACAAAGGAGTCATCAGGGGCTAGTTTTCGGCCGGTAATTTTGCAAGTCCAAACCATAGCTATTACTACGCATTAAAGTGGCCGACAACTGGCGATGACGTGTATGAAACTCATACATTTATGAGAGGAAGAAATAAATACTACTTCCTAATGAGTAAGACAACGGTAGCGAAGTCTTTTAAACTCAGTCTGAATGTCCGATTTATTCTCGTCCTATTACCGGCCCTTTAATTTTAGGAATGAAAGATGAAAACTCGAGGCAGTGTTTACATGGGAATTGAAATTTTATGCTGTCTAAATAGTGTATGGATACCCAAACTTACATTTATGGTATTAGTATTGTTGTACTTACTATTTAGAACAGCTAGGTTAACTATGTAGCGTCCCCCAGGTACCCTATCTTGAAAAGTGTAATTTGAACTTATTTGCAATAATGCAAATCCAAGAACAAAGCAATCGCTAAGTGATTTATCTTGATAAATAAATAAAATAAATTAATTACTCGCAAATCTCAAATCTGAGCAAAAGAATTGGCCGTCTAGTGGTAGGTACGTTGTGCTATTTGAATGAGATAGGCTGGATGAGGCAGGTAAACAATGAAACTACTCAAATTAAATTTAACGAGCTTTGCGCAGTGGTGGTTCCGTTAATGTACTATTGTGGGAAAAACCACCAATAAATCACTTATTCATAAATAAATAATTGTAACAAGTACATTATTAAATCAAATAACACAAACAATAAATCAGGTTAAAGTGCGTACATAATTATAATATTAAGAGAAAAATAAATAAAAAGCAGTTTAGCTACTCATAAACACAATAAGAAAACCATGTAGTCACACCCACAGTGGTGTCATAAATAAATCAGAATAAAGATCGTAATACCAAACGTGTGGCCCTTTAAAACCAATCAGCCGGTACGTATAAAATATAACAACAGTAAAATTGCACACGTGATAATAAGGTAAATGCAAGGAGAAATAAAAAAATAGACAAGGAATTTACACGTGCACAATTGTTTAATGACTACTAAAGCACAAAATTCATAGGTAAAATTACGACAAATTACATATAAAGAGAAATCCTTTCGTAGGCAAACAATTCTACTTAAACAAGCTGACACAAAAAACTCATTAAAACAAAACCTTACAAGGGTAAGTTGTAAATAGATCATAACATCGTGACCGATATATAAGTTTGAGTGCGTTAGAAAAATACAGCGCCCCTTTCTCAGGTAACCCATTCACCTATACAACAATAAAAATAAAATTCGAGATGTTTAAATGAACATCTGGTCCCGGGAGTATGTAAACGCTTGGCAATTGCCTATTACAATCAGTAACCAAGGATTATCCTGTACCCGTTCGCCAAGCCCACCTCTACATAAATATAAATATAAACAATAATGCTTATTCACCCAAATACAAGAGTGAAGGAGCCCTGCACTGTCTTTTATTTTAGCAGATTTCAGCTAATGAGCTCGCGTGCAAGGCAATGCTTGATTTTTAATGCGTTACATAGGCTTGAAAAATTATTTACTGCGTGCTTTCATTTATAAAAAATACCTACTTACACTTGAATATATTCCCTTACGTAAACACTTTTCCTCCAACACAAGCAGTTAAGATACGCGGTTTAAAACTCAGCGCCGCCACGATTAATTATAGATTAATTTTTGGAAAAATTTACATTAAAACATACACAAAAAGAAAAGAACGAATTAGGGTTTTAGTTTCACTAAAAGGCACAAAATTACAACAAATATTTATAGACCGAACGGTTTACAATGGGAGTTTCTAATTAAAACAATAAAAGCCATCCGGCTCAATCAAATATTCAAACGCAACTGCCTTTTCCTCCGATTTCAACTAACTATATTTACCCCCGAATTCAACCCCCGTTATTGCAAGTAATAATAAAAAAGAAACAAGAAATTATTTCGTGGGAACATTTTTCGCATTCCTAACAGAACGAAATCTTAATTTTAAAAATATGCATTCGTCCATAACAAACAAAGATGTCTTTGATTGCAGTGTGTACCGACGTAATTAATTATTAAACTAGTGTCATTTTTACATCAAGAATGTGCGCATAAGAATTTCCAATGATTCATTACGCCCCTTCAGTAAAGCAGTTTTTAAGCGTACACATGCTAGTTAAACCCCGAAATGTGTTTTTCAACCCTTCGCCAAATATCAGGTACACACATTCACACATTTCTTAGATAAAAATACCTAAAATAAAATATTTCGAAAACATTAACAAATTACGACGTAATATCAATATATTAAAAATCCACTAATTATTTTTTCTATTACGGTAACAATGGCGATTTGACAAATGTTTATTACAATAATAAATTTTTGCGGTTCGTTACCTACAGCTACTATTTGCACAAAGATACGACCGGTGTACAGCATGCACCACCTTAGCGCCATTTATGATTTGATATAATTAGTTACAAAATTATACAGTAGAGGTGCTGTTTGCTATAAAAATAATATGATAGTGGCCGAGAACTGGGGTAAGGAAAAAGAATAAAATTATGTTGTGTTTTACTATTTAACAATGTTTAACAACTAAGTGTCCGACTACTGGATGGTGGCCGGTAATAGGTTGGTTTACTCTAACTGATAATTTTAGTTGCAAAAAGTAGTTATTAATTTTTTGTAGCTCTCTTTTTCTTGTTCCGTCTTTTAATAATTTTGATGAGTTAATACACGCTATAAATAATTCGGTTTTACTTTAATATTTAAGCAAATATTATAATTTTATGTATTTAAGCAAATATCTTGAATTTTTATGCTAAATAAATTGAAGTAATTGGAACTGTGGCCAGTGTATTTCTTAATTTTGTAAATTAGTGGACTTTATATCCGAACTATTAAAACAAAAAATTTCCTGTTCTGTAAATAACTTAAAAACAACTTATTTGTAATAAAGTTCACAAGAATTGCTAAATTTCCATTTTATTAAAAACAATCTATCAATGTTGAACATTATTTTAAAGTAAGAAATTTGTAACATCAGCGCTACCATTGCGCAATATATGAAAATAATCTATGCGTAAAAAAGCGCATTAGTAATGCTGTTATCTAGTGCACTGTGGTAGCGACCTTGATTATCCGGGATAATTTACAACCAAGGTTGTTTACACTTAATTTCCTTTTTTAAATAGTTCCGATTAGAAATTCGCACCTTCACATACAAAACCCAATTTTCCAAGTTCTGATTAATTACTCCATTAACTTTTTTGTGGATAACTCATGTCTTGCTTTTAACAAATAAGATTATAAGCCCGTTTTTTCTTTACGATTGAGATTTTTGTTTCAGATTCATAAAGTTATGAGAGATTATTATAGGACAGTTCATTAAACAGATTAGAATTATGGGTCAATTTAATTAAACAAATTAACACATATTTAAATAAAATTATTGTTAATTATCCATAATTTTCATTTTTAAGGGCAATTGAAAAGTCAAATTTTGGGGCAAAATTGATTTATCTTAAAAATGCAACTATGTTAAATACCAATCAAGGTTAATACTACTGACATAATTATGCTTTTATGTAATTATTTAAATATTCAACTTTCATTTTTTCTGATGTATAAATTCCGGTTGGTCTCCCACCTTTTTAAATTTATTCAGTGATTCATCCACTAAATTAGAGATGGATCAATAAATTAGTGTAATATCTTAGATATCTCAAAATCAGTGAGTGCGCAAATAATTTTTTGAAAGTTTAAATCTAAAATAACATTCATGCGTGCAATGAACGGTCAGACATTTGACAATTTAAATTACATTCTCGTTACTTCTCCCTCCTTTTTCGGTGTTTCGTAAGTGATTGTAGCACAACTTGGTTAGTCATTCATTAGTAGTTAGTGCATGTTGTTGGTGTACGTGTTCCTCCGAATATTTGTGACAGCGTTTTTGTTTATTTGGATAATGAGTGATTGCTATTAAATTATGGTTGTGGTTAGTTTTAATTTACAAATTTTGTTATTGAAGCTCAGTTGGTGATATCAATTACGTACCCCTTTGGCATTTTATAATTTAGAGTAGTTTTCTTGAAATTTACATTTTTTTGGTGCGTGAGTGAGCCAACCAACGTAAACGTTTATGGTATAATTGTGAGTTGGCGGTTGGGTTTTAATTTTTATATGTAAATCGCATATGTTTACTTGAATTTTCCTGTCCAAGACGGAAGTACGGATGTTATTACAGACGATAAAGCGCCAGACGTTTTATTCCGGTTCTAAACTCTCCCCTTTTTAATTATGACTTATTATTGAGAATTGTACAGAGGGTTCCGCTTTTAATTTTCTGTTTTAAAAATTTCGATTAACATAATTTGATCAAGTATAGATTGCTTGCTTATCATGCCATTATTTTGAGTATGTACTTCGTTCAAGGTTGTGGTCAGAATTTCATTAATGGTTAATGTCTATTATTAATTTCATATTATAGATTGTGATTATATCTTTTTTGTAATTTTCCGAAATTGAATTTTAGCAAGTAAAACCGGAACTAATTGTCATTTTTCAATTAACTTTAATTATTTCTTCTTTTTATGGGTAAAGTTGAAGAAAATGTTACAGACATAAAAATTATAAGGAAATATAACCAAAGGAAACCACAATGTCCTGTTCTTATAGTCTTTATTTTTGGTTACTAAATTAATTTAGATATATTTTAATGTCTGATAATAAAATCTTTTATGTGATTTTGGTTATTAATCTTAACACAAGTTTTTGATTAATTTTATCTAAGTTGTTAAGAAAAGAGGCAACGAACTCTGTATTAATTATTTCTCTGCACCGTGACCTCGAAATTTGATATATAATGGAAGAAATTGAAATATTATCTTTTGCATGAACAAAACGCGGACATAAAAAAATGGCGATAAAAATTGGACATTAACGTTCTTAAGAGGTTTCTCATGTTTCAAGTATAAAAAGGACAAATCTGATGTTGGTTTTGGTTTATGTACATAGTATGAGCTTAAATTAATAAATAAATTCTTCATTCTGTAACAATTTTTGAAGAGCAAAACAAATCGCTAGAATCTATACGTTATAAACCGGTTAAAAAGCCAGGATCAAGACGCGATCAGTGTAGACATCTTCTGTCAATATGGAAAAGTTTAACATCACACTCACTCAGAGAAATTACAATTAAAGTAATCCTAGCTTAACCCTATGTCCTGAAAATATTCTTTTTAATGATACGGAATACCGGCATATTTGACCTTCAATTTATATTCAATATGGGTATTATTTACGGCCACGCCTGTTGGAGGGCCTACTGCGATTTAACTGATTATTAATCAGACTTTCAATCTAAGATGAAAAATAAGGGTAACTTTGGTAGTGTTGATGTCTTCATATTTTGAAAAAGTAGATTCTACTTTTACTAAAATTGCGGCTAAAAATTTAAAATTGTACTCGCCGTAGTGAACGGGTTGTTTAACCTTGTACCGGGTGGCCTAATGAGAATGCAAAGTGCTGTTTCTCCGAAACTATTCGTCGTAGAGAATTGCGGTAAAAAATGTTATTACTAAAGTGGCCAAAAAAAAAGACCGTGGAAAATATTTTCAAATTTGCAAGGGGTCCGTCTGGGGGCGTAACCGCCATCCTAAACTTTTAAAGTGATTTTTTACTGAAATGTACTACCAAAAAATTATATGCTTTTTAAAGTTCGGCTTTATTCGAGTAATTTTTGTTTGACGTATCTATTAAAATAATGTGGTGGGAGGGTGATTCGGTGATTTTTTAAATAAACAGCTGTAACTCCTAAACGACTAAACTGATTTTAATAAACTTAGTCTCGGTGGAAAGAGAATTTATTGCTCCATCAAATCCATCTTACCTGTAATATGTCTAATTTTTAGTGATGCCGCTAGAGCGCGTTTTTTTTATATAATATCAGAAAATTGCTAAATTCTCTAAAAAATTAAATGCAAAAATTAAATAGGTTAGTGAAAACCGCATCTCGATATCTTATTCATACCCTAAAATATGGAAAAAAGAAAATTTAGTTATTATATAATTTGAAAAAGTCGATATTACAACTGTATTTATTCTTATTTATTTGTCTTTTTTCAAGATTCAATGAAAAATTTCATCCTTTTATAATTATTATTCATAATTTACCGAATTCTTTTTATTAATTTTATTTATGGCCCCTAAAAAGGACCGATTGTGCAATAATGCCTACTTAAGTAGGCATCAAGTACCTACTTAATGCCTACTTAAATGCTCGAATTGTCTCCCATTGACCTCGATGCATTGTTGGAGCCGCTCATGCGTGGACATTACAGCAGCTTCAACTTCTGCTCTTGACAGGCTACGAATGGCCTCTCGAATTCGTACTTTCATGTCGTCTCTGGTTGTTGAAGTTTCGTAAACAATATCTTTTAACCGACCCCATAGATAAAGGTCCAAACCGGTTAAGCCTGGGGATCGGTTTGGTCAAGGAAATAGACTTCCTCATCCAATCCACCTCTGGTGATACATTAAATTTAAGTGTTCTCGCACATTTATTGAAAATGTGCTGGGCAACCATCTAGTTGTAAAAACATATTTTGCCGTAGCTGCAAGTGCCCATCTTCTAATAAAATAGGCAATTGGTTTACGAGAAAATCAAGAAACACGGCACCACTTAGTGGGTCGTCAAAGAAATGGGACCTATAATAGTTCCGTCCAGGATGCCACACCACACATTAACACTCCAACGACCTTGATGTTGGACCTCGTGCAATCAGTGAGGATTGGTGTTAGACCAATAATGCATATTATGCAAATTAACGTTTCCATCACTTTTTCGGATAAAAATCCTCTATTTTCCCTGATCATGCCCAACATCCAATGAGAATAATCTATCCGTCGGTCAAAGTTTTCGTCATGTAATGTAAGGCTTGATGTAAAACCATATGATATGGGTGCATTCTATAAATTTTAAATTACAAACACATTGCGAAACATGTAAAGTAGTATTTTCAGTGACATATGAACTTTTGAATAGTAGTTCGTGACATATCCAACGCTCTCGTACTAACGTAGGTCTATTAACCTGGCACCCCCACCATGTCAAAAATTTTGGGCTTCGTATAGAAATTACAGGCTTTTATGTAATTATTTAAATATTCAACTTTCATTTTTTCTGATGTATAAATTCCGGTTCGTCTCCCACGTTTTTTAATTTATTCAGTGATTCATCCACTAAATTAGAGATGGATCAATAAATTAGTGTAATATCTTAGGTATCTCAAAATCAGTGAGTGCGCAAATAATTTTTTGAAAGTTTAAATCTAAAATAACATTCATGCGTGCAATGAACGGTCAGACATTTGACAATTTAAATTACATTCTCGTTAGTTCTCCCTCCTTTTTCGGTGTTTCGTAAGTGATTGTAGCACAACTTGGTTAGTCATTCATTAGTAGTTAGTGCATGTTGTTGGTGTACGTGTTTCTCCGAATATTTGTGACAACGTTTTTGTTTATTTGGATAATGAGTGATTGCTATTAAATTATAGTTGTGGTTAGTTTTCATTTAAAAATTTTGTTATTGAAGCTCAGTTGGAGATATCAATTACGTACCCCTTTGGCATTTTATAATTTAGAGTAGTTTTCTTGAAAATTACATTTTTTGGGTGCGTGAGTGAGCCAACCAACGTAAACGTTTATGGTATAATTGTGAGTTGGCGGTTGGGTTTTAATTTTTATATGTAAATCGCATACGTTTACTTGAATTTTCTGTCTAAGACGGAAGTACGGATGTTATTACAGACGATAAAGCGCCAGACGTTTTGTTCCGGTTCTAAACTCTCCCCTTTTTAATTATTATTGAGAATTGTACAGAGGGTTCCGCTTTTTAACTTTCAACATAATTTGATCAAGTATAGATTGCTTGCTTATCATGCCATTATTTTGAGTATGTACTTCGTTCAAGGTTGTGGTCAGAATTTCATTAATGGTTAATGTCTATTATTAATTTCATATTATAGATTGTGATTATATCTTTTTGTAATTTTCCGAAATTGAATTTTAGCAAGTAAAACCGGAACTAATTGTCATTTTTCTTCTTTTATGGGTAAAGTCGAAGAAAATGTTACAGACATAAAATTATAAGGAAATATAACCAAAGGAAACCACAATGTCCTGTTCTTATAGTCTTTTATTTTTGGTAATTAAATTAATTTAGATATATTTTAATGTCTGATAATAAAATCTTTTATGTGATTTTGGTTATTAATCTTAACACAAGTTTTGATTAATTTTATCTAAGTTGTTAAGAAAAGAGGCAACGAACTCTGTATTAATTATTTCTCTGCACCGTGACCTCGAAATTTGATATATAATGGAAGAAATTGAAATATTATCTTTTGCATGAACAAAACGCGGACATAAAAAATGGCGATAAAAATTGGACATTAACATTCTTAAGAGGTTTCTCATGTTTCAAGTATAAAAGGGCAAATCTGATGTTGGTTTTGGTTTATGTATATAGTATGAGCATAAATTAATAAATAAATTCTTCATTCTGTAACAATTTTTGTTACTCCTCAGGTTGAAGAACAAAACAAATCGCTAGTATCTATACGTTATAAACCGGTTAAAAAGCCAGGATCAAGACGCGATCAGTGTCAATATGGAAAAGTTTAACATCACACTCACTCAGAGAAATTACAATTAAAGTAATCCTAGCTTAACCCTATGTCCTGAAAATATTCTTTTTAATGATACGGAATACGGGCATATTTGACCTTCAATTTATATTCAATATGGGTATTTTTACGGCCACGCCTGTTGGAAGACCTACTGCGATTTAACTGATTATTAATCAGACTTTCAATCTAAGATGAAAAATAAGGGTAACTTTGGTAGTGTTGATGTCTTCATATTTTGAAAAAGTACATTCTACTTTTACTAAAATTGCGGCTAAAAATTTAAAACTTTACTCGCCGTAGTGAACGGGTTGTTTAACCTTGTACCGAGTGGCCTGATAAGAATGCAAAGTGCTGTTTCTCCGAAACTATTCGTCGTAGAGAATTGCGGTAAAAATGTTATTACTAAAGTGGCAAAAAAAAGACCGTGGAAAATATTTTCATTTAAAGTGATTTTTACTGAAATCCACCTGGTAAATGTACCAAAAATTATGTTTTTAAAGCTCGGCTTTATTCGAGTAATTTTGTTTGACGTATCTATTAAAATAAAGTGGTGGGGGATTCAGTGATTTTTAAATAAACAGCTGTAACTCCTAAACGACTGAACTGATTTTAATAAACTTAGTCTCGTTGGAAAGAGCATTTATTGCTCCATCAAATCCATCTTACCGTAATATGTCTAATTTTTAATGATGTGATATATCAGAAAATTGCTAAATTCTCTAAAAATTAAATGCAACAATATGACTTTCTTTTCATAAAATGTGACGAAATCATCTCTAAATAGGTTAGTGAAAACCGCATCTCGATATTCTTATTCATACCCGAAAATATCGAACAAAGAAAATTTAGTTATTATACATTTTAAAAAGTCGATATTACACCTGTATTTATTCTTATTTGTCTTTTTCAAGATTCAATGAAAATTTCATCGTTTTATAATTTCTAAATAATAAAAGTTTTCGTAATTTCAAAATTAAATGTAATAATATAATATTTGTTTTTGAGAGGTATTATTTCAAATTTATCGAATTATTTTATTAATTTTATTTATGGCGCTAAAAGGAACGATTGTGAATAGGCATCAAGTACCTACTTAAATGCTCGAATTGTCTCCCATCGACCTTGATGCATTGTTGGAGCCGCTCATGCGTGTACATTACACAACTTCAACTTCTGCTCTTGACAGGCACGAATGGCCTCTCGAATTCGTACTTTCATGTCGTCTCTGGTTGTTGGTGGAGTTTCGTAAACAATATCTTTTAACCGACCCCATAGATAAAGGTCCAAACAGGTTAAGCCTGGGGATCGGGGTGGTCAAGGAAATAGACTTTCTAGTCCAATCCACCTCTGGTGGTATATTAAATTTAAGTGTTCTCTTGTAAAAACATATTTTGCCGTAACTGCAAGTGCATATCTTCTAATAAAATAGGCAATTGTTTTACCAGAAAATCAAGAAACACGGCACCATTTAGTGGTTCATCAAAGAAATAGGGACCTATATTAGTTCCGTCCAGGATGCCACACCACACATTAACACCCCAACGACCTTGATGTTGGACCTCGTGCAATCAGTGAGGATTGGTGTTCGACCAATAATGCATATTATGCAAATCAACGTTTCCATCACTTTTAAAAGTGACCTCATCCATCCAAAGAATTTCGGATAAAAATCTATTTTCCCTGATCATGCCCAAAACCCAGTGACAGTAATCTATCCGTCGGTCAAAGTTTTCGTCATGTAAGGCTTGATGTAAAACCATTCTTCTAGCCGAGTCTCTTCGCAACTTTGGTCGAACGCTTCCAGTATTACGCAAATTTGGCACTAAACGCGGAAAAAATTCTCGCATCGCGTAGACGCCGATCTGGATATCGAGCTGAGTATACTCTCTTAGTTAATGCCGCATTTAGAAGACATTCAAAATATACCGCAATCATATCAACAGCTTCAACATTTGTAAAAGACATTATAGTTAGTTATAAGGACTTATTTGTGCAACAAACATAAATTACACTGTCTGTCAAATTTTAATATTTGTTTACAAGTTCATTTTAGGTATTTGTTTTTTCTTAATGGCCTACTCCTAATACTCCGCCTATTCTGCAGTTTCATATTCTATGCATTGATTATTATGCCCCACATGCTTTTTTTTTTAATTTTTGAAATTATGAAAATTTTTACTATTTAAAAATTATAAAATGATGAAATTTTTCATTGAATTTTGAGAAAAGATAAATAAATAGGAATAAATACCGGTGTAATAACAAAATTTTTTTCTTCGATATTTTAGGGTATGAATAAGATATCGAGATGCGGTTTCACTAACCTATTTAGGGATGATTTCATCTTATTTTTATGAAAAAAAGTCATATTGTTGCATTTAATTTTTTAGAGAATTTAACAATTTTCTGATATTATATACAAAAAACGCGCTCTAGCGGCATCATTAAAAATTAGACATATTACAGGTAAGATGGATTTGATGGAGCAATAGATGCTCTTTCCAACGAGACTAAGTTTATTAAAATGAGTTCAGTCGTTTAGGAGTTACAGCTGTTTATCTAAAAAATCACTGAATCACCCCCATCACTTTATTTTAATAGATACGTCGAACAAAAATTACTCGAATAAAGCTGAGCTTTAACAAGCATATAATTTTTTGGCACATTTACTAGGTGGATTTCAGTAAAAAATCACTTTAAAAGTTTGGGATGGCGGTTACGCCCCTGGCGGTGATCTTGCAAATTTGAAAATATTTTCCACGGTCTTTTTTTGGCCACTTTAGTAATAAAATTTTTTACCGCAACTCTCTACGACGAATAGTTTCCGAGAAACAGCACTTTGCATTCTTATCTGGCCACTCGGTACATACCCAATATTTTTATTTATTTAATTTTTTATGTTAAGTAATTGGTTTAAATAAAAATATACTAGGAGTCTCAGTTGTGTTGTTCCAACGTCATATCTACGTTGTTCCGAAAAATTAAAAATCAAAATTTTAAGCATTTTATATACATCCAATGTCCTCAAAAATAAGCATAATAACAAGATTCAGCAACTTCCGGTTTGACCGGAAATGCACCTAACTTTTGAAATTTAAATGACACCCTGTATATTTAATTCGAAATTTGAATTCTGCGCAAAATTTCCTTTTAAACGGTGCATCATAATTTATATTAAGGCTTATAGTAATGAATAAATCAAATTTAAAAAATATTAAATTACTTCATTTAACCCAGTTATAAACTAAGTTATGTATTACTGAAACAATTACAGTTCTCGATGCTTCCGGAGCAGCATTCAATTTCGTTTCTTATTCTATTTTTTAAATCATCTAAATTTAAAAATGGCGTTTGGTATACTCTCCTTCAAATAACCCCATAAAAAATAATCTAAGGGTGTTACATCGGGAGATCTAATGGTCCATATGTGCCGATCCACCGGTTTTGAAATAGTTGGGTTAAATAACCAGCTACCGTAGTAGAATTGTGTGCGGGTGCTCCATCCTGCTGAAAGTATATGTTGGTACGCATCTTAAGTGGGAGATCTTCCAATAGCACAGGCAAATCGTCTTGTAGCAATTCTAAATAATTATTACCAGTTAACGTACCTTCAGAAAATTTTGATCCAATTATAACTACGTCAATGATTCCGCACCATAGATTAATTCCCCAAATTCTTAGAAAATTAGTTTCCTGTATACAGTTCGGATTATTTTGAGACCAGTAAGGGCAATTATATCTGTTCACTATTCCATTGTTGTTAAACCGGCTCTTATCTGACCACCAGATTGAATTAATTATACGATCTTTTTGTGCTGTCGTTAACCACGAAAGAAAATTAAGTCTTCTATTATAATCTCTCTTCTAGTCCTTGGTGTAGTAGATGGATTTTATATGGTTTAAATTTGTAAATTTTTAGAACTCGTTGTATGGAAGATCGTGATATATCGCACTTTTTTTCAATTTGTCTTATAGAAATATTTGGATCAATAAGAACTCTTCCTAAAATATCACCACTGTGACCATTATCAGTAGCAGTCTTTCTTTTAAAAACAGTTTGTTTCTTGGAAAAGGATCCACTTTTGGATAAATTAAATGCTAAGTGGGTAAAGTACATAGCGGTCGGCATGCGTCTGCCGGGATAACGCTGTCTGTAAACATTTAACGCCTTCGGCGGTTTTTCGATATTCCCCATAAATTAAGATCATATCTAATTTTTCTTGATTTGTAAAACCATTAATATTCATCTTGAATAATTAAAAACAAGTTTAAATTTACAAATAAATAAGTTGTAAACACTGTCAACGACAACTGTTAAACAAACAATTAACTTACTTCATTTGATTAGAACGCCTACTTAATGGTGCATCTAAACTGTTTCAGTAATTCAGTGTTAAATAGTGATTTAATACCAATTTTTTTAAATTTGATTTATTCATTACTATTAAGCCTTAGTATAAAGTATGATACACCGTTGAAAAGGAAATTTTGTGCAAAATCTCCCGATGTAACACCCTTAGATTATTATTTATTTATTTTATTTTTTTATGATTGTGGACCTGAACAGGCTAAATTAGGCCTATCGTGCTAAAGCACTCAGGAACACTTAGGAGGATGGATAGAGGGATAATGAATTGCCAATAGATGCTTATGAACAGCTACCTTAAATTTTCTCATATCATAAGTGAGAGGAAAGCAGGAACTAGGGAGATCATTCCAGAGTTTAGAAGTCGTGTTTGGCACGACAAGTGGAGATTTGTACTGCATACTGATGATGTGAATGAGCGAACCGAGTGTTTCTGTGAAAGATAGCCGAGATGGTATCAAAGAATATAATTCAGCAGCGCAATAGCCGTTGTAATAACGATAATACAAAGAAAGAACTGAAACCATCCTTCTATGCTCAAGGGACTGTATGTGAGAAGTTAAGGACGGGCTTATAACTACGCTCTCTTTTGAATACAATCAACGATATCGAGAGCGTATTGGGGAGCACTAACCCAGAGGTGAGAATTATATTCCAGATGAGGCCGAATTTGGGCCTTATACAGCAGAAGGAGTTGTCGAGAGGTAAAGTGCTGCTTAGATCTTACAAAAGCCTATTTTACGAGCAGCTGTTTTGGTAGCTGACAGAAGATGGTCAACCCATGAGAGGTTTGAAGATAAGTCATACCCAACAGAGTAATAGAGTCTGAAAACTTAAGAACTGAACCATTCATACTTACAACAGGAAATGATCGATCTTTTTGGCGGATATAAGGCAACACGAGTTTTGTTAGCATTAAATTTAACTAGATTATTGCTTCCTCATTCGAGAATACGTTGAATGTCTTTGTTGATTGAATTTGCCATTTCAGCTTTAATTTCTTGATTTGACATAGAAGGTGGATTATCACTATGAGTAGACTGAGATAACTACAGTGAAGAGTGCTATCGTCAGCAAAGCAATGGATGGGGCTAGTTGTTGAAGAAATAAGGTTATTTATGTACAGTAGAAAAAGTGTAGGCGCTATAACGGATCCCTGTCGTACGCCCGCGTTAATGCTAATTTCTCTTGAAAAAAAGCCATCAACTACGACACGTATTCGTCTTTTATCAAGGAAACTAGAAACCCAGTTGATGAGCGTATCATTTAACATAAACGAGGTGAGTTTGGCAAGTAAACACTTATGCCAAACTTGGTCAAATGCCTTTGAGATATCTAAAGCGACTACAACTGTTTCACCGGACTGCTCTACTGTATTGTTCCAAACTTGGGTCACATATGAAAGAAGATCGCCTGTTGAACGACTTTGCCTAAACCCATATTGGTGGTCACTAAGGAGTTTGGGATTATTTGAAGGACAGAATATATCAAACGCCGCTTGTAGATTTAGATGGTTTAAAAAATAGAATAAGAAACGACATTGAAGCAATCAATGCTGCTCCGGAAGTATCGGGATCTGTAACGTCTCGTGAACTTTTACATAGGGCAGAATGTTGCCTGGAACAGCAAGGAGGGCATTTTGAACATTTACTTTAAAGTTTAAGAATTCAATGTTTCGTTAGAACTGTTTCAATGTTACATAACATTAGTTTATTTATAACTGGGTTAAATAAAGTAATGTAATATTTTTTTAATTTGATTTATTCATTACTATTAATCCTTAATATAAAATACGATACACCGTTTAAAAGGAAATTTTGCGCAGAATTCAAATTTCGAATTAAATATACAGGAAGTGCCTGAATCTTGTTATTATACTTATTTTTGAGGACATTAGGTGTATATAAAGCGCTTAAAATTTTGATTTTTAATTTTTCGGAGCAATAGAGATATGGCGTTGGAACAACACAACTGAGACACCTAGTATACGGGTTCACTTACAGATATATGCGCGAATAAAATGTACATTTGAAATTATACAATTTTTAAGGAAGCGCGATCTTAATCCACGATCACCGTATTGAAAGGGGTGTCGAACCCTGTTATACGGGTGTTCCATTATATTTTGACACACCTACAGGGTTTATTATTTGAGATAGAAAAAAACTTTAAATACAATAGTTGTAGGATTCTAATTATAAATATTATCTTTTAGGACTATCAAACTTTAAAATATCTCATAAACTGATGGAAAAATAACCCAACTTACATTTTTATGAACGGAACACCCTGTATTTTATTCGACAATGAAATAGATGTTTTTAAGCTGATCTCAAAAATATATAATATGTTAACATTTCGTCCAGCCAATTTAATAATAGAGTTTAAAATTTAAAAAATACCGTAGACTTCAATTATTTGTATCCATGGAAAAATTAATCTTGAACATTATGATATTGTTAATGACTGTCACAGCATTAGTAATTAAATTCAACCTTTAATTTTTAATCAAAGTTGGAACTTTAAAACCTTAAAATGGGTTATTCGGAAGAAGTGAAATATGAAATAATAAAGTTGTATTACACTAATGACCATAGCGTTTCGAGAGTTAGATATGAGTATCGAATTTATCCCAGAAGGAGAAACCCATCAGTAAACACCGTGAAAAAGGAAAAGTGTTAAGCGAAAAAATAGAAGTCAAGCAATGCTGACGATCATCGTAACTTACTGGCCGTCATAAATAAATGAACACAATTTTTAGAAAACGTGCATTTTTATTCCCATTAAGAAACGATGAAAATTTCAGCAAGATACAATAAAGATTAATCAAGTAATCATCGACAATGAAACAAAAACTCTTTCTTTTCATTTGACATTAGTTACTTACGCGTCAATGTTGTAACATTAAAGTTGAAATAATGCCTCCTGTACGACATCCTGCAAATTTCCATTAGTTAACTGAGTTTGAACGTGGCAGAATAATCGGTCTATGAGAAGCCGGATTATCAATTCGTGATGTTGCCCCTCCTGTGGGACGCAGTGTCGCCACCATTTCCTTATGTTGGCGAAGATGGTCAGAAAATAATGAGGAACGACGTGCCGGGGTCCTAGACGCACCATTGATCGTGACGATCAACAAGGGAAATTGGTGATAGATGGAGAGGATTAACTGATCATCAAATCTCCTTACGATCGACGTATCGAAGAATTCGATCTTTTGGACTCGGATCATACCGATCATTGCTTTGTTTACTTCTTTCCACGCCATCGTACTGCATGGCAGCAATGGTGTAACGAGAGGTTGCATTGGAATGTGCAATGGAATCAAGTCATCTTTAGTGACGAATCTCGATTTTGTTTATGGGCTCATGATGGTCGCCGATTGGTTAGAAGACGTCCTGGAGAAAGAATTTGCAGTTTTCTGCACAACGACATACTGCTCTCACTAAAGGTGTGATGGTGTGGGGGGCTATCTGCCATGGAAGCAGATCTCCTCTAGTGGTTACTGAGGGACCATTACATGCAAAACGTTCTTGAACCAGTATTACTGCCATATCTGCAAGAAATAGAAAATCCAATTTGTCAGTAAGATAATGTGCGACCGCATACCGCAAGGGTTGACATGGAGTTTCTAAATACTGCTAATGTTGATCTGCTTCCATGACCTTCTCGATCGCCAGGCTTATCACGAGTCGGACATTTGTGGGATATGGTAGGACGGAGAATAAATAATCTACATCCACTATCAAACAATGTAGATGTCCTTCAACAACGGATTTTAGAAGTCTAGGACAGTTAGCAGGTTGACATAGATTCATTCATTTCAACTATGCCTAATCGGCTAGCTAAATGTGTGAGAAACAGTAGAGGGCCGGCGCATTATTAGTGTTATCAATATTTGTATCTTGCTAAAATTTTCATCGTTCATTAATAGGAATAAAACACTCGTTTCTGAAAATTTCATTAAAATACTGGAGCGTTTACTGTGTGTTCATTTATTTATGGCGCCCACTATATTTTACTTTATTTTGAAGGTATTTTTAACATGTTCTTTATTTGAAAATAAGAACTGCTTTAATTTTTTTTAGATAATCCTAAGGTATCTATGAGAGATGCTGTAAATTATTTGAACACATCCTTAAACAAAATTTATAGAAATTTACACTTTTACAAGTACCATCCCTATAAATTTCTTCCCGTCCAGGGTTTAAGCGAAGATGATAAGAGGCAGCGTTTAGATTATTGTCAGAAAATTTATCAAGACATGATCTGGAGGATGGGAACGTCTTGAATAAAAACCTTTTTTTTCGGTCGGATGAGGCAAGTTTTACTACGACGGAATGTTCAACAGACATAAACAGTTTTGGGCCAAAGAAAATCCGCACAAAATTCAAGCTGTCAGAATACAGGGACGTAGGTCAATAAATGTCTAGTGTGGTATGCTACGGATTAGGGTGGGTGGGTGGGTGAGTGCGTGCGCGCGCGTGTGGGTGCGCGCGGCGCGTGCATGGTGTGCGTGCGTGCGTGTGTGTGGACAAAATGTACATACCCTCCGTTTACAAATTACCTAATTTTTAAGGAAACTCGCTTTTAATGCACACCACCCTATCGAAAGGGTGTTGAACCCTGTACATTATTATTTTTATTTCTTTAATTATGTGTTCAAAGTTTTTACTAGTATGGCGAATAAAAAACGTACGTACCTCTCGTTACGAAATTACATAATGTTTAAGAAAACGCACATCCACACGCACACGCATCATCATGCCCGATCTTGACGAGACTTGGCCAAAAGTTGTAAAATGTAAAATAAGTCGATTTAGCGCTAGTGCAAAAAATGTCGATTGCATAACCTTCTACACCTACATATGTATATGTAGGTTGGAAGATAAAAATATGTATATAATGGTCTTTTTCACTTCGGGTATCTTCGGAAATTTTAGCTGCTCGCATTGGCCGCTGTTTTCACACCGGTACTTAAATGTACAATCAATCTTTCTACTCAAATACATATATAATGAATAATTTTGTGCTACCTTCTTTCTACCTTAAAAAGGAATTTTATTTGAATTAATTGAGGCTTCTTTTTTAATCCGATCCAAACTTCTGATTAATGAACTTAACGAACATTTGGAATTTTTCTTCCCTCCCCTTTCCCTTTTCAATTTTTCTTCTCCTCCTTTCCCTTTTCTATTTTTTCTTCCCGTTTTTCCCATTTTTCCTCTCGGTTACCAGCTTACTGCGGTGTTTTTCCGCCAACGCCGACATAGGAAGGCGTTTGCAATACATTGCAACACCAGACAGTTTATTTAAATAGGGCCCATCTCTCAAGAGTAAAAAGGTGCCTTTTGGATTGGTCATTACAATAATTCCATGACAAAAGCACTTAATTGAGAAACTAGATATTTAAATAAAGTATTAATAATGGAAACATTTTAATGGTAAACCGACAAAGCACCTAATTTCTTACCATAGTTTACTGTTTACTGACAACAATGTTGAATTTTTTTCTGAATAGCAAGAGCACTTAATGCGAGAGCAGAGTATTTAAATAAAATGTGAATAACAGAATAATTTTAATCGCTAACCGAAATGTTTTAAACATAATTTACTTTGTGAAGCCCCCCGCTGAATAGAATCTTGAATTGTTTTCGAAATGGTTTGAGTGATTAATTCGGAAACTAGTCATTCAGTTAATGCGCATATTTTCATGTCAAACAGTAAAACCACCAATGTTTTTAACTATTGTTTAGCCCTGAAAGGTGGATCTGTTGACGCCAAGGCTCAACTTTTTCTAAACATTAAGAATACTTAATAAGATACGGGATGTTTGATAGTGTGTCAATGCTTTAGTGACAAACAGGAAGGTTAATTTATTCTTTGGACTTGTGAACCATGTATCTAGTAGTTTAAAAGGGGTCATTTTGTTTATGTATTAGCGCTTATTCATGTAGTTCTTGTTACGCATAAAACGTTTTGACGTATTCAAAGTTGGTGGGGGATAGCTTTTCGTGACAAACGTTTGAAGCAATAAATTTTTAACATTGGCACTTAATTAACGCCTCATTATGAATTGAGTCACAAGAAATTACGGAACGCAGGAGGGCGGGGAGGGGGCAACGTAATGAGAATTTATACACCTATAGGTACGTTCAAATTAGTAATACAAGCTACTATGTCTCATGGCTGAAACATTTTTTCTATCTTGAATAATAAAACCTTAATGAAGGCAGTGTATATTTTCTGTTATAAATTTTTCTAACGATGTGTAGTTAGTTACCCATTTCATGTATAGATTATCATTTCATGTACACTTACGTTAAATCCAGAAAGTCGATAATTGCCAAAAAAAGATTACTTAACAAATTTTGTAATTCAAGATGCCGAATGACTGACGTGCGTACTTGTTTGTTGCAAAATTTAATCTTAATGTTTTGTTTGTTTTTGTATGAATGTTGTCTTAACTTTGCAACAAACACTTCGGCGCTGTTGTCACAGATATACTCTTGTACCTTAATTAGTGACGGTTATGGGGTCGTCCATTAATCAAGTGACTTTAAGCGTACCTTTATCACCTACCCCTGCCTATAGTTGGTGTGGTTTTCAGCCCACTCCTTCCAACATGACTTGACGAATATTTTAAATTCGTTTTTTGTTAATTTTAAATTCGTTTTTTGTTAATTTTAAATGTACTTCAGAACAGCGTCACTTTTGAACTGACTTTTACTAAACATATTTCAGAAATCGATTTATGAGAAAATATAATACAAAGAGATTCTGAAACTGAAGTTATCGTTTGAGATACTATAAGTTATTTGTTTTTAACGCACGAATAAGCAGTTCGTAAGTAAATTATGCAATTAAAAATATTTTTAAATATATAAAGAAAAATATTACCTGGAGTGGGATTTGACCCTACGACTTGTACTTTTTTAGAGTACCGCTCTGCCAACTGAGCTATCGAGATACGAGCCCCAATGGATGCAAGCTTTGTCTTTATGTATGTCGAATAGGTGTAATTTCTACAGTCAACTTATTGATACTAATGGAATGTGAACCCGCAACTCGCTGGATTTCAAACATGCCAAATTTTTATTTACATAATTTATTTACGAACTGCTTATTCGTTCGTTAAAAACAAATAACTTATAGTTTACTACTAGTATTGATTATAACGCAATAAAGTTTTCAATATCAGTCACGTTGCTGTCGAGTGTGTGAAACCTAACGAATTACGTGCTCACATTCCATTAGTGTAAATAAGTTGACCGTGATCTCATTATATATGGAATTTACACCTATTCTGCATACGTAAAGACAAAGCTTGCTTTGGTTGGGACATGTGTCTCGATAGCTCAGTTGGTAGAGCGGTACTCTAGCAAAGTACATGTCGTATGTTCAAATCCCACTTTCTTTATGCATTTAAAAATATTTTTAGTTGGACATACTAATCAATTAACACTCACGTGATATGTTTCGAAACCCTTCTCCTTCCATCGTGATCTATCGTAATGTTATATAACTCCTCTTCCCCCTGGTTCGACCCTCACGCTATTAATGAACGGCTTTTTACTAGGTATTGATATCTATACCTTTTTTGTGTAGCAACCAAAAATGCAATTCGTTTTTAATGTATTTTGTACATTAATAAAAATATGGGCAGTTGTTAATGTTAATTATAATGTATGCAACTTAATACTAATAAGCCGGTTCCCGGTTCGATCCCCAGTTGGATGGTCTAAAAATCTTTGATGTTTGAACGCAGAGAGTTAAAGATCGCTACCGTTATAGTTAATACACTCAATCCGCACTTGCGGTGGAATAAAAGTACATTTTTTACTTTTTATAATTATTTCTTGTTAGTTATATTTAAGCCGTACTTTGCGAAATCGATTTCTGACTGACGCAAGTGCACTCGAACGCAACTCATGGATGAATGCCTAATTTCACGTTAGTGAATTTGATTGCTTCGTGTCTATTAGTATAAATATTACCGTTTTGATGCATAAATTTAAATAAAATGTTAATGTTTAATTATAACAATAAAACCTTTTATTTTATAAATTAAAAGGTTTTAGTAGCACCCAGAAAACCTTCAGCGCAAATAGAATGCTGACCGTGATATTGAAACAATTAAAATACAAATGTATCACAGTTTAATTATCATTTTCTAAATGTTATATATTTTAATTAACATTTATATATTTAAATTTAATTTCATTAGAATATCAGTACGATCTTATGAAAGACATTATATGTAAATGATTCTGGGGAAAACCAGGGAAAAACTCAATTAACCACTTTGTTTTAATATTATAATGTAGGTAATTAAAATTTGTTTTTTTATTGTTGAATTTTCACGGTTAGCCTTCTATTTGCGTTGAGGATGTTCGGGATATTTCCAAAACTGTTAATAGTGTTTTAATTTATTGCAGACTTAGTTTTTATTCGTAT
The DNA here is from genome assembly GCA_036346205.1 of Vesta saturnalis. Lineage (NCBI taxonomy): Eukaryota > Metazoa > Arthropoda > Insecta > Coleoptera > Lampyridae > Vesta > Vesta saturnalis. Next base: position 967,431 of record JARFJB010001798.1, read on the forward strand.
TATGGTAATAGTCACTATGGTATGTTATTGTAGTGAAATGTTTCTTAATGTATAAATTATACACGAATTTACATTCAGAATAATCATATATAAAAATGTTGTATGTATACTTTTTTATAATCTACTATTATAGTTTTCATTTGGGGAAAGTCTAAGTTAAGTTTATATTTATTAAATACTCGAAATAATACATTTCATCTGCAAATTTGTGTTACTTCACGGAGTGTCTCACAACCATCTCGTCCAGCTTGACCATGTCCTGCTCAGCCTGAAGGTGTGTTGAAAAAAATGAATATCTTTTGAACAGTTTAAGATAAATTCATGAAACTTTATATTAATGTTAATCACATTGATTACACGTTACACAAACACAAAATTTAAGTGTGTTACAGTTATCCGTTTTAAGATGGCAGCATTTCAAAGTTATATGGCTGACCGACACTATATATTTTAACATCATTTAATATAAAACGAATTAATATCAATATCTGATGTTAACTAATTTATTTAGTAAATGCACTGTTTGTAACGATATAAACGGGTGGTAGAACGGGATTACAGATAAAGTTGGCCTTTTTGCCCCGAATAGTCATCGTATGGGAGTGGGTATGATGTTGATAAATTTTGCACATCCAGAATAGTAAATCGTACGTAAGTCAAAGTAGGGGATGAAGACGTAATCAGATCGGTTTAGGGCGCCAGAATGTTTGGTAGTCAAAATAAGGGACGTCGTGCAAAAATTACGAGTACATAGCGTGTCTAAACATACAAAAAACATACGCTTACCTACCCGCAATCAATCCCAGGTGTACTGGACAGCAACTCAGCAAACCACCTGAAATAGGGCTTCAAAATAGCACTACACGCCTGACAAATAAAAGCGTGTTAATCACTCAATAATGTTACGTTACGTTACTACATCTCAGTGTAAATAATTAGGCATTATATAATAATCTTAATAAAACAAAAAAAAACATCACCTTTGTTGAATGCACTCTAAATGAATTAATAATCAACTAGAAGTCAAATAAAACACTGAATATCATTAACGCTATTACTCAATAAAGAAACTGCCACTTGGTTACGTTAAAACTTAAGCTCCTAAATTACCGGTAAACTTGCAATTTGCAAAAAAAAACTTTTATGTAACACAAAAGGGGTTTTCACAGAATTAAAACAATTTTATAAAACCTAAACAAAGCTGTAATAAGATAAGAATATACATGTATACATACGATAATGCGTATATACGAAAAGATAAATTCTTAATTGGCGACCTGGCCAGAATTCTGCGTAACGCCGTACTAAATAGCTTAACCTAAATATTTCGTGGATTATTTAACCACACTACTTCAGGGTCAATTGCCCTTTAATACTAAGATGAAGGGTGTGAAGGCGAAGCGTCAGAATTATGATTAATTACAATAAATAAACCCAAGCAACAACTTAATTTAAAAGGTACACGACTCCGCTTTCAAACCTTCGTTAACAAAACAAATAATTCGAGGTACACACACAAGAAATCTTGTAAATACTCAATAAAACACAATGTTATACTACCTTACTGTCTAAATTGGCACCTCTTCTGTGTTACAACAATCGAAAATGAACCAGGTGACCGATTACTGCTACTACGGATACGGAATCTCCCTAGTCTGACACAAGATGATGAGTGATAAGGTTGACTATTTGTTTCTGTACTCAAACGTTTCCTTGATTGAATCTCGGTAAAATGTCACTGCATTAACTAAAAACTTCTTTTAAAATAGTTTTCCTTACACTACCAATCCAAAAGGTTATTAACTTTATTTAAATAAATATAATTTTAATATACTGCGAAAGTTTCTTTGTACTTCAACACGCCCTGCACGGCAATTAAGTGGCACTTCAAGAACGTTAATTTAATAAATCCGCAAAAGCGACATAAACCAATGAGGGCACAGAAGCACTAATATAACACGACGGTGATCTCTAGGTAACTTGATTACGTAAAATCGAAATCGGCGCTAGGTCTTGTCCTTTGGTGATTGAACAATTTCACTTAAAATCCCTTCACAGGTTTTCTTCAAAAGTAGATAACTACCCTCACAACACGAAAGTTCGTTCGTTAAACACCAAAAGGTCCAATATATCAACGTTCTAATCAACCCCTTAAGCCGTAACAACAAACGTCACAGTACTACTACTCGGAGCGCTGTCAGTTTCAGAATCCCAAATTATTACCAAAATCCATTTTGGATTTTGAATCCCACTCACAAAAATCTCATTTAATTTAGTTCCACCAATTAAGAAACGGAAGGAGAAGATTTGATACCCCTACACACAAACTTCGTTTTCAACCGTAAGGACTCGATAATTTTCAAAATTCCAAACGTCAGCAGAATCAACGTGAAAAGTATCTCTGTATTTTCATTTAAGTTCAAGCAGTTAGTCCCACATTCTATCTTTATGACTCAAAACCGACATACTCAATATTAAGCTGAACCACTGCAATCACTCGACTTCTTATCACCAGAACGATATCAAATACATTTACATCTACACTCTTTCTTTAAGTTACTTAATTTTACAAAACTTTCTATAAAATTTTAAGGAAATCAAACGAAATAAACATTATTTAAACTTATATACAACTTTTTACAGATAAAACGTTACTCAACATTCAATAACCGGGGAATAATAATGAAAACAAGCTCTCAAACTTTAAATATATTATTACGAAAAACTCAATAAATTTAGAAACCAATTACCGACGATTTCAAACCTAATTCCTATCATAGTTAATTCCTTAAATTACGGAATAGTAATTCACAAACAAAAAAACTTAAGCTCGAAACACACCATCCTTAAAGGTCGCGACACACGTAAAACAAATTCATCCATACAGCTCAACTCAACAGCAACAATCTGACGGTAAATCGCTAGAAAATCGTAATCCTATCACATGTTTAAAAGAATAATACTTATTTAATTGTAACTAAGGTCGACTAACTGGCGTATCTTGATAATCCATTATCGCATAGCTTTGGGGAAAAAAAATTATAATAAAAGTAGAACACCGGCACTACTTTCACTTTTTGACCTTGGGGATTCCCAAGTGTTTACATTCTGATTACTTATTGCGAGAAATTTGAACTGGTATTCTAATAAGCGGGTCTAATGCTAGCTTATAAGACAGGTATAAGGCTTCGAAACTTGCTCTCGAGGCTTAGACCCCAGGCCCTTTGGCGGAAAATTTGAATTCTAATAAGAGGGGCCCTAATGCTAACTTGCAAGACAAGTATAGGGCTTCGTAACTTACTCTCGGGACTTCGACACCTTATCCTGACCTCTAGGTGTAAAATCTGAATTTGTATTTAAGTCTCTGTAGGTTAAGATGGTAAATTTGAATCTGTATTCTAATAAGGTGAACCCCTTGACGGGGAAAATCTAAATTTGTATTTGTCTCTGCATTCTGTTTGGTTATGGTTATACAAATTAAAATTTTCATATTTTCGGATAATACACGAAGGCCCACGAACAAGTTCCAATCACGACATGGGGCGAAGAGCCGAGAACAAGTTACGACGCCCTACACTTGCCTTACAATCCTGGTTTTGTTCGGCGAGGGTTGGAGTGGGGTCGCCGAAAGCCTCGCGTCGCAAAATTTTACTTATATGAAACGTAAAACAAACAACTGTAATGCATATATGTAACCATTTATTGCATTTGTTTTCTGCTTAGACCTTGTATACATAATTTTAACTGTCAACCTTTAATATTTACTTTTAATTAATATGGGTATTAACTAATGTATTAGTGCAACTTTAATTTTCTACTTATACCTTGAGCAAATAATTTAGCAGTCGACCTTCAATATTTTACTTTTAATTGATAGCACCATTAAGGGGTACACAAGGAAGCGTAAAACAGACTATAATGCATATTTGTACCCATTTATCGTATTAGTGCATTTTATTTTCTACTTAAACCTTGTACATATAATTTTAACAATCAGCTTTCAATATTTACTTTCTCAAGGTGAAAATCATTTTTGAAGCATGACAACATAATTACTCATTTATATGTATAATGTTGTAGGTGACTTTTTCTCAAGGTAAAAATAAGTACGTTGTTGTAGTAAAAATTGTATATAGGTAAAGGCCACGACCCTCAATCGGATTTAAATATATATAATAATTTTAATAACAATTACACAACCTCTTTTATAATAAATAAATGGGTTACGAAAGATAAACAACGTTGTAAAAAAACAAAAACATTTATGCCCGGTCGAATGATATTTAAAACTTCATATTGGATAGAGATAAACATTTTGTTAGCTTTAAAAATACCATGGCCATCTGCCTCTATCAATAATACGAAATCATTTTCGTTCATATTTAATTTTTAGTCTCACGCTACCTGTAATAATTCTAATAGACAAATACCTTTTAATTTAAAAACTTCAGGTCTCTCGCTTCTATAAAATATCAATAATACAGGATCATTTCAAAATACCTTGTAAATTCTATATGTACTAATTTAGCTGTTCGCTAAATCTGTAACAATGGAAAATATCACATTATGAAAACAAAAACATTTATCCCCGACTAAATGATATTTAAACTTCATGTTAGATAGACATAAACAATTTGTTAGCTTTAAAAAATACCAAGGCCGTCTGCTTCTATCAATAATACGGTTTAATCATTTTCATTCATATTTAATTTTTAGTCTCACGTTACCTATATAAATTTTAATAACAATTAAGCTACCTCTTTATAATAAACCCATCACAAAAATCACATTGTAAAACAGAAACAGTTATCTATGCCTCAATTACGTTTAAACCCAGATAGACATAAATAAAATAAATACATGCTAGCTAAAAAATCCAGAGCCACCATCACTTCTATAAGATAATGCAGTTTAGCTATTTTCATTCATGTTTAATTATTTTAACCTTACCACGCATTATATTAATAGATATAAAATAAATACATGTCAACTTAAAACTCCAGGCCGCCCGCTTTTATAAAAATATCAATAACCTTGATACATGTTAACTTAATTAAAAAAAATCCAAGGGCTACCGCTTCTATAAAATATCAATAATACAAGGTCATCTCAAATATCATCCATTACAATGCATGAATCATCCGTTTTTTATGTTGAAGGTGACTTTATTTATAATCTCGAGGTCATTACTCAGATATTAAAAAAAATTTGGACACAATCGTTTAAGGTCTATGTTTTTATATCTTTGACATATTTTTGATTGAAATCAAAACTGGCCCTAATAAATATTAATAGTAATAAACATAAATAACATCTTTTTATTATGAAAAAAACACTTGTCATCATCTTTGCATATTAGAATACAATTTTCCGCTCAAGACCAACTCCGGGGTCAAACCCTAGAGTAACTCCAAAACTAAACCCGAGGCTCTCAAGGTCAAAAATACGTACTACCCGTGGGCGGCTTTGGGAAACCCCAAGGTCAAAAGTGAAAGTGGTGCCGGTATTCTACTAATAAAAGTGCACATGAGGAAAACCTATAAAATAAGTTTCAGGTTCGTAGGACGACCGTTAGGCTGCGTAATAGGTGCACTAAATTAATAAAATAAAATTAAAGTACGACGGGATTAAGTTTCTGGGTAATTTTGGAATGTTTTGTTTCATTAGTCTACGTCTTGAAATAAAGTGGTGGGGAAAACGTAAACTTTTTTGAAAAAAAAAAGAATAAATAATTGCAGTTTGCTTTAACTCGTTAAAGAGCTCTTTTTTCCTCTATTAATTGTGCTTTAAACTATTCTGTACTTCGGATAATCGACAATAGAGAGCGCTTTTAAAAAAATTCTAGTGTCGGTGGTCAACAGGTTAGACTGCTTATGATAATAATAATTAAAGAATTAAAATTACGCACATACTTCAGTACTTAAATTATGTACTTAGTAATAAATCACAATTAGTATTATGTTTGTAAAATTATTCATTATTAAACTTATTTACATGATATTAATTTATAGTCATGCTTTTGTTTACATGCATTAGAATTCTCAATTAACAGCATGTGCTGTATTATGTGAATAAATATAATTTATTGTAAAGCTTTAGAAAGTTATGGACTGTATATACTGGGTGTATCCGATGTTAGGGTTACTCCTATAAACTTTGATAAAACATTTGTATTGAAAATTATTAGAATGAATTTTTGTTCAGGTATTTTGCCAGTGTTTTGTTTTGTTCGCTTCCTGTTCGCTAGAGACGGTCTCAACTCTGCGTATAGGAGTGGCTCTAAGATCGTTACACTCGGTATATATTTTGAAATAAAGAAAAGACACAGGGTATGTCCTAATTTCATGCTGAATGTCATGGGTCTTTACATCGGGCATTTAAGAAGTGTCGTTTTAATATAGCCGCTGAAATGATTCCTCTTTGAATTGCAGAATATTTAAATTTTTTTATTCAACACTGGTCTATTTAATACGGTCTCGGCCGATTAAGGTTTTATTATTTAAGTTAGAAAAAGTGTTTCAGGCCAAAATAGTAGACAAAAGCGGCGTATATTTTTAAAAATTAGCAACTTGTATATAGGGTGGTTGCGTAAATGCAATGGACTACATTTGTATTTTTTAAGTGGTACCCCCTGTATATTATTACACTGTTGACTTCTGCTCACTTTTTCTATCCCCACAATAGGTTACACTGAGTGCTTTAAATAAGGTAATCAATTTTTTTTTAATTTTGTGGTAATTGGTAATAGGTTCTTGTATTTTAACTATCTTGTATACAGGGTAGGTCAAAACGCGATGGTCATATTTTCTTATTTTAAAATGGGACGTCTTATGTATTATAACTTCATTCGATTCATTTGATGTTTTTCTGCTATTTCTGTTTATCTTTCCGTATATCTAAATGCAATATTTTTCTAAATGTTTGCAACGCTCTGTTAAATAGAAGATTTTTAACTAGGTATTATTGTAGGTGGCTGTGAAAAAAAAAACAAACTGAAATACATTTTTGTATGTAAAAACTTTTTAAACGTTTTCTATGTTCTTCTCAGCATCGATGAAAGTTTGGTATTGCAGAATCTAATAAGACCTTTCAGGGAAAGACCCGAACAGTGTGAATTTTGGAAAATGTTCGACATGGTTATTATCGAAATCAATTAAAGCATTTGTTTTAAACGGAAAACTGCTTCAAAGGAATCTAATAACTTTCTAATATACAAGGTGAAAAAATTGAGAAAATGTGACTATCGCGTTTTGACCTGCTCTGCACATAAGATAGTCTTGTATTTTAACGAAACACTAGAATCTATTATTAATTTCTATAAAATTAAAAAAACGTTGATTACCTAATTATGTGTTAACATATTTGGCCCAATCGTTTATAGAACAAAAATATTACATAAAAATGGTTATAATTTCTAAAGCACTCAGTATAACTCATTGTGTGTTGTATTGTGACAGAATTAAAGAATGCAATAATATACAAGGTGTACCTGTTAAATAGTTTAGTGTCTCCTGCATTTGCATAAGACCCTATTTGCATATAGTTATTTTTAAAATATACACGCTGCTATTGTTTAATAATAAAATCTTGGTCGACCAAGCTCGTATTAAATGGACACAATGTAGAAATGCTTTGACACTTTAAATGTGTTTATTGTTTTGTAAATTTATTACAATTTTTAATACATTCACATTCATAATATGGGAAATCTTTTTTTTAGCGGAGTTCGTTGAACTCTCGAAAAAAGTTAAAAAGTATAAAATATATAAATGATCATTCATAACGAAAAAAATGATATTCTTAAAAAAAAGTCTTTTAATATACTTGGCCCTGCATTAGTACTGTCGTCTTCTATTAACGTATAAATTTATATAAAATACCACGTGTTTCAAAATGAATATCGGGGTTTTAAGGCTTTGTAGTATTTATTACATTTAACTTATAATTATAAATAACACATCAAATTAACGTGCAGCTCCAACAGTTTTGTTGGTTTGTGCGCAAGCGCACTGTTTCCTCTGCCTTCTGTTAGAAAGCGCTTGTAGCAAAGATAGCGACGAGGAAACAGAACGCTCTTTGTGTTTTACAGTTTGCTAAGACTTAATCTGTAGTTACTGTGCAACATGCATTCCGTATTAAGCTCAATTGTAAACCTGCAAGTGACAGTAACACCCGTAGATGGTATCATCAGTTTGATGACACCGACTGAGTTTGCAAAGAGAAAAGTACGGGACGACCAAGGGTGAGTGAAGAATGTGTTGAGCGAGTGAGAGAGTCTTTCACGCGTAGCCCCAAATCAGTTAGGAAAGAACTATTTGAGTTGCTCTTTAATTTCATGTATTATTTATAACTAAGTTACGTGTAAAATCTTAAAACCCCGATATTCATTTTGAAACACCCGGTATAAACAGAAAGTTACCCCATTAAAAATCTCAATAGATAAGTATTTTAACTATGAATATGAAATTTAGCACATGATCAGGTATCGTCAATGACCGCATTTTGAATTATTTTCAAGTGTACAGCGTAAGTCTTTAATACGGGGTGATTCAAAAATTGTTTTCTACAATGGAATACTCTATTATTACATTTTAGAGTAACTCTTAAAACATCTTTAAAAAAACATAAGGCATGTCTGTCCTAAAGATAACCGTTTTTTTTTTTGTAAAAAATATCAAATTTAGTTATACCAGATTCTTAATTTTTTATCTATTGCATTGCAATGTTATTAACTATCAATATTGTACAGGGTAATCGTTTTTTTCTAAACGAACCATTTATTAGTATGTTCAATCGAAATCCTATAGTTTTCTCTATTGATTTGTATAAATAATAACCTCACTTTTTTAATATGTATGTTCTATACCTAAATGTCGTTTGCGAAACAGTTAATAAATTTTTTCCTTCGTTTTTTTTTGGTTTCTTTGAAAATAATTAATGTTTAAATAAATAGTATAACTGTATTGAGAGCATTTTGCTTGTAGGTATTCAGGTAACAGAACCAATGCTTTCTAAATTTGGTATATGAAAGAAAAATTAAATATCGAAAAACTGTTAACTTTAGAGCAGACATACCTTATATAATTTTAAATATTTTTTAATAGTTACGCGAAAATGTTACAACATCCAGGGCATTCCATTAAAAAAATTTTTATTACCCCTTTAGTGCATGGTTTTTCCTTTTCACTTGGAAATTTTTGTTTAAATACTAATAGACACCCAGATTAGCGGTATTAAAAAAGTTTTCCACCATTTTGTCGCTTCAAATTTGAATAAATACGTCCGCAACTCCTGATGTGCATCATGCAGTGACAGAAGTGGAGCTAAGATAAAAAACTTATCTACGGCGCAGGTTTTTATTTTAATTTTATGATAATGTAAATTTTATGATAATCATCTATCACATTATGATAATTGTAAAAACATTTTTTTTTGTATGGAAACATAGATTCTGTTTACGTGGACATAACTTTAGTATTTCCGCGGCAATCTGCATTTTGAACCGATTTCTTTTTTCATCCCAGGTAGGCCATTGATCAGTTTTATCCTTTATGACTTACTAATGCGGTCTAGATGCAGCACTTTTTTTCTTTTTTGCTGGAAGGATTATTTTCATAGAAGTTGGCCTTCCTCTCTTAGGTGTATCTCTAGCGCCTACCATACACTGTGTTTGGGCTAGTTCAGTCCAGAATTTTTTCTGGGTCGTTGGCTTCTCTGAAATTAGCGCAATGAAGCAGCAAAGCATTTACACGTCCTAATCTACCAAGTGGTGGAGTAATCTAAAATACATTTTTTTTTGCTTTTTATACGAATTTGTTGCCTTCCTATATGGGAATCCATCATCTCTACTCCACCCATAAGGTGATTGTAAATTTTTGTTTCTCTTTCTTATCCCATCTTTTCAAATTTTCTTTGGATAATTAGCGCAATGAAGCAGCCAAGCATTTACACGTCCAAGTGGCGGTGTAATCTAAAATACAATTTTTTTTTTTGCTTTTCATACGAATTTGTTGCCTTCCTATGTGGAAATCCATCATCTCTACTCTACCCATAAGGCGATTGTCAATTTTTACTGTTTCTCTTTCTTATCCAATCTTTTCAAATTTTCTTTTGGATACACTCCGCACAAAGTTGAGCCAAGGTATACGGAGTTATTGTCTACCTATTCATTAGTATAGTATGCTCATCAATTGAAGTGGTATACTCATCCACTGATCCCCTATCTTTTTTGCAATTAGTGTATAATGGCAAGTTGTTGATTCTGTCTTTCCTGAATGTGCCAATGGCAAACATTTCTTGAGATTAGAGGTAACTAAATAGGGGAGTCGTTGAATACCAATTATCAAGATATAGTTTCTTGTTCAAATTGTTTGGCATTCTCTTGTCAAACTAATCGAACACATTTGGATACAATCCAAGGTTGGTCTTCTCAGACTGCATAGCCTGCTCTTCGTAGCGCAGAGAATGTCTAAAAACATCTATTTCTTTAGTTGTGACGATTCTGGCCTTAGAAGGTTTCTTTGGAGTTGAATAATTACTGCTTTCTGAAGCGATTTTACTTAGTAGGTTGTCGCAAAAAAAAATTTGAAAAATTGGTATGGAATGTCAAGTCCGTGATCGCAGTTTCAAGTTACTGTGATCCCATTTAATTTTCAACTTGTTTGATTTACCTCGATTTGATTTTGGAGCGGACCTCTCCGGCTGATCACTGATTATTGCCGAACCAGATTGCGAAGGTTCCTTTATAGTCTTAGGTATTTCACCACTCTTTGGAAGTTCCATGAAAACGGCATCATCCAGTTTTCGTAACGATTCCTCATCATCAGGTATACTTAATTTATCCTACATCAACTCAACGTCACTAGATTTTTGCATATCCAACAGTGCTACAACCTCCTTTCTTCTCATTTTCATTTTATCGGTGATTAAAATAGTCTTCTAAATCCATGTTTGTAAAGACAAACCACAAAATTACTAAAATATGTAATCAAGAACACAATGCAATTTCAACCGGTGTGATATAACTCAGATACTCTAACGATCGAATAAATATTATTACACTTTTTAATTTGTGAATTATTAAAACTTTTAACGTACACACAGTAAAATGTTGCCTTGAGCATTACTTATCTAGAGTAGGGCTCTTACCATCTGAACTATGGAGGGAGCTAGTTCCACAAATCCTAAACTGTTATGTGCCCTACTAATTTTGATGTTATATAATTCTTATATATATATATATATATATATATATATATATATATATGTAACCAGTCACTAGTAGGGTACATACAGTTTAGGATTGAATCGAGTGGAACTAGCTCCTCCGTAGTTCAGATGCTAAGAGCCCTACTCTAGATAAGTAGTGGTCGTGGTTCAAGTCTCACTCGAGGTAATCTTTTACTATGTTCTGAAGAAAAAATATTAGAGATAAATGCTACAGGGTGTTCAAAATATATGTTCAAACCTGCGAAATTTGAAATTCAAAATTATCACTTTTCTAAAATAGAACACTAATTTTTACGTTGTGTTAAAGAGAATCAAAAACTACACAATTCTTCATAAGTACATTCTATACCTATCTCTCACTGTTTTTAAGTTATTTTGATTTTTTCTGTATTATTCAATATTTTAATGGGTTTTCTTGTGATTAGTCGCAGAGGCCATGAAATTTGAAAATAAGAGAGACCAAAAGTTGCATTAAATACTAAACACTAACATAGATATAAATTAACTCCAAGAGAAAATATCATAAGAACTTGAAATAAAATAAACGAAGATTCTCACATTCATAGGATGATTTAACAGTTACTAATGAGTTGTTAAAATATATTCCAAAAGGTGTCCCTGCTGCTTAATGCATACGTTTAGTCGTTTTATTATGTTTTATCTCACGTTTCCCAGCATCTCCAGTTTTATCGTTTCACAAGCGTCTCTTATCCTATCTTCCATATCTGCTTTTGTAGTGGGATGTGTGACATATACGCGTTCTATAATATATCCCCGTAAGAAGAAATGTGATGGGATAAGATGACACTACCTTGGGGACGAAAAATTCACGTTTTGCAGCCGTAGCGAGATGAAGGACGTTAGGCGAACTTCTTGGAGGAAATGAAAGTCAGTACGATCAGTCACAGAAGTATTAAAGAAATACTGCCCAATAGTTCTATTTATAAGATAAACAGTCAACTGACAAAACTGTACTCGTATTTCGAAGGCATCATTGCGTAATTACTGGTATAATTCAATATGGTAGGGATGATACTTGTATTTTCTAGTTGTCCGATTGATGGTTGATTGTGACGTTTGACATGATATTGCTGTCTTACGATTACTGACATGCGGGTTTTCTTCAATATGAAGCAGAATCTTACGTTCTTTTTCTTGGTTAGTGGTATTTCTATTCACCACATAATCCACGCTGCCAGCAGAATCGAATCTCTCATCAATTTTCCGACTGGACTGGGGTCGAGCAGGATACTTCATTCTTCATCACCTTTGAGCAAGAAGACAATTATTCTGAGCCTCTCCTAACACATAAAGCACATCAATTAATTTACTCTTAGAGTAATCCAGCATTTTACTATTGAACACACAACACTGTCACAATCTTAAATGGCTAGCAAAATGCAACAAAAGTTTGACAGGTCAAATAGTTGTCATGTGGTAAACTGTTGTTAAGGCTTAGCCGCAGACGAAAACTATCCGATAGTATATAAAAACTATCGATAGGAAACGATGGTCAAGACTATCGATAGTACTATCGATTAGTTCTCCACAACTATCAAGGCTGCTGCGAATAATCACAAGCAAAACCATTGAAATATTAAATAACATAGAAAAACCAAAATGTCTCAAAAACAGTGAGAGGTGGGTATAGGTTATACTTATGAAGTTGTGTGTTTTTAGATTCTCTTTGACACAGTTTAGAAATACACAGGGTGTTCTATTTGAGAAAAGTGATATTTTTGAATTTGAATCTCAAGTTTCGCAGGTTTGTACATATATTTTGAACACCCTGTAGCATTTACCTCAAATATTTCTTCTTCAGAACATTGCTTAAGCTTGGTCTTTCCTTGGTCCAAATATATAAAAGTTTTACTCAAAAAATACAAGATGATACATAATAATAGAGTATACCTGTAAATGCGATTTTTTTTGTATAAAATTTGAATTATTTCAAAAACCGAAACTTTTACATGCATGAAGCCTATATAAAAATAACGTTTTATAATTGCAGTAGAATCCAAAAATCGACTGATATACAGGGTGCTACATTAAAAAAATACTAACTTTATCTTGCTCTGCTTTTTTGAACACTCTGTATACTCAGGAATAATTTTAGAATGCGTACACATTCTAGCTGTGTAATATGATAAAATACGTTTTATTAGCAAAGTTTACCCATAAAGTACCAGTTTACTAAACTGTATTTTTGAGTCACCCGATACTTTCTTGCATTGAGTATTATTAAATCGAGCTTTTGAAAAATTGTAACCTTGCTCTATAGTTTTTACAGCTGAAAATGACTTAATTTTGTACAGAGTAATTATCACTTATTTTGACATGTTTACGTATCATTTTGCTTTGTGTAAATGACGTATATTGTGACGTTAACAAAAAAAATAATACAGAAACCATAAAATTTTATGAGCGTGAGTTGAACACAGATATTAAAACAAACACGTCTCGTACTTTGGAAATTGTACCTTTTTTTTATTTACCTTGGACACGGGTTTTTATTAACAAAATGGAGGTCATAACGTACAGTCATATTTTAGGTATTCAGAACACTTATTGAATGAAAAAAAGATGTTGATACAACTGAGTTACGATAACGTACAATTCTTTTTCTTTTCATACTTAGCACATCCATATCATGCACCTTCTGCTCTTATCTTGGTTGCTTGTTACATACTTCACATATATCGCTTTTAACTGATAATTACTGAGAATGAAATTGAATTAACCTGGTTTTATCTTTTGTAAAAATGGCGTGTACACGCTTAACGTCTACTTTAACTATTTCATTTAATTGGTTATGGGCAATTAGTTAGATTCATTATGAATATTGCTACTACTTACTCTACTTTATAAATCAAACGGTGGTTATGTTATATAACAAGCTCATCCTTTAACCGTCAAAATAGATAATTAATTACGTTGTTAGGATACGTGTGAATCAAGTTTGTGAAGAAACGAAACGACTTTCGATCTTGCTTGTTTTCGCTCATTTTATTAAATTAAGTGAAAATGAAAAATAAAAGTAAAGTTATATTGGACAATAAACTGGCAACCGAACAGCTTATAATTTCGGAACAGAGTAATCAAACTTTAACCAGCAAACCACCTCTTGATAAGAAACTTAGCGATAAGGAGAAGAAAGCTGATAAGAAAATTAAGAAGGGTAAGTTTTTTTTTTTCAAAGTTAGTTTTAACTAGAAATTAAGATAATTCCAAAGCATTATTGTCTATTTGTCCATATTGTTTTTCGAGGATTTATCCTGCGGTCGAGCAGGTGAGTTTAGTGTTTCCGGCAGTTACATCCGGTTATATAATTAAATACCATGAAAAGAAAGGAAAAACTTAAGAAATTGCACTTTCAGTTTTGTTAACAGAAAATGTTAAGTAAACTATGATCATTTCTTTTGTTATTCTTTACTGCGCCAGATGTAGGTTAGATTTGTTACAATTAAGTTTCACAGGAAATTCTACAAATTCGAGATTTTACAGGCCAACTTTTTCTGTATGACAATCTCAAGATGTTAATTTAATGAGTGTAGCTTCCTTCTTTATTTCACCTTCAAATTATGCATTTAGATAATTTGCATTGAATAATTTTAAAACTGTATTTTTGCCAACGCTACGATACCGAAGATTCCTGAATTTGAATGAGTAATACTAATTATAGTAAACGGAAACCGGAAATTATCAATGGTTCTAGTCTAGTTTTAGTTACATTTGCTCAACCCAATTTCAAATTAAAATTTTGAGTTAAAATATTTTCGGAGTAAATATAGAATAGTTATTAGTCTGATGGGTTCGATATGTAACGCGTGTGAAGTTAGCACCCCGACAAAGAGTTCCAATAGTTCTGATTAGAGTTTGTAAAAAATAAAAAGATCTCGGCTCATTAACGGTTCCAAATTTTAATTTGAAAAATGGGGTGCTAACTTCACATCGAAAATCGAGATAAATTGCTACATTTTGCAAAGTTCTAAAGTTCCTTTTAAAATTCAGAAAAAATTAAAAATGTTTAAAAAATTCAATTTTGACATACAATAATAGTTCCAATCAACTTTTCATGCTCTTTTATTCATTCCTAAGAGTTCTCTCTAATTTAAAAAAAATTATAATCTAAAATGAAAAAGTTACAGCCCTTTTATTTAAAAAAGAAAATGTTAACAAAAAATATTTTAAAGAGGTCTAATATCGCGGCAGATTTGGATAGTATTCGAAAAGTTCTGAAAGAAATTCTAATGATTGAAAGCGATCCGATTAATATTTATAGAATTATTCGACTTAAAGCTTAAATTTTGTAAGTATCGACGATAAATATTTTGAAGAGTTCCAGTTGTTCCAAAATAGTTCTCGTGTGGTTCTCTACATGCATAAGCCTTTCCAAAGAGTTTCGATGCTAAAATTAATTATGTAATTTTTTTAAAAAAGAATTTATCCGAAACATGGCCTATTTTTTTACTAATTAATCTAATTAATTTTATCATCGGAACTTTTTGGAAAGGCATTGTGTAGGCTCAGAACTATAGTTCCCACAGTAGATTTGGATAGTACTCAGAAAGTTATAAAAGAAATTCTGATTGAAAGCAATCCGATCAATAATTAATGTGTTTCACAAAAACATTTGGATTTAGCACCAAAGTTAAAGACTTAGAATCATTAAAACATATTTTTTTTCATAGAAGCTTCGAGCTGTTCCAGTATAAATAATTTTTCAATTATTAAATATATATTTTATGAATATATCTGGTGTGGAACTCCACACGACCATACAACCTACAACATAGAAATTAAAAGAAATGAAATAATTTTAATAACGTTTTTCTTAGGATAATTATGCAATCTCTTTTATAATAAGTTCATTACGAAAATAGGCAACATTGTAAAAACAAAAACAATGTATGTCTAACAGACGTTAAAAACTTCATGTCAAACAGAGGTTAATAGACATCTAGATGCTTACTTAAAAAATTAAAAGAAACGAAATAATTTTAATGATAATTTTTACCTTCCATCCTACTTATACATATGTAGGTATAGAAGGTTATGCAATCGACTATTTTTCACTATAACTAAATCGACTTATTAGCTCATTTTACAATTTTTCGCCAAGATCAGCCATGATGTCCAGGCATGCCTGCCTGTGTGAATGTATGTTAGTCCCTATCCACGATAACTCCAGAAGGAAAATACCTACATATTTAAAATTTAAGCTTGTTGTCATTTGTCTTGGAGCTGATTACATTTTGGGAGAAATCCAGCGATATTTCTAAAACAGCTGTAGCTGCATATTTCAAAGATATAAACATACCTAGATATAGAACTTAAACATATCGATTAATTATGTTCTATGCAATTTTTTGACACGACGCGTAGGTAGAATTTAAGTGTTAGTTCATTTTTTTTCAATATCTGAATAACGATTAATTTTGTAAGAAAAAGTGTAGACATATTTCTTAAAGAAAATTTAATTTTACATAACTCTTCTTTAGAAAGTTTCTTAATATAACGCAAGGTAAGTCTAAACATTAATTAAATATGAACTATATTAGTGATATAGAAGTGGGCCGCTTTGAAATTTTTTTTCTAGTTAACATGTATTTATGTCTATTAATCTCTATCTGACATGAAGTTTTAAACGTCATTCTGACATGATTATTGGTTTTGTTTTTACAATGTTGCCTGTTTTCGTTATGAACGTATAAAAATTATAATTAAATAGTATGTTATACATAGAGGGATATAATTTGCAGCACAAAGGCGAATAAATTTAGTAATAGTTTTGTCAAATCTGTATGTAATAATTAGTGGCCTTTGGGATCCGTACCTTGACAACCATAACTAGTGTCAGAAAATTGTGAATAATTTCAATAATTGGTGGGCCTGTATCATTTACTGTAAGCGCAAATAATTAAGTTAGTTCTTTAGTTCTTGTGTTTTTATTTGTACTCTATATTTGAAAGTGTTAAAATCAACTTCTTAGGCAGATAATGTTTTAATTTTTAAGTTAGCATCTAGATGTCCATTAGCCTTTGTCTGACATGAAGTTTTAAACGTCTGTTTGACATAGATTTTGTTTTTGTTTTTACAGTGTTGCCGATTTTCGTAATGAACTTATTGTAAAGAGGTTGCAAATTATTCTAATAAATAAAAATGCTATTAAAATTATTATTATTTTTTTTAATTTCCATTTTTTATTTTCATAAAATATTTACACTGAAACAACTCAAAATTTCTATGAAAAAATAAATAATTTTTACTGATTTAAATCTTTAACTTTGGTGCTAAATCCAATTTTTTTGTGTAACACATTAATTATTGATCGGATTGCTTTCAGTCGTTAGAATTTCTTTTATTATACTTTCTGTGTACTATCCAAATCTACTGTGGGAATATATTGGAACCCTTCAAATATTGTTTAATAAAATTATTCTCCATTCAATATTACACCAGAAAGGTACTCTTTCTAAAATTCAATATTGTGTACCGTTTTCCAAATATTGGATTTAAAAATGATGGGACCATCCGTAATGTTAGTCAAAAATTTTTGTGCAATATATATACAGTGTGACCCATTTCAAATGGAAACCTCTCTGTAAAAAATGTATTTATAATCCTATGTTAACGCTTTTTTTTTTTAATGATAAACCATCGAAAACTCCACTTTATGACAAAAAATTTAGAGATAAATTTCAATTTTCAAGGCTTTCTATGATTTATTTTCAATGTCGAAAATGGACAAATTTGATTAGCGATTTTTTTATTGAAATTTTAACTACACCACTGGATTCAGTAACCTCTCATATGGGTAAATCCCAAGTTCCATGAAAAAATTCTAAAATGACAGAGCTATGACAAAATTAATGTAGGCAGTTGTGCGACATTTTGAATGGAAACACCCTGTAAAAATGTGTCTATTATCTGATTTTGACGGGACTTTTTACTAGATACATCAAAGACTCACTTTGACATGAATTTAGAATAAATCTCAGAGTAAATCCAAGTTTCATGAAAAATATTAAAATTACAGATTTGTGACAGATAGTAACTTTGCTTGATTTTTCTAAAATTGAAGTACCCATAAAAATAAACAAAAGAAAGATAAATTAAGTGAATAGTTCTAATAATTTGACGTTTTACTATAAAATTTGTTTTCCATGGCCCTCTATTATTATCTGCGATTACTCAATAGAAATGTAAATCAAGTAAAAGTTGCTATGAGCCTACATTAATTTTGTCACAAATCTGTCATTTTCAATATTTTTCATGAAATTTGGGATTTACCCATATGAGAGGTTACTGAATCCAGTGAGTAAAATTTCAATTAAAAATCGCTAATCGAATTTGTCCATTTTCGACATTGAAAATAAATCATGAAAGCCTTGAAAATTGAAATTTATTCTAAATTTTGTCATAAAGTGGAGTTTTCAAGGTTTATCATTTAAAAAAAGCGTTAACATAGGATTATAAATACATTTTTACAGAGAGGTTTCCATTTGAAATGGGTCACATATATATATATATATATATATATATATATATATATATATATATATATATATATATATATATATATATATATATATATATATATATATATATATATATATATATATATAGCGCAGCAAAAGCCGAAGTCGATGGGACGCGGGCGATGATACGAAGGAGTGCGTGGATATCGGTGCGCGGTCGCGCTTGCGACGCTCGTTCGCGTTCGAGCGCTCGCACGAGACACGTGGCACCGAGGAAGCGTGTCGAATCGTACTCGCCATGTGCACGTACGCCGTCCGCCGGCAAACCGATCGCCGCTCGAGCCGGTCGCCCTTCGCGCGACCGACCGCCGTCCCGTGACCGGCGCGGCGCACGCACGCACGTCTGTCTCTTGGATCGATCGAGAGGTGAGCGGCGAAGGGGCCCGCTTCTCGCACGTCGTCCCGTCACGCCGCACGCGCACTCGCGCCCTCTATCGACGTCTCGCTGCCGAAGCCTCTCTCCGAAGAAGATTCTCGACGACGACGCGGTCGAGAGCTCGAGGCGCGACGTGCGGACGCACACGCGGCGGGGCGCGCAGGCCCATCCATCTCTCTCTTTCGGAGGTTCGTAAGAAGAAGAGACGTGCGGTGCGTTCGCAGGCACGCGACTGGGTTGCGAAGCCGTCCGACGTGGCGATGCGCGCGTTCCACGGTGCGAACATAGTCGCGTCCCGTGGGCGAAAGGGAATGCGGTTCCTATTCCGTAACCCGGCAACGGAACCGCCACTATTTGGGCCCTCATTAGTGAGTTCGCCTGGGCAACCAAACACGACCCGGAGACGCCGTCGGGAGGTCCGGGAAGAGTTTTCTTTTCTGCATGAGGGTTCGTGATCCATGGAATCCCATTTCGGGGAGATATGGTTTGGAACGCGAAGTATTTCAAAGAACATTACTCGTGTTTCCAAATACCTCACGATGACGTCGGGAGAATGGTAAACCCCCCAACCTTTAAATCATACAGTTTTAGTGAAAAATCATAACTTGTAAAGTAAACGAATCTCAGGATTGGTATTTTTTCTATGCAATGTGCATATAGATAGCTACAAACCTACAAAAAATCTAGTACAAGATTGATTCCTTCTTGGGTTAATACCCCTTCAAAAATTGAAAATTTGACGATTTCGATTTCACATGTTGAGACCGATTTTGAGTATTTAGGATCAAAATCTCATTAAACGTGTACTAGACATAATATTTAGGGCGACATTTCTTGAATAAAATGGTTTTTGTTTTATCAACCTGTGTTTTACCAATACCGAGTAATGTAAGTTAACGTAACCCCTGCAAACGTAAAAAACACCGTGTCTTGTATAACAAAAATGGCTGCCATTTGAGTTAGAACAAATATAAAAAAAATGAAATTACTATTTTAGTACCCTATAATAATCGGGGAATTCATAAATAAAATATCATTTGATTATAAAATGGCCAAGAAACCAATCTTTTTTTATCACTTAAAATGGGCAAACCTAGTCCAACGTGCTTGCACTGCAACACCTTTAAATATTGTTTAGTGGAGGAAGACATTGGCCATCAGCAGAAACGGTTGCTAAGATCGACGTAAATTCACGTCCGGATCTCCCATAGACTATAGATAATAGAATATTTTTTTTCTCCTTCACATTCCTGGGATCATGAGCAAACAGTCTTTTTCCGGAAATGACACTGATCTATCCAAAACTTCCTTCATCTCTTCGTAGAAGTGGTAAACGATGTCTGGTTTTATGGTATCCTGACGAGATTTTTGGACATGTTCCGGTTTTTTAAATGACAATCTTGGGTGTCTTTTGATAAATCCAAGTTATGTGCTTTCACTTCATCTTTAGAGAAATCCGATTCTTGCTTTGGCCTTCACACACTTTTCAAGTTCGACTGTAACTTCACAGGCTTTCCCTGCTTCCATCCTATCACTGTTTACTTTGCGCCCTTTAATTCTATGATAGATCACTTTTCGCTATTCCGTAAAATTCTTCAGCTTGCCGGTAAGTATTCAACATCTGCTACCTTGTAATTTGTGGGCACTCTGGAGAGGAAAAATGTTGGTTATAGTGTAATGGTAACGCAATTGGTAGGCAAATGTGTTCACAATTGCCCCAATGTGGATTTTTCAGGGGTAAATGTAAACGCACAAATAACAGATCTAACCTAGAAATTGATGCCGTTACCTGTGCATGCAGGCAAATTGTAAAGTTTACTTTTCATACAGTAGCAGTTAGATCACACATCACTTACGTTTTTGCACGATTTTTTTAACAAAATAGAAGGCTTGGATAGTTTGACACGATGATTTTTGTCATACACAACAGCAAAACATGTAAAACATTTGTCTATACAAGTGTGACACTGCACTTTTACAGAGAGGTTTACAACTCCCCGGAGAAAACACCGCAAACATTCCGCCAGCGGGGGTTTTAATCTTGAAGCAAACGACAAACAGTGTTTACAATTCCCCTATTTTGCAATTACCCCATCTGACCCTAAATAAAAAGTCGAAACCTTACCCATACACGAAATTAAATAAATAAATTGTCAGGCAATATAAAATTAAGCCAAAGTAAGTGTATTTTAGGATAACTTAAAAATAATAACAAAAAAACGAAAATTAAAATCTTACAGGAAAGATGAAAATTATAAAGTCAACTTAAAATACTAATAACAAACATACCGTTATCTTAACATCATATTACGTGGGCCATTAAGTCCCGGACTGACACACAAATAGCGCCGCCAATGCCATCTCGCTTTGTTTTTCGGTAGTACCCAACCTTTAAAAGATACTTGTAAAAACTTCATGACATTCAGTTCAGTAGTTGTTGAGATATTGAAGTTTAAGTGGCGCTACATTCGTTTTTGTTTAAATCATGGATAAAAACGAGTTTCGTGTGTTAATCGAACACTATTTTTTAATGGGAAAAAATACCGTTCAAACAACCATTTGCCGATGGTATGCGGATTTTACCATCGAAGACGCGGAGCGCCGAGGTCGTCCAATTGAGGTGGCTACGCCCAAAAACATCCAAAAATTTTGTTATGTCCGATCGTGTAGTGAAGTTGCAAGGGATAATTTGGCATCCTAAAGATATCAAAAGGCACCGTGTTCATATTGTGCATAAAAAAACTTCTTTCCAAGTCGGTGCTGCATTTGCTAACAGTGGTACAAAAACAATGACGAATTGATGATTCGGAGCGCTGTTTACGCGTGATAAAAAGGATTTTTTGTGTCAATAATTAACAATGGATGAACCATGGATTCATCGCTATACGTCGGAGTGGAAAAGAGCGACAGCCGAATGGAGAGAAGAGGAAAAAAGCCGGCAAAAGCGTCCGAAGACACAACAGTCGGCAGCCTCTGTATTTTGGGGCACGCACGGAATTTTGCTCATCTACATTCTTCTCAAGGACCAGGCGATCATAAGCGAGTACTACATTGCGGTATTGGATCGAGTTATAACGCTTTTACCTTTGGTGGTCGTCAATTGTTAGTAGAATTATCTAGGTGAACGTTGTCGAGGCCTAGATTCCTCTTCGCGGGAAGTTAAAAGGGGCAAAAGCGGTCCAAGTAGCGTCAGTGAAGACGTCGGTCTACCAGGGTTTCTGAAGATTTAGATCGGCGCCGGTATTTAAGACTTGCGTCGCTTTTGAGTCAAAAATACGCGGTCTCGGTAATATGAATTCAAAAATAATTCAGTTACAAAAAAAAATATAAAACTCCTGATACGGAGGTCGGAAGCAAATGTTTTCTATGTCGAATAAATAACAAAGAATTAATTTTATAAGTTGGAAATTAGGCCACAGACGATTCGTCAAACGAAAAAAAAATAACTCAAACTCTCGTCTCAGTTTGAGAAACAAATGGTTATCGCGGGTCAATGGAACAAATTAAATTAATATTTCTCGGACAAAAAAATAATACTAAAAACATTGGGTAGTTACGGAGCGAGGACTCGGCCTCTAATTTATTCGGACAGCTGAAGAAAAAAACGCATTATAGTGCTTGACGATGTCAATTAATAAAATAATTTTTCGCCAACAGTGGCGAAGAAAAAAAAAATACCTAAATTCCTGAAAAAATAACAAACAAGAACCAAAAATGCATTCAAGACGGCAAAGAAATAAACTAATAATTTTACGTACACAGTCAGCTATTACTGAAAAAAAATGGTAGTGGCAAAACAAAATGAACAACTCCAGTGATTAAAATAATTAACAGAAGGAAAAATATATATAATTGCCAACGGCCTCGGAAAACCAAAACTACATTAAAAAAAATATGAACTAAAAATGTCGTTTGTCTAAACAGGCTGTAAACTAATTAACCCTTGTAATCTGTTTGAGACGGCCTAACGGCATAACTAAAAAAATGTTACGAGTTGACAACTTAAATAACAGAACGTACAAGATCCAAAATTATAAAACAAAAATCAGAAAAAAATATTGGTAATTAATAATCGGCTACTTACGGTTAATAAAAAAAGTATTTTAGTCGAAATAGAATTACTTACTGTAGTGGGTGCAATATTTAGATCACCCGGTATATACGGGTATAGCTTGTGGCGGAAAACTACAACTAGATTAAAAAAAAAAGAAATCGCGGTTCTATATATGCGTACACTAAATTTTAAAATTAAAGTGCAATCGGTGACGGAAACTTTGAATCAATAAATTAATTATTTCTGATCTTTTGTCTGACACTCTGAACGGGCGGCAACAAAATTAATCAGGACGGCGTTGAAACTATAGGATAAATACTTTCGATCTAAACACAAGAAAAAAGAATCCTAATTATCAGATGCAATCGCATACAGTGAAAAGATATGGCTGCAAATGTTTAGGTCAAACTTAATGTGCAGTAGATTCTCGGTTTGAAAACAATTTTATTTGTAAACGGTTACTCACGGATGAAATGTTCACCTAATCAACGTACAGATAGCCAGTTTAATATTAGTAGAAATACTAACTTAATTAAGACGGTAACGGTAGTGTTTTTAAACGGCAAAGAAACTCGTTGATAACACGTGCAAATACAACCTTAGTTAAATATATTTCCCGTACATGAGATATCTACTAATATAAGATTTACTACTTGTATCTTATGTAAAAAAATAGCAGACAGTAATTGATCAACACATCAACAGTAGTAAGTAAATCAAATTAATATGCATAATCAATAAACTTACTCGAATAGATCAGGGCACGCACTTACTCTCACAAGACCTTAATAATAATCACCACTCTGCCGGTGTTAAACGTCTCGTATTCGAAAGAGATAACAAAACTTGTTTTGTACCTGAACTATTTCGATGTTCAAATGGAGAAATCGCTATATATTAAAATTGTGAATTTATATACTTATAATGGAAATCGTTTAATAATAAAATTATTGCATCTTGCATTTCAATTAATCAAACTGTGTTACGGTATTCCATTGGAATTTATTCTCTAAATTCATTTTTAAATAAAAAAAAAAATACCGAGCGGTATCGTTGCTTTATGGGAGTAAGGGTGGTGAGACGGATATCATGTTCTACCAAATCGGTAGTGCCTTGTATGGTTTGGAATTTATGGTTATAAATTGGATGACGCAATCAAGCAGAAAAGGTCTCAAATAGCCGCTGTTTCAAGACAAAGCATAGATCCACAAGTCGATGAAAACGATGGTGAAATGGAACTATTCGAATTGCTTCCACATCACCTATGTTCACCAGATCTTGCCGCATCTGACTTCTACCTGCTCGCAGATCTCAAAAAGGGAAAGAGATTTGGCTCCGATGTTGAGGTTATAGCCGCAACTGAAGCCTGTTTTAAGGCCAAATGCAAATCGTTCTATAGGAAAGGCATCGAAAGTTTAGAAAAACGTGGGAATGATTGTATCGCTACGGAAGGTGACTATGTTGATGAATAATGCAAAATTTTGCAAAAAAATGTGTTTGTGCTTGTTAGTCTCGGGTCTTAATGACCCATGTGATAAGTAACAATAAAATTGTAAATTTAAGCTTATAAATCTAAATGAACAGCTGATGGTCGATAAAACAAATGATTAACTTAGAACTACTAAAAAATAACTAAAAATATACACAGGAGAACACATTAATGTTCCAACTAATCGAAAAAAAGCTAATTTGAATTTAAATTATTTCATTCAAGGATGATTCTGGATATAAGTTGTGATGTTGAAAGATTTCTTAGGTTTCAAGTAAAATAAGTTTAACGCTTTTGTTACAAATATTCAACATTTCAAAATTGGAGTATTGAAGTTGTGTCCTGTAATTAAAATATGCTCAGTGAAAGAACCCGCATTAAGATAGCAATAATATATTTCAGTAATAGAGGTTTTTTCTGTAGGTGGTTGAACGAATTTAACCTTTTGGGCGGATTTTTTTATATAAATGAACGTTCTTGGCCCTATTCTATACCAAAATTATAAATAAGATAGTTAGGAATTGAAGGGAGTAAAAATAAAACTGACTTTAGTGGTACGAGTTTTTTTGGATTATTTTGAAAAATTAATTTGTATATTAATTAAAATTGAAGCTAAGAAAAATATAAAATTAGACCCCCACCCAACTTTGAAATTGCGTAATTTTAAAGAAGACGAGCTCCTAATGCACCATCGCCGTACAGAAAACGATGTTGAACCTGAACCCTGTTGTACACCAAATATGTTTCTTTAATTTTTTTATGTTAAAACGGTTCATTAGTAATCGTATGACGGCGAACAAACATGTACATACCTCCCGTTAGAGGTTAGAAGGAATTAGAGTGAGGGTTGAAGTTGTGTGTTCTATCTACCATATTCCCAACTTGCACCAAGTTAGCAATAAATTTCAGCAATAGACCGATTGTTGAATCAATTTAATCTTTAGGGTGGATTTTAATATGTGACTGGACGTACTTTACCATATACCGTATACCATAAATATAGATGAAATAATTAGTATATTGACTTGGGTCGTACGGGTTTTTTCATAATTTTGAAAAAGTAATTTGTACTTTAATTAAAATTCAAGTTAGGCTTCCATCCATTTTGAAATTACTTAATTTTAAAGACTAGTTCCTAATGCATCATCGCCGTAGAGAAAGCGATGTTGAACCCTGTTGTACACCAAATATTTTATCTGTAATTTTTAATGTTACAATGATTCATCAGTAATCATACAATGACTTAATAAAAATTCTAAAAAATATATATTGGATTACTCAGTGGCTCAGCGGTAAAGATGTCAGGCTTGTAAGTGAAACTCAACTAATACGAAACCACACTTACAAAACACTTATAATACAGAAATACGTAAATGAAGTTTAACGATTTTATTACAAATATGCAAATTTTCAAAATTAGAGTGAGGGTTGAAGTTGATCCTGTATTTACAATATGCACGGCGAGCCATACCAAGTTAGCATTCAATTTCAGCAATAGACCGATTGTTGAACGAATTTGATCTTTAGGGTGGATTTTCTTATATGAACGAACGTACTTTATTTACCCTATCGTATACCAAAAATATAAATGAAATAATTTGGAGATTGAAGGGCGATTTTGGTCGTACGAGGTTTTTTCATAACTTTGAAAAAGTAAGTTGTAATGTTGAAAAATCTGGAACACTGGAACTGTGACAGGATCTGTAACAAACAAAATACACCCTCGTACCACACAAAATTAAAAAACACCGAACGCGTTTCCATAGCTACGCTATCATCATCAGCGGTCGACTAGGGCGGACAAAGAAAATTTCTAACATATATACCATCAGCGAGTAACGCTTCGTTGCTAATCTGGTGAAAGTGAAAGTTATGAAAGTTTATTGAGCTCAGAGTAGCCTAAAGGTCCTTGATCATCATTATTCATTAGAATTTATTTGTTTTTGAAGATCTCTGAACTTTCATAACAATCAAGTTCGTGCTTTTACTAACATGTTTGATTAATGATACCTTATCTACTACATGATTTTTATCAAACATATGTAGGGCTACGGTAGACTTGTCCCAACGTTTGTATTTTATGTGAGCTAAATGTTCTTTAAAGCGAATTTTGATAGGTCGTTTAGTTTGCCGCACATATATTTGTTCACAATTTTTACAATTAATCTTATAAATTCCCGACCTATCCTGCTTATCCACTTTATCTTTTGGATTGCCTAAAAGTGTTCGCAAACTATCATATGAAGTAGTGACTGTTTTCAAATTAATTTTGGAAAAGATTTTAGGTAGACCTTTTGTATAAGCAGGATAGTTTGGTAACTTTACATACTTTGTTTCTATCCGTTCTCTAGCGTTACTTAATGTAGTTACGTTCTTAACCCTCATCCTATGTATTTGTTTCCTAACTATGTTCATAACCACTTCGCAATTCTTTATTATGATTTTGAACTGAAAGAGGAAAATTAAGCAATCTATGAACCAAAAAGTTAAAAGCCGCGCGTTTATGCTGTCTACAGTGATTTGAGTCATTGGTTATGAATCTTTTAGTGCTAGATTCCTTACGATAAATATCTATATCTAGTTTACTACCATTTCTTGTTACCAGAGTATCAAGGAACGGGAGGCTGTCATTTGCTTCTATCTCACAGGTAAATTTGATTGTCGGAAATTTAGAATTTAAAGTTTCTACAAAGTTCTCAACGTTACAAATTTTAGTATTAAGGATGGCAAACACATCATCCACATATCTAATCCAAACTCTAGGAAAATAAGGCAAATCGCGTTTTAAGCCTGTCTCAAATTTACCCATGAATAGATTGGCTATAAACGGAGATAAGCTATTGCCCATTGTCGTACCATGAAAAATTAATGGTTAACTTTGAAAAAGTTTGTTGCATACTAAGGTTAGATATTAAAATTTTCCAGTTTTAAATAAAAAGTTCTATTGGAACGCTCGGAAACAGTGAACAAACGTCGAATGAGACTAAAATTTCATTTTCTGTAAGTTCAATGTTTTTAATTTTATCAATAAATTCATACGAATTTGCCACACTGAAGTTGGGCTGTTGGTAGGAGAGGTTATGAAATTTACTAGATAACCATTTGGACAGCAGATAAGTAGGTGAATTAATACCAGAAACGATGGGTCGCATAGCATTACCTGGTTTATGAATCTTAGCAAGCAATACATTCTAGGTAGCACCGGATTGGATACCGTTGGTCGAAACCTAAGAGGTCATCCACAACTCTTTACATGCTAATAAAATCTTCCTAGTTGAAGTAATCATTTTAGGAAGAGGATCTTTGGTAATTACTGAATAAGATCCTGAACTTAAGAGTTCTTTGACTGAAGCAAAATAATCCTCTTTGTTTAAAATGACTAACTACTTGATTGCCTTTATTTAAATTAAATTTTGACTCTGCTGGACATTTTCCGAAATTTGAATTTTTACTGGCTTGTCTAACGTACTTTTGCAATTTTCATCCAATGATTTAATCTATGCCTACTATGATTTTATCCAACGGAGGTTTGTTAAAATTAAGATTATATTTGAAACTCTTTACTTAACAAATATATTTCTTCTTTGTTAAAAGTCTCAGAAGATTTGTTTATAACGATATTTTCGTTTGTGGCATTACCATTCTGCTTGTCTTGTTTGTTGGATCTACATAATTTTGACAATTACTTCTGATGTATAAATCTTTTAGCTAAAAGATTTTTTAATTAGAATAAATGTTCGATGTGCTCCGTTTTGTTGAATACATCTCTAGCCTAACTTGCACGCCCGATAACTGCCTTGACAAGTTCTGCTGGATTAATTTAGCGAAAGGCTTGATGGATTCGCTCAACCAATTCTTCTAAAGAACCTACTATTCGGTTATACACCTTGAACTGGATAACTCTACAAATAAAAATCCAAAGGCGTTAGATCCGGCGAACCGGTGGCCATTGCAGTGGGCCTCTGTTTCGGATCCATCTATCTTCAAACAGTGTTGTAATTTTCGATCCACAGTTCTTGTATTATTGGTGGAGCCCCATCATTTGTACCACATCTCCTCGCTCTATTTAACGGCAGTTCGTCAACAAAGATTTCTACTTGGTTTCCAGAATCTGAATATATGGAGTTATACCGGTGGCCATTGCAGTGGGACCCACGTACCATACAAAATTAAAAACACCGAACGCGTTTGCATAGCTACGCTATCATCATCAGCGGTCGACTAGGGCGGACAAAGAAAATTTCTAACATATATACCATCAGCGAGTAACGCTTCGTTGCTAATCTGGTGAAAGTGAAAGTTATGAAAGTTTATTGAGCTGAGAGTAGCCTAAAGGTCCTTGATCATCATTATTCATTAGAATTTATTTGTTTTTGAAGATCTCTGAACTTTCATAACAATCAAGTTCGTGCTTTTACTAACATGTTTGATTAATGATACCTTATCTACTACATGATTTTTATCAAACATATGTAGGGCTACGGTAGACTTGTCCCAACGTTTGTATTTTATGTGAGCTAAATGTTCTTTAAAGCGAATTTTGATAGGTCGTTTAGTTTGCCGCACATATATTTGTTCACAATTTTACAATTAATCTTATAAATTCGACCTATCCTGCTTATCCACTTTATCTTTTGGATTGCCTAAAAGTGTTCGCAAACTATCATATGAAGTAGTGACTGTTTTCAAATTAATTTTGGAAAAGATTTTAGGTAGACCTTTTGTATAAGCAGGATAATTTGGTAACTTTACATACTTTGTTTCTATTCGTTCTCTAGCGCTACCTAATGTAGTTACGTTCTTAACCCTCATCCTATGTGTTTGTTTCCTAACTATATTCATAACCACTTCATCTGAAAACCCATTGTATGCAGCAATTCCTTTAATAGTGCGCAATTCTTTATTATGATTTTGAACTGAAAGAGGAAAATTAAGCAATCTATGAACCAAAAACTTAAAACTTTATGCTGTCTACAGTGATTTGAGTCATTGGTTATGAATCTTTTAGTGCTAGATTCCTTAACGATAAATATCTATATCTAGTTTACTACCATTTCTTGTTACCAGAGTATCAAGGAAAGTATCAAGGAACGGGAGACTGTCATTTGCCTCTATCTCACAGGTAAATTTGATTGTCGGAAATTTAGAATTTAAAGTTTCTACAAAGTTCTCAACGTTACAAATTTTAGTATTAAGGATGGCAACACATCATCCACATATCTAATCCAAACTGTAGGAAAATAAGGCAAATCGCGTTTTAAGTCTGTCTCAAATTTACCCATGAATAGATTGGCTATAAACGGAGATAAGCTATTGCCCATTGTCATACCATGAAAAATTAATGGTTAATTTTGAAAAAGTTTGTTTCATACACAAATCTGTTAATTTAAGAAAATTTTCTACTTCTCTATCGCCCAACTGGTTTTGTATTAAAACATCTTCTAAATAAACTAAGGTTAGATCTATTGGAACGCTCGGAAACAGTGAACAAACGTCGAATGAGACTAAAATTTCATTTTCTGTAAGTTCAATGTTTTTAATTTTATCAATAAATTCATACGAATTTGCCACACTGAAGTTGGGCTGTTGGTAGGAGAAGTTATGAAATTTACTAGATAACCACTTGGACAGCAGATAAGTAGGTGAATTAATACCAGAAACGATGGGTCGCATAGCATTACCTGGTTTATGAATCTTAGGCAAGCAATACATTCTAGGTAGCACCGGATTGGATACCGTTGGTCGAAACCTAAGAGGGTCATCCACAACTCTTTTACATGCTAATAAAATCTTCCTAGTTGAAGTAATCATTTTAGGAAGAGAATCTTTGGTAATTACTGAATAAGATCCTGAACTTAAGAGTTCTTTGACTGAAGCAAAATAATCCTCTTTGTTTAAAATGACTACTTGATTGCCTTTATCTGCTTTGAGATAAAAACAATTTTTACTGTTGAGATCTTTAACAATTCGAAGTTCTGAATGATTTAAATTAAATTTTGACTCCTGCTGGACATTTTCCGAAATTTGAATTTTACTGGCTTGTCTAACGTACTTTTTGCAATTTTCATCCAATGATTTAATCGAACTTTCTATGCCTACTATGATTATCCAACAGAGGTTTGTTAAAATTAAGATTATATTTCAAACCTTTACTTAACAAATATATTTCTTCTTTGTTAAAAGTCTCAGAAGATTTGTTAATAACGATATTTTCGTTTGTGGCATTACCATTCTGCTTGTCTTGTTTGTTGGATCTACATAATTTTGACAATTACTTCTGATGTATAAATCTTTTAGCTAAAAGATTTTTTTAATTAGAATAAATGTTCGATGTGCTCTCAGTTTTGTTGAATACACATCTCTAGCCTAACTTGCACACCCGTGGTAACTGTCTTGACAAGTTCTGCTGGATTAATTTAGCGAAAGGCTTAATGGATTCGCTCAACCAATTCTTCTAAAGAACCTACTATTCGGTTATACACCTTGGACTGGATAACTCCCTACAATAAAAATCCAAAGGCGTTAGATCCGGCGACCGGGGTGGCCATTGCAGTGGGCCTCTGTTTCCGATCCATCTATCTTCAAACAGTGTTGTGTTAATTTTCGATCCACAGTTCTTGTATTATGGGGTGGAGCCCCATCCATTTGGTACCAGCATCTCCTCGCTCTATTTAACGGCAGTTCGTCAACAAAGGTTTCTACTTGGTTTCCAGAATCTGAATATATGGAGCCCCATTTAAATTTTCGTTATATAAAACGTATCATACAATAAACATTAACTTTAAATTTTCTTTAATTGTCCACGGTTTCAAACAGTCGAGGATTTTCAGATGCACAGTAATGTCGATTTCTCCTATTGACTATTCCATTTTGATCAAATTTTGCTTCGTCCAACCAAATCATAGTTTTACATAAAAATGCTTTTTCCTCAGAAACGGATAATGATAGGCATATAGATCATTTGAGAAACAATGTTGCCAATCAAAGTCTCTATCGACAGCTGTTAAGAAAGTAGGGAAGGTCCATTTGAAAAAATGAGTTATCCGCATTTGAAGATTCTCAAGTTTACGAAATTATTGTGACTTTTCTAATAAAGCTACAGAATTTAGCGACCGCTCGGATAGAGCAATTCTTGTGCAATTAATGAGTCTTTTCTTTATTTCAGTAGAATTAATGGTTCACAAGTTATGATTTTTCTAATAAATCCAATCAAGTCGACATTTTTTCATAAAAGTTGTTATATCTCCGTAACCCTGGCAACTAAATAAAAATAAGCTAGACACAAAATGTAGCAAATTGAGTACGGAATTTAATGGCGGTAACAAAAATATATGGTTCTATTTAAAAAAAAAAGTTAATGGTCACTTCCGACATAACCGGAAGTGCCATTTTGATGAAAATATTTTAGAAAGATAGGTAGTCAGAAACTATGGCCGTGCTTCAAATTATATATATATATATATATATATATATATATATATATATATATATATATATATATATATTTGTACTCATAAAAATTCCCCAAACAAAAAAAAAATAAAATAAAAAATTCCTCCTTTTGTCGTGTGTCCAATTTTACATGCGTCCTTTTTTCGCGCGTCCAAATATCCGCGTCCTTTTGTCGCGACACCTGACCTAAGCCATTAATAAAATGGAATAACTTGCACAATTATTCAATTTTTTCACAAAATAGCCAGCACATTACTTGAATTTTAAAAAGTATCCACATATAATGACACTCTACTCATCTCCTTTCTATGTCTAGGCGTCGATGGTAAGACCAAATATCTTTTCAAGTTGGTGAAACATAAACAACGCTTCGAACCCATTCAAAATTCTACAATTCGACGCAGTCACCATTTAGCCTTGTTTTGTTCGAATTACAATGACATATATTCTACATATGATTTGGGTCTCAGGTAGTGGAGATTCTGAAGAAAATAATGGCGATCGATACGCATCAACAGAGTATCAAAACGGGCCCTTTTTAAAGTAAAATATATTTCATAGGTAGAATTTTATGGATTGAGCTGAAATGTATATCAATTTTTCATAAAGAAACATTTTCATGCAGTGTAGCATTATTGTAATATTTTTATGTTGTCCGTTGTCTATGCATTGTTGTTGACGTTATCAATGCGATAACTTTGTTTACAAACATGCCACCTACGGTTGGGACATCGCAAAGAGTGGGTTTCTGGTTATCTGCAGCCAAACCGTTTAGTATATTTACAGGGTGGCCCGAAATTGAATTTTTTGTTTTCGTTTGTTACAACCGAAATATTAACTCTAGTGTATATATATATATATATATATATATATATATATATATAATGTCCGTTTTAGAGTTCCTGCATGGGCATAGGGCAAATATACCTATTTTTATGTTGATCAAATGAAAATTAGTGATGTCATCTTTTGTTTTTGAATTATTGCAGAAAAAAAGGTTAGCGCTAGACGTTTTTAACTAAAACATTGTGATGGCCCTTTTCACAAAGAATCTAAATCTCTCATTGTAATTTTCATGGTGGCACCCTAGGCGCAAAAGATACAACATCCAACTTTGTTTTTTCTTAGGGGTGCATTCTGGATGTTTGCATTTTTACATCAAGTTTTTTTAATACAATGATGTATCACACATAATAGTTCTACCTTAAAGATAACAACGTTCGATTGTTTTAACGAAAAATTATTTTGACGCAACAAAACAAATTTTCCAAAGCAAATAATTATTATTATTAAAAGAAAAATATTAAAACACAAGAAGAAACTAGGTAAATGCTAGTACATTACAGGACTTTCTTGCAAAATACTAAAAAATATATGGGGTATTCTTATTCTTTGAAATATTCAGCTGTTTTAGAAATATTTAATAAAAACCAAAAATTGACCGTAATAAACTTCGAGACATCCAGGCATCTGGGCCGATTTTGTCAAAAGTTGTAAAATGAGCTATTAAGTCGATTTAGTGATAGTGAAAAAAAAGTCGATTGCATAACCTTCTATACCTACATATGTATATGTAGGTTGAAAGTTAAAAATAGATATCTCGCTTATCTTTCAAGATAACTATGGACTGTGTATGTTATACCAGCAATACCAGGAATGTTTCCAATTTCCGGAAAATCGGAAGTAGTGTTTTCATCAGAATAATATCAATTAAATTGGTTATTAATATGATTGTTATACTTAAATTATTATTAAAGATTATTGGTTTTTAAACAAAATGGTCTTTGTTAGACTGATCAAATACTAAAATAGGAGCGTATATGTGGTTTGAACCTACCTATTTGAAGTTTAAAGACCAAAAAGTGACGTTTTTATGCATAAATATTTTTGTAACAATTAACGTGTGTAAAAATAGAAAAAATCTAAATAAATCGCAAACTACTAAAACTAGGTATATGACATACTCAATAAAAGTTGGGGGGTTTTATAAAAGCTATCAGAAAATATAATAAAATACAGGGTGTGCCATTTAAAAAGTCGAAATTTTTTAAGTTAAAATAGTCGATATGTATACATTTATTTTGAACGCCCTCTAGTATCTAACTCAAATTTATTTACATATATCTTTTTTGCCATCCTCATAGAACGTTTGTACCAAATATGTGTATTCCATATTCAAAAACAATGGCGGCACTGTCAAGTTTTTATAAGAGTAAAAAGTAATTATTTTCCAAAAAAAATTAAAACAGAAAAACTACTAACAACAAAATTATAGAATTTCATGTAGAATCTAAAAATTAATTAAAAATATGGTGTTCCATTAAAGAAAACATCTGTTATATTCGCCACGCTTTTTTGAACCACCCTGTAAACTCAAAACATATTTTGAACTATGCACCTTAATATTCTCTAAAACTTTTATATTTAACGTTTTTCGAAACAAATGAGATAATAAACTTTACTCCATGGTTGACTCATCCTGTACAATAGGGTTCAACGCTACTTTCAATACGGCGACGCCGACGATACGAAATTGCGTAATTTCAAAACGGGAGGTATGTACATTTTTGTTCGCCCTTACACGATTGCTAGTGAACCCTTCTAACATGAAAAGTTAAAAAAATAAAAGTATTTTGATATACAACAGCGTCCAACATCTTCTTCACTATGGTGATGGTGCATTAAGAGCGCGTTTTCTTAAAAACTAGGTAATTTCAAAACTGGCAGTATGTACATTCTTTTATTATAAGTTTTAATAATTAATAATAATTTTTTATGTACATTCTTGTTCACACTTATACGATTGCCAGTGAACCTTCTGAACATAAAAAAGTAATGAGGTATGTACATTTTTGTTGTCGAGTATATTATTGCTAGCGAACCCATTAAACATAAAAACTTAAAGAAATATAAATATTTCATGTACAACAGGGATTAACACTCCTTTGAATACGGTGATAGAACGCGTTTTTTTTTAATTTGCGTAATTTCATAACGAGAGGTACATTTTTGTTCGCCTTGATACGGTTGCTGGTGAACCCTTCTAACATACAAAGTTGAAAAAATAAAAATATTTGATGTTCAACCTCTACTTCTATACGATGATGATGCATTAAGAGCGCCTTTTTTTAATTACATAATTTCAAAACGGGAGATATGTACATTTTTGTTCGTGTTTATGCAATTGCTAGTGAACCTTTTAACATAAAAATTAAAGAAATAAAAGTAGCAGCGTGTTTGTCCCGTCAGTACTGTATGGAAGTGAGACATGGGTATATCAAAAAAAGCACGAAAGAAGAATAAATGGCCTGGGTATGAGATTCCTCAAAAGCGCACGTGGTAAAATGAGAATGGGTAAGATAAAGAATGAATGTATAATGAAGGAGTGTGGCGAAGAAAAGACGATGATGGATAGGTGTAACAGTAGTATACTACGTTACATTGAAAGAATGAACAACGCAAGATTAACGAAACATATATGTGGGTGAGGTTAGAGGAAAGGCCGGGTCTGGTAGGCCGCGTAAAACTTAGCTGAATGTAGTAGAATGTATGATAAAAGACAGAAAGATACGGAGTTTTAAAAATAAAAGGACATGTCAGAGGCAATGTATGAATCTTGCGGAAGCTAGAGAGGTATGCAGAGATAGGAAAGCATGGAGAAAAACTGTGAATGAAAAATAAATAAGTGACAGGGATTGTTTCGCCTACCCCGCAGGAGAATGACGTGAAGGTTACGTTATGTTAGAAATAAAAATATGGAGCTCCTGTGAAGTTAGCCATAAATTTCATTCATAATTTTTTTTTCGTTTTTCCGAAAAATTTCGATAAAAACGTATAACAAATTAATAATCCAAAACATATTAAGAGGAATATTGATATAAATCACACATTTTCCACTTTAAAATTAAACGCTTATCGCGATCTCCTCGGTCAACGCGCATGAACAAATTCTTTATGGATGATATGTGGGACACCTTGTTTTTTAATTTTTTTGTCAAATCCTCGTAATAATACATAACACATCCAAAAATTGGGATGTAATTATTTTTTATAAGTCCAGAAAATGACTTTGAATTTGGATGTTTTTCGGGATCAAAATTTAGTAAACGCGCATGAACAAATTCTTTATGGGTGGTATGTGGGACAACTTTTTTTTAATTATTTTGTTAAATCTTGGAAGAGTACCTAATAAAAAAAATTATGGATGAAATTTATGGCTAACTTCACATAGGTACATATAGAATGTACAATAGCATTCAACTTAATGCTCTATGACGCGTTGCATGAAGTGCTTGGATTCTTAAAAATTATGGGGTTTTAAATTTTGTTTACCGATTCAGTTTTAGTCAAAAGTACAAAGTACTTTTTCAAAATTACCACCAAAGTTACTTTATTTTTCACCCCTTTTAACCCCCTATTCGTTTTATTAATATTTTTGGTATACGATAGGGTTAGGTGCGTTCATTTATATGAAATTCCAACCAAAAGGTTAAATTCGTTCCAAAGTTTACTGAAAAAAAGTCTATTCCTGAAATCTATTACTAAGCTGACGCGGGTACTTGAAGTATGTTACTGTCTTTTTCTGAAAGACGCTTTCGTATGAGATGGTAGCATAAACAATTTGGATTGCTAGGTTCATAAATTAATGGCGCATGGCGATTTTTTTCTGGAGAGAGTAGTACAAATTTATTATAATCTAATGTAATAAAACATCCCCAGTAACAGTTTATTAAGTAGTTTTGTACAGTTTTTTTTTATTTTTTGAGGATGGGGAGTTATTTTCGTAGCAGCTAATTTGCGGAACAATATGTATACTGTAAATGGGAGTTGGTACAAATTTGTTCGTAACAAATCTCCAGCAAAAGTTTAAGGATTTTTATTTAATTTTTTTTATTGAATCATAACGGCGGGGGTTTATTTACCAAGCTCAAGCTACGGAAAAATGTGAATGTTGCAAATGAGAGTTAGTAAAAGTGATTTCCGTTTTATTTCGGTTTAAGTTAATTTTTAGTCTATTTATGAGTACGAGGGCTGATTTGTGCAGCAGAAACGATGGGACTAATCTAGGAAGTATTTTGTAAAAGAAAAACAGGTGCGGTTTATCAATTATTATTTTTTTTTGAAATTGTTTTAATTAGCGTATCGATGGGGGGGGGGGGGGTGTTATTTCCAAAACACGCAACTACGGGATGTATGTGTTTTGTGTAGAGGGGTTATTAGTACAAATTATCAAATTATTTTCTTTAAAAAAATTCAATAACGGTTTATGTATTTGTATGGAATTTTTAGTTTGCAGGAACTATTTATGGAGCACAAGCTCTGATTATGCAAAGAATAATGTTTTATGACAAAACACTTTACCGCAATTTTTTTTTACCAATTTTGAAAACCGTTACTGTTTTCACATCCGTTACATAATACGTCTAAAAAACGATCATTTATAAACTAATGTGTTAATAAAATGTCTCAATTCGAATTTCTCTTCTGAACATTCACATTTTACATCTTCGCCTTTTTTAATCTGTTGATTAGCTAAGTTGATGTTTGATAGCGCGGGCGTGGCAAAAATAACCTCTACATTATCAAAATTTAAATAAGCTTAATTAACAACAGCGTCCAACATCTTCTTCACTATGGTGACGGTGCATTAAGAGCGCGTTTTCTTAAAAACTAGGTAATTTCAATTTTCAAAACGGGAAGTATGTACATTCTTTTATTATAAGTTTTAATAATTAATAATAATTTTTTATGTACTTTCTTGTTCACTCTTATACGATTGCCAGTGAACCTTCTGAACATACAAAAGTAATGAGGTATGTACATTTTTGTTGTCGAGTATATTATTGTTAGCGAACCCATCAAACATAAAAACTTAAAGAAATATAAATATTTCATGTACAACAGGCATTAACACACCTTTGAATACGGTGATAGAAGAACGCGTTTTTTTTTAATTTGCGTAATTTCATAACGAGAGGTATGTACATTTTTGTTCGCCTTTATACAGTTGCTGGTGAACCCTTCTAACATACAAAGTTGAAAAAATAAAAATATTTTATGTGCAACCTCTACTTCAATACGATGATGGTGCATTAAGAGCGCCTTTTTTTAATTACGTAATTTCAAAACGGGAGATATGTACATTTTTGTTCGTGTTTATGCAATTGCTAGTGAACGTTTTAATATAAAAATTAAAGAAATAAAAAGTAGTAGCGTGTTTGTCCCGTCAGTATTGTATGGAAGTGAGACATGGGTATGTCAAAAAAAGCACGAAAGAAAAATAAATGGCCTGGGTATGAGATTCCTCAAAAGCGCACGTGTTAAAACGAGAATGGGTAAGATAAATAATGAATGTATAATGAAGGAGTGTGGTGAGGACAAGACGATGATGGATAGGTGTAAAAGTGGTATACTACGCCACATTGTAAGAATGAACAACGCAAGATTAACGAAACACATATATGTGGGTGAGGTTAGAGGAAAGGCCGGGTCTGGTAGGCCGCGTAAAACTTAGCTGAATGTAGTAGAATGTAT
This sequence comes from Vesta saturnalis, assembly GCA_036346205.1. Classification (NCBI taxonomy): domain Eukaryota; kingdom Metazoa; phylum Arthropoda; class Insecta; order Coleoptera; family Lampyridae; genus Vesta; species Vesta saturnalis. Next base: position 1,006,106 of record JARFJB010001798.1, read on the forward strand.
GATAAAAGAAAGAAAGATACGGAGTTTTAAAAATAAAAGGACATGTCAGAGGCAATGTATGAATCTTGCGGAAGCTAGGGTATGCAGAGATAGGAAAGCATGGAGAAAACTGTGAATGAAAAATAAATAAGTGACAGGGATTGTTTCGCCTACCCGCAGGGAATGACGTGACGGTTACGTTATGTTAGAAATAAAATATAGAGCTCCTGTGAAGTTAGCCATAAATTTCATCCATAATTTTTTTTTCGTTTTTCCGAAAAATTTCGATAAAAACGTATAACAAATTAATAATCCAAAACATATTAAGAGGAATATTGATATAAATCACATATTTTCCATTTTAAAATTAAAAGCTTATCGCGATCTCCTCGGTCAACGCGCATGAACAAATTCTTTATCGATGATATGTTGGATACCTTGTTTTTAAATTTTTTTGTCAAATCCTCGTAGAGTACATAATAATACATAACATATCCAAAAATTTGGATGTAATTATTTTTTATAAGTGAATTTGGATGTTTTTCGGGATCAAAATTTAGTAAACGCGCATGAACAAATTCTTTATGGATGGTATGCGGGACAACTTTTTTTTTAATTTTTTTGTTAAATCTTGGAAGAGTACCTAATAAAAAAAATTATGGATGAAATTTATGGCTAACTTCACGTAGGTAAATATAGAATGTACAATAGCATTCAACTTAATGCTCTATGACGCGTTGCATGAAGTGCTTGCATTCTTAAAAATTACGGGGTTTTAAATTTTGTTTACCGATTCAGTTTTAGTCAAAAGTACAAAGTACTTTTTCAAAATTATGAAGAAATCAACCACCAGTTACTTTAGTTTTCACCCCTTTTAACCCCCTATTCGTGTTATTAATATTTTTGGTATACGATAGGGTTAGGTGCGTTCATTTATATGAAATTCCAACCAAAAGGTTAAATTCGTTCCAGAGTTTAATGAAAAAAATGTCTATTCCTGAAATCTATTACTAAGCTGACGCGGGTACTTGCAGTATGTTACTGTCTTTTTCTGAAAGACGCTTTTATATGAGATGGTAGCATAAACAATTTGGATTGCTAGGTTCATAAATTAATGGCGCATGGCGATTTTTTTCTGGGGAGAGTAGTAAAATCTATTATAATCTAATGTAATAAAACATCCCCAGTAACAGTTTATTAAGTAGTTTTGTACAATTTTTTTTTATTTTTTGAGGATGGGGAGTTATTTTCGTAGCAGCTAATTTGCGGAACAATATGTATACTGTAAATGGGAGTTAGTACAAATTTGTTCGTAACAAATCTCCAGCAAAAGTTTAAGGATTTTTATTTAATTTTGTTTATTGAATCATAACGGCGGGGGTTTATTTACCAAGCTCAAGCTACGGAAAAATGTGAATGTTGCCAATGAGAGTTAGTAAAAGTGATTTCCGTTTTATTTCGGTTTAAGTTAATTTTTTTAGTCTATTTATGAGGACGAGGGGCTGATTTGCGCAGCACAAACGATGGGACTAAATGCATATTGAAAACTGGCACTAACATAGGTAAGTATTTTTGTAAAAGAAAAACAGGTGCGGTTTATCAATTTTGGTTGGGTGTTACTTTCAAACACGCAACTACGGGATATATGTGTTTTGTGTAGAGGGGTTAGTATAAATTATCAAATTATTTTCTTTAAAAAAATTCAATAACGGTTTATGTATTTGTATGGAATTTTTAGTTAGCAGGAACTATTTATGGAGAACAAGCTCTGATTATGCAGAGAATAATGTTTTATGACAAAACACTTTACCGCAATTTTTTTTTACCAATTTTGAAAACCGTTACTGTTTTCACATCCGTTACATAATACGTCTAAAAAACGATCATTTATAAACTAATGTGTTAATAAAATGTCTCGAATTCGGAATTTCTCTTCTGAACATTCACATTTTACATCTTCGCCTTTTTTTTTAATCTGTTGATTAGATAAGTTGATGTTTGATAGCGCGGGCGTGGCAAAAATGACCTCTACATTATCAAAATTTAAATAATCTTAATTAAAACAATGTGCAGTTCTTTAACTAAATAGTATGGAGGGTTACCTAATCTAAAAAGTATTTTATTTCAAATTTGGTATCTTATGTAATAATGGTGTTTACCTTTAGGTTTACAAATAAACATAGACAGTCGTCTCGAATTTGAGTGAAAACATTTTTTAATAAAAAATAAAACTGCATATAATCGTCGATTCCTGTATATTGCCAATATTGCACATGCCTTGTAGTGTTTTCGATTATGTTCTGATATATGTATGTATAACAGTAATCTCATGAATGTTGTTTAGTTACTTAATTTCAGAGACAGATTTTGAAACCCGGAAATGACTTTTTTATAATAAATCTTCTTTATGGGAATGTTATTTTAATGTGAGATCTTTTGACGATAAGCACATGAAAAGCATCTTAATTAAATGATTCAACACTTTAAACATGAAATATATTGAATCATCTTTTTTACAGAAAGAAATAAATTAGGACTAATGTAAATTACTCTGGAAGTTGTTAAAAATTCCATATACAGGTTAAAAACCGTTAATATATCAGTTAGTATTTGAAATAATTAAGAATTCTTTAATTATAAAGTGTAAAAAAAGTTGCTTCAACAAAGCGTACGCTAATGAATTAAAAATGTGTGGTTTTAAATAATATTTATGGATATAACAGTATTTGAAGTATGCTAGTAAACAACTGTTTTAAAAGAGTAGGTCTTAGGTTAATTGTTAAATTCGTTAATATGTTATGAAGGTCGTTACACCTTTACAAAATGCAGCAGTATAATGATTAAAGTAATTGATAAATGAATGCATTATGAATTGCTGATGCATACTTCATTCATTGCATTAAATTAAATCAAGATCATGGACACGTAGTAGAAAAAGTTTACATTGTTAAATCTATAATTGGTACCTATTGTTACAAACAATTTCTTCTTTTAGTTTTCCGTAACTCTATATTGTTCAAATATATTCAGTGACACGGAAATTGAAACACCAAGAAGGGGTAGGAATTTTCTGACCAAACTAGGCAGAAACGTTTAATTACTAAAAGGTAACAATTGATTAAAATTTCAAAGAAAAAGAACAAAATATAAACATGATTTTTATTAATAATGGGATGCCCCCCCTGTTGGTTACACACTCCTCCACTCGTCGTGGCATCAATTCTAGCAGATCTCTTGAAGTATTGTGTCCCAAGTAAGCTGTAATTCGTGCTGTAGACCCTGCAGCGTCTGCGGAGGATGCTGCAACATTCTCAGTATTCTCCCTATAATGCCCCAAACACGCTCGATAGCCGAAAGGTCAGGAGATCTGGGTAGAAATGGCAAGAAATTAACATTATCCTCAGCAAATCGGTCCAATGAACTTCTTGCAATATGGGGCCGGAATTATCTTGCTGCAAAAGTGGGTCTTCCAACTGCTGAAGAAATGGAAGAATATGGGGTTCTACCACGTCATCCACATATCGTTGGGCGTTCATATTGCCTCGGATGAATCCCCAACTAGACCTACTCCCACAAGTTAGTTATAGCACCTCATACCATAATCCCTACAGCTTGGTGCACACGCCTCGCAACACAAAATTCAACATTTCGACGTTCCGCGCGCCTTCGTCTGACCCTAATACGGCCATCATGCATCCCCAAACAGAATCGGGGATTCATCAGTGAACGCCACCCTATGCCACTCTTTGTTCCAGTGCAGTCCCAACCTACACCACTCCAAACGTTGCCGTCGATGTTGAGCCGTTAGTGGTAACACAAGATGAGGCCGATAGGATTGTAAACAGAAAGCTCTTATTCTGTGGTAAACCGTTCGAAAGGTCACAAGACGACCTTCGTTAGCTAACCATTGATCGGAAATTGGTACTTGAGAATCGGTCTCTTGTTGTCATTAATTGAAGATGGCGGCCCTGCATCTCAATTGGTCTTCTTCACTGCCTGATAACAGCGCATGATGGTTGTTTGGTTCCGGTTAAGACGATTTGAGATTTCTCTAAACGAAAAACTACCTTCGCGCAAACCAACAATACGACCTCTGTCGAAATCGCAGAATGGGCGGTAATTTCCATGTTGGCGCATTCTAGCCATGATCACACCCTCAAAGCAAATAATCACAAGCGAAACCAATAAAGAACTAAACATAATTTCGTACAATACACACCTGTCAAAATTGTTCGAAAAAACTGAACGAACTGTCAGATAAGCCGATTACCACGTGATCCACATGAATGAAATTTTAATCAATTGCTACCTTTTAATAGTTAAACGTTTCTGTCAAGTTTGGTCAAAAAATTCCTATTTCTTTTTGGTGTCACTATGTCACTGAGTATACCCAAGTGGTGAAACACCATTATTTTGTCAAGCAGTTCACAAACCGAGTGTTGCAAGCTAAAAAAACAAAATAAAATCAAACAGACAAGTTAAAAATAGTATTCTTATAGGAACAATGAAAATATATTTGGTATCAAATTAAGTGCCGGGCGGTTAAATTACGTATCCTATACGAATTCATGACCGGGATCATCAATTCGGATAGGGTATGGAAATTTGGGTGATTTACAAAAGCACGCAAAAGATATACGCGGCACCCATTTATCATTCGCAAATTAATTTCAGGTCCCGAGCCCTTTTCTTACGTCCGTTCTCTAATTTTCATTTTTATTTATTAAGTTTTAATTTTCAATATAAATTTAAATAAAATTAAAAAGGTACCGTAAAACGAGGTTACTTTGCTCCTAGTTGATGTTTGATAGCGCGGGCGTGGCAAAATGACCTCTATATTATCAAAATTTAAATAATCTTAATTAAAACAATGTGCAGTTCTTTAACTAAATAGTATGGAGGGTTACCTAATCTAAAAAGTATTTTATTTCAAATTTGGTATCTTATGTAATAATGGTGTTTACCTTTAGGTTTACAAATAAACATAGACAGTCGTCTCGAATTTGAGTGAAAACATTTTTAATAAAAATAAAACTGCATATAATCGTCGATTCCTGTATATTGCCAATATTGCACATGCCTTGTAGTGTTTTCGATTATGTTCTGATATATGTATGTATAACAGTAATCTCATGAATGTTGTTTAGTTACTTAATTTCAGAGACAGATTTTGAAACCCGGAAATGACTTTTTATAATAAATCTTCTTTATGGAATGTTATTTTAATGTGAGATCTTTTGACGATAAGCACATGAAAAGCATCTTAATTAAATGATTCAACACTTTAAACATGAAATATATTGAATCATCTTTTTACAGAAAGAAATAAATTAGGACTAATGTAAATTACTCTGGAAGTTGTTAAAATTCCATATACAGGTTAAAACCGTTAATATATCAGTTAGTATTTGAAATAATTAAGAATTCTTTAATTATAAAGTGTAAAAAGTTGCTTCAACAAAGCGTACGCTAATGAATTAAAATGTGTGGTTTTAAATAATATTTATGGATATAACAGTATTTGAAGCATGCTAGTAAACAACTGTTTTAAAAGAGTAGGTCTTAGGTTAATTGTTAATATGTTATGAAGGTCGTTACACCTTTACAAAATGCAGCAGTATAATGATTAAAGTAATTGATAAATGAATGCATTATGAATTGCTGATGCATACTTCATTCATTGCATTAAATTAAATCAAGATCATGGACACGTAGTAGAAAAAGTTTACATTGTTAAATCTATAATTGGTACCTATTGTTACAAACAATTTCTTCTTTTAGTTTTCCTTAACTTTATATTGTTCAAATATAATCAGTGACATGGAAATTGAAACATCAAGAAGGGGTAGGAATTTTCTGTCCAAACTTGGCAGAAACGTTTAACTACTTAAAGGTAACAGTTGATTAAAATTTCAAAGAAAAAGAACAAAACATAAACATGATTTTTATTAATAATGGATTGGTCCCCCCTGTTGGTTACACACTCCTCCACTCGTCCTGGCATCGATTCTAGCAGATGATGTCCTCTTTAGGTATTGTGTCCCAAGTAAACTGTAATTCGTGCTGTAGACCTTGCAGCGTCTGCGGAGGATGCTGCAACATTCTCAGTATTCTCCCCCAAACACGCTCGATAGCTGAAAGGTCGGGAGATCTGGGTAGAAATGGCAAGAAATATTCTCCCCCAAACACGCTCGATAGCTGAAAGGTCGGGAGATCTGGGTAGAAATGGCAAGAAATTAACATTATCCTCAGAAAATCGGTCCAAAGAACTTCGTGCGATATGGGGGCGGAATTATCTTGCTGCAAAAGTGGGTCTTCCAACTGCTGAAGAAATGGAAGAATATGGGGTTCTACCACCTCATCCACATATCGTTGGGCGTTCATATTGCCTCGGATGAATACCAAACGAGACCTACTCCCACAAGTTAGTTATAGCACCCCATACCATAATCCCTACAGTTTGGTGCACACGCCTCTCAACACAAAATTCAACATTTCGACGTTCCGCACGCCTTCGTCTAACCCTAATACGGCCATCATGCATCCCCAAACAGAATCGGGAGTTATCAGTGAACACCCTATGCCACTCTTGGTTCCAGTGCAGTCGCAACCTACACCACTCCAAACGTTGCCGTCGATGTTGAGCCGTTAGTGGTAACACAAGATGAGGCCGATAGGATTTTAAGCACAAAGCTCTTATTATGTGGTAAACCGTTCGAAATGTCACAGGACGACCTTCGTTAGCTAACCATTGATCGTAAATTGATCTGGTACTTGAGAATCGGTCTCTTGTTGTCATAAGTTGAAGATGGCGGCCCTGCGTCTTAATTGGTCTTCTTCACTGCGTGATAGCAGCGCATGATGCTGGTTTGGTTCCGGTTAAGACTATTTGCGATTTCTCTAAACGAAAAACTACCTTCGCGCAAACCAACAATACGACCTCTGTCGAAATCGCTTAATGTGCGGTAATTTCCATGTTGGCGCATTCTAGGCATGATACCACCCTCAAAGCAAATAATCACAAGCGAAACCAATAAAGAACTGAACATAATTTCGCACAATATACACCTGCCACAATTGTTTGAAAAACTAAACGAACTGTCAGATAAGCCCATTACCACGTGATCCATATCAATGAAATTTTAATCAATTGCTACCTTTTATAGTTAAACGTTTCTGTCAAGTTTGGTCAAAAATCCTATTTCTTTTGGTGTCATTGTCACTGAGTATACCTAAGTGGTGAAACACCATTATTTTGTCAACCAGTTCACAACAAAATAACCGAGTGTTGAAAGCTAAAAAAACAATAAAATCAAACAGACAAGTTAAAAATAGTATTCTTATAGGAACAATGAAAATATATTTGGTATCAAATTAAGCGTTAAATTACTATCCTAACAATTCATGACTCGGATCATTTCAATTCGGATAGGGTATGGAAATTTGTGATTTACAAAGAGCAAAAAATATATAGCAACCATTTTATCATTTCGCATAATTAATTTAAACAACTTTTCTTAGCGTCAGTTCTCTAATTTTCATTTTGATTATTCATTCAAATTTTAAATTAATTAAAACGAATAATAAATTTAAATAATTATATTAACAAAGATTCGTAACTAAATTATTCGAAGTTTTTGCTCCTTCAGATACAATGCTCCAACTTTTAATAATTACTATCGCCATCTATTGATGATAATATGTTTTGTTGCAACGAAACTGTATGAGCAGTTTCCTGAATAGGACTAATCTCTAGTACGAATCTTGTCATATGAAGCACACGGTGTATACAATGTTTATAGTATTTTCAGAACGTCATCGAAATGCATGCATGCTATAGCTAAAATACAGATGTCAAAATTTAGGTATTGGAAAGCAAACTGTTGATGAATAATGGTAAGTTGATGTTTATATTCAAACTAGTACATTTAATTTTACCTTTAGAACAACGTAACCAATCATGATAAAAGTAAATTACATAATTTTATTTTTTACTAATTTCTGTTTTCAGGTTAAATTGCATCGATTATGGGGATACTTTAGACACCGAGCATTGTTTTGGAGCAAAGTATCCCCAGGTACAATTTTAACTCTAGATTTTATCTACTTATTTAATAGCACATAGACATTCTAAAGCCTGTCCAGGTAGAACTGAATACGGGTATCGGATTAACAAGTGAGGTTATTGTCAATATATGGTTCTATTGTGCTTGAAACCATCTTAATGCTTTGACTGATCTCGTACTTATTGTACGTGACAATAGAAAGATGGATATATTATGAATAATGCCTAATCTATTTCTGACCGAACAAAAGCGTTTGCAACTTTCACACATAATGACAAGGCAATAAGAATCAGATGCAGGTAGAATAGAAATTCAATTAGGTATAATAAAATGCCAGTGGTTCTCAACACTGCTTTAACATTACATTTAAAATTTATGGAAGAATGCAAGTTTTATAATAAACATTTATAAAAGCCATTCATAATAATGAATATTCGATTAAGTATAGGTATTTCAATTCACATTTAGAAAGTTCATTGTATACCTAAGTATGGTAATGACGTTTTAGTGTACTCCAATTACAAAAGAATCCAAATAAATATGCAATACTGTAACAATAGTTAATTAATAATAGATTATTGTTAATGAAGAGATTGTGGATGAATAGACCTCTTATTTTCACAGTTAACACTGAAGAAAGTGATGACGATGATCTTTTCCAAGATTTGGATGACTCAGGAAGTGATGAATCTGAACGAATGACAATTATAATTTTTACATTTAATTATAAAAGTATATCTTTGTAATTTAATTAATATTTACTAACTATAATAAAATGTATTTGTTATTGTTGTTATAAGTATAAGTGAAAGGTGTCAATTGAAATTACTTATAGGTAATTAGTAATCGATTATTATTTTTATTATACAAAAGTTGCATTTCTTCACAAATTATATAATGTTAAAGCAGTGTTGAGAACCACTGGCATTTTATTATACCTATTGAATTTCTATTCTACCTGCATCTGATTCTTATTGCCTTGTCATTATGTGAAAGTTGCAAACGCTTTTGTTCGGCAGAAATAGAGGCATTATTCATAATATATCCATCTTTCTTTGTCACGTACAATAAGTACGAGACAGCAAAGCATTAAGCGGTTTCAAGCACAATAGAACCATATATTGACAATCCTCCTTGTTAATCCGATACCCGTTCAGTTCTACCGGACAGGCTATAGTTGTATATTACGTGTTATTAAATTCAAGGAATAATTAAACTAATTAACATTAACTGCAATAGTAATAATAATAAGTAATAATAATAAATAATAGTAATATAATAATAATAATAAGAGAGACTTTATTTAAAACGTCCTGAAGGTGGACGTGGATTGCTGAACATTTTGGAGTTTGTTATTTGATCCATACACATCCCCAAAATGGGCCTGGGTGATGTCTTTTAAAGATTTTCCTACCAAGTAAAGATAGAAAAAAATAATGATAATAATCATCTAAAACTTTCTTACAGCCATACCTAGAACATACAAGAGAAAAGCTGGCTCCCGAAGCTATCAAAATTATTCGCAGGAGACCTACAACTCTGCTTAGCAGCAGTCCGAAGTGGACGGATGTCTCAAAGGAAAGCCGAACAGGAGTTTAAAATTGTAGCACAATCATCAATAAATTAAAAGGTAACCGGAAGATTAGGCCTGGTCGGCCTTCAGTATTTTCTGAAGAAGAAGAAGCTGCATTTGTAAACTGTATATTAGCCTTCAGCGAATTTGGATTCCCACTAGACTCTGTGGACTTGAGAATGATTGTTAAATCTTACCTAACGCGAATCGGTAGAAATGTGTTGCAATTTAAAAACAATGTTCCCGGCCACGAATGGGTGTTGGGTTTCTTGAAACGTCACCAAGAACTCACCGTACGATTTGCTAGCAACATAAAGCGTAGTAGAGCTGGAATTAATGTCACAACATTAACAGAACATATTTACAATTTGAGCGAAGTTGTAAAAGATGTGCCGCCAGAGAACATTTGGAATTGCGACGAGTCTAATCTCACCGATAACCCTGGCCAGAAAAAGTGATAACTAAGCGCGGGTGCAAATATCCAGAAAGTTTCGAAATTCTTCGAAAAGTAGCATTTCACTTATGTTTGCTGGCAGCGCTGCTGGAGAGTCTTGCCACCCTTCGTGGTCTATCGATCTTTTGCATGTGGAGCACATGGACAGAAAATGGCAAAGGAGCCGATATACTAATACTAGTAGTGGTTGGTTTGATGCTTGCAGCTTTACAGAGTGGTTCGAAACCCTAATGCTGCCGAAGTTCAGAAAGTTTCAAGGAAAAAAGGTTTTAATCTGCGACAACTTATCATCACACATATCAGTCCATGTGTTAAATCTGTGTAAAGCTAATAATGTTTCATTTGTGTGCTTACCACCTAATAGCACTCACCTCACACAGCCTCTAGATGTGGCTCCAATGAAACTGGCATGGCGCAAAATATCTGAGTGGAAGGAAACATCGGAAGGTTCCAAAAGTACCGTGCTTCAAAAACAACATTTTCCACTGCTTTTGAAAAAACTCATGACTGCCTTAGAACCAAATGCTGCTGCGGGCTTTACAAAATGCGGCATTTACCCAGTAAATATTGACGAACTCCTAAAAATGATCCCTCATCATAATAGTGGTATCACTGCAGTAGAATCTTCATTCCTGGAAACTTTGGCAACTAAAAGATCAGAATTAACTGAGGTAAAAAGGACAAGAAAGAAAATGAGGATAGCTGCAGGTAAAAGCATTGGACCTAAGGACCTAGATGATAAAGAAACCCAGTCTAATGAACCACAGCCAAAGAATTTAAAGTCTAGTAGGAAAGTAAGAAATGCAGTAGATGACTCGCTTGGTGATGAAATATCATTCCAGGATTCATCTGATGATGATGCTGAAACCTATTTTGCAAATATGGTAAGAGAATCCATTGAGGATGAAGAAACAGTCGCCATAGCTTCTGGAGAAAATCTTGCAAAGATCTTCTACAACTGCCTGAGATCGTTCGAGAAGCAGGAAATATGTTATTTTCACATATGAAGGAGAGCTGTTTCCTGGTCAGATACTATCGTATGATAATGATGGGCTGTAATTAAAGCCATGCAAAAGTCACTAAAGTCTTGGAAGTGGCCTGAAAAGCCGGATGTACTTCATTATGCCTGGCAGGATATTATTGGTGGAATTGCAGAACCAAAAAAGTAACCAAAAGGGATATTTTTCTGTTCCAGAGCTCGATAAAATTTGGTGAAAGTAGTTATGCTTTCTATTGATAGTTTGAATTTGATTTGTAAGAGTTTAAACCCATTGAGTTGATATATTCCACTTATATTAGTTTATTTATTTACGTTTTGTCTTATTTAACTGTTACCTTTGTAATAAAGCACTTTTTACTTCTCAACACATATTTTTAGTTTGAACTAACATTTCTCTGGTGTCACTTTAAACTTAATATAGCCTAACTTTGCCCCAATATGTTACTGAAAGCTAAAAATCTAATAATTTTCTGGTGGAGCAAAGTATCCTCCCCTATGAGGAAACTTTGCTCAAAATGACTCATTAAAAAAAAAATTGTGCGGCATTTTGTCTAAATACAGCTTAGACATTACACTTTAGATCATATACTGTACATTCACTTGATAAAAATATTTTCTTAAAACGTGGAACCGATTTTCACAAGTATTTTAAAACCCTATTAAAAAATGGAGCAAAGTAACCTCGTTTTACGGTAAGTTTGATAATGCTAATATACAAAATAATAAAATAAATATTGATTGCGCCTGCACAGTTATGTGTAAGACTTTGCATTTGGTTTAATTGCCATCACATTTTTAATAAGGCATCTTTTCCTCTGTTTGGATACACATTTCAGATTTCCTGCAGGTCTACCTGATTGTAGACAGTTTACGCCTTTTACTTACTTTGACGACGTGCAATTGCTGTTTGTTGAACCTTTATCTTCTGTATCATTATTATTTATACATTTAAATAAAAAATTATTTAAATTAGTTGCCGGTGTTAAATTTTCTGTAATGGTATTAAATCTTTTTAGCAAATTACCATTAACGCCTCCGTCTTTTGCTATATTGATGATCTTCAACAAATTTGCTTAAAAGTTGGTAATGCCATTTTCTGTATTATCATAAAATTATTAGGATTTATCAATAGTCTAAGGATATTTGCGAAGGCAATTTTTTATAAAATCGTATGTACAGTTAGATTTTTTAGCGCAGGTCATAGATTAAGTAGGTATTAAAGAAAATAAATAGCTATGTGATGTCCTAATATTTTTAATGCACGAAAAAATATATTTATGATTATATTTCTAATTTTATCCATTTTAATATCGTTTCATGAAGAACGTTATGTATAAGCGTAATAAATCTTGTAATGGAAAGAAGTCATCAATATAGTTTTGCTTCAAAAATCGTATTTGTTGATTCCACAGCCAATTGTGACCAATCTGGAGCAACAGTTACATTTTTAATAGGAGCCAGTAAAATAGGTGGCATACCTTTGAGATGTGCTATTCATTTTAATCAGACAGAAGAAGAATATTTAAATGCGCTTAATGAAATTAAAAAAACTTATTGGTCCACGTGGTTTTGGAGGAAAAGGGACTCCTAGTGTTTTTCTGACAGATGACTCAGAAGCTGAACGAAACACCTTACGAAAAGCCTTTGAAAATTCAGAATTGCTGCTATGTACGTTTCATTTTGTCAATCAGTTTGGAGATGGCCCTGGTTCGCAAAAGTAAAGTTGAAAATAAAGATAGAAGGAACTAATGTTATTATTCCGTGAAATTTTATACAAAAACGATATTCAAAGTTGTGAAGAACTTATAAATGCAACAAGAGAACATAACGTTGTCATGGTGTCATGCATACCGACAAAATTGCGTAACAAGGGGCCACAATACTAATAACTTAGTAGAGGCTTCCATTAGAATTTGAAAGGATGTAGTTTTAAGTAAGCAAAGCATATAAACTCTTTTTCCACTATTGGAGTTTATCATAATTATTTTAGAAAACCATCACTTGAGGCGTATTCAAAAATTTGCTAGGTTTCGTATAACCAAACCTGAACTGTGCAGGCGCAATCATTATTTATTTTATTATTAAGATATTGAGAATAAAACGTTTATTTTAAAACATTATTTTGTATATTAGCCTTATCCCTACGTTTTAAGACTTACCTATTTTATTTTATTTAAATTTATATTGAAAATTAAAACTTAAATAAAAATGAAAATTAGGGAACGGAGGTACGAAAAGGGCTAGGGATCTGAAATAATTTGCGAAGCATGTGGTGCCATTGACAAATTGCGCATGCCTTATCTACATAAATAGGAATCGTTATAAATGGTTTAAATTTCACTTCGCGGTCGCCTTCCACGCGGTACGAATCCCGGCCCATGCAATTTTTTTTAGGTTACTGTAGTTTTGTTTATCTAATCTGCTTTTGTTAGATTACAGTAGTTTTGTTTATCTTATCATATATAATACCACTAGCGCGTCCAAAATTGTCAATAATCCAGGATTATCTGATTAATTTTGGTGGTATTCGGTGTAATATTTCCAGAATAGAACAATATATTTACACTGTGATTATTTTAAAACTTACTACCCCCTGTAATTCAAAAACAACAAAACATTCAATAATTGGCGGGACGCGTCAATTTTTGTTTTAGGGGGGAATATTTTTGACAGTCAAGGGGTCTTGATATGTTCAACCCTGGCAACCCCAATTTTAAAATCTCAAATGTAACTACCCCACTTGTTATACATCATATGAAAGCCCCTTTCATTATTGACACACCAGTATGTTCTTTTTGAAAATTGGGAGACATTTGAAAAAGTTATGGGCGAAATACCACTCGGTTGACAAACACTTTATTTATTTTATTTATCTTCTTTAATAGTTAATGCATGGTTTAAATAAAAAAATCAAAAAAAGCATTGAAAGAAAAACAATGCAAATTAGTTGGAGCAGCTCAAACGTATGTCATTTCTTTCCAAACAATAAAAAAGACGTTGATGAAATTCCTCGCCCACTTTTTGAAAAGTTTCTGGCCTGATAGCCGTACACGCAGCTGTTGCACGATTTTTTAAATCTTGAATGTTTAGTGGTGCTGTTTTGTACACTACTGATTTGAGATAACCCTAAAGGAACAAGTCATTTGGACTGAGATCGCAAGATCTCTTCCCTAACAGGGAATGTGATATTCAACCAATCACGGACAGGTTTTGCGTAGTGCACAGGTGCAAAAAGTGTATTAGGTCTTCTTGGAGTAAAGGATTTCCGTGCTGATCTATTTGATTTTCTAAAGATTCAATGATCAGTACGTCAACTGTGTCCGAAGCATATTTAGATACACCCCCCGGGTAAGAGAACGATTTATAAATAACGGACCTGTTAGGGCGTTGCCTAAAATTCCTGCCCAAACATTTATTTTCTGGGAGTATTGCGTATGACCTTCCCGGAAGAGATGGAGATTTTCATCTGACCAGTAATGATAATTTTGCTTGTTCACTTGACCATTTAGGAAAAAAGTATATTCATCGGAGAGGCAAATCTTTTATAGTAGATTATTTCGTAAAATTGAATTCTTCGATCCAGGTCATCTGCGTACACTTTTTGAAGTATTTGCAATTTATAGGGATGAAACTTATGTAATTTTGTAACCTTATGTATTAAGCCAATCCCAATTTGTTTTGAAACTTTTCTAATGGAAGTAGTTGGATCTGCCCCAAAATGACCCAACACTTCAATCTGAGCTGCATCATTTAATACTCTAGACATATATCGTTTGGGATTGCCTACTGATCCGGATTCTTTAAACTTTTTCACATTGTAGGACATGAACATGCAAAACATTCTTATCTGAATGCCTACGGTTAAATGTTTGCGCTGTCTTTCGCGCACATTCATTTTTTGCATCATAAATTAAAATCATTTCAACTCTATCTTCTGTAGAATAAACCATTTTGTCTTAAATAATAGCACAATAGTAAAATGTTACAACGTTCAAAGTACAATAAACAATGGGTTACTTCAGTTTTGACGTTTATCAAATATGCAAGTAAATCACAACACACTTTGTGGTTCTGTCAACTGAGTGATCTTGGACTCAGTTGGCATTCAAAAAATGTTTTTTGATGTACCATTAAAAAGGACACCAGTGTTAAGTTTGATTTTGTACAACATTCAAACTACGCGAAACAAATAATTTTTTGCAATGTTGATGTTTATTAAATACGTAAGAAAATACATGTTTAAACCATACATTAAATATTAAAGTAAATAAATAAATAAAATTTTTGCCAACCGAGTGGTTTTTACCCCATAACTTTTTCAAATCTCACCTAATTTTCGAAAGGAATACGCTGGTGTGTTGATAATGAAATGTGGGGTAGTTGCATTTGAGATTTTAAAATTGGGGTTGCTAGGGGTTACAGAGTTGAACATATCAAGCAAACGAACAAAACTTTAGTTAATTATGTATAATGGTTACAAAATGTAATAAATGAACAAAACCTTTATTTGATTAATTAAAATGTAAATTTAAAAAACGACAAGCACGTAACAAAATTTAGAAAACGAACAATACTTGCGTCCAAATAAATGCCTGATTTTTCACTGTATTCTTCGGAACACCCTTTTCAATATAGCTATCAATGGTTTCTCATGACATTTTACAAAATCGTTTCATTTTTTCAATAAACTTAACTTATATAATTTTAACGTGACTGTCAGTGTTTGACAAATGCTTCTTGTTCATGACAAGAATAGCTCTGTTACTATGGTAGCTGAGTATGACGTCATTGCAGCTGAATTGCCGCTGTAATTCATAACGTTTAATGGGATTATCATATATAATGCCACTAGTTCATCCAAAATTATCGATAATCCGGCAAAAAGCGGCGTTGCCTGGAAACTGCACGAGTTGGTTTTCTCTATCGGCTAAAAGAGCCGCACTCCGAAGGAGGATGGCTCTTCTTTTAACCAACAGAGAAAACCAACGAATGCAGTTTTAAGAATATTTCCACCATAATATATATATATATATATATATATATATATATATATATATATATATATATATATATATATAGAACATTCTATCTTTCTTGAACCTTTTGATGTTCCATACCATTCTGCTCCATACATCAACCGCAATCCTATGATTTTTTGAATGCATATATTACATTAGTTAATGTCCTGAATAATAATATCCATAAATATACATCAATAATGTTTTTAATAAAAACTTGTGTATATGTCCACAATTAGTACTTTCCTGAACCTCAACCTTTTCCATCCCATGTTGATCCCAATATATACAGCTTTATGAACGCAAACGGTAAATCCTGAACCATTACAACGTTGCAAGTTCGTTTATACGTTGACTCCGTTATCTAAGTAGTACGGTAAACAATTCTTGATATGATTATTTTTATCATGAAACGAATTTCTGACAACAAGCAATATAAATCTGTAATAATTAGTATAACACACAGAGTAAGAAAAGCTAATACTTCATACGGGTTTTGTATATTTCATACTGGAAAGATAATGTTTAACGATTGAGTGTGCATTGGTACACCAAGCCAACTTCTACACGTTTACCTGGCTTTGAAAACTGCAAGTATGTTAGTAGTACTGTTAGCAAATTCCAAATATCGGATACTTTCTTTAGGAATGAGTGGTTAGCAGTCACAGTTGCTTTCCATGTTAATGGTGTAAAACTTGGCATGTTTACAAGAAAAGCTAATAGCTGAAAAAACCTGTTGATGTAGCTTCTAATTTCGTATTTTAAAGTATTGTTTTAAACATATTATTATGCTATACGTGCATCAACGTTCCAGCCCCTGAAGATATGGAAGCGCAACGGGTTCTAGCACATGGCAATATAATCAGCGGCGTTTAAGTTGCCATCGATGAAGACCAAGGGTGATCTGCTACTGTAACATATTGCACCCCATATCATCACTCCTTGTGTGGGGACTGTATTGCGTTCCACAAAAAATGTTGGATTTTTACGTTCTCCACGCATCCGTCAGACCCTCCTACGACCATCGCGGCGCGCAAGCAAAATCGGGACTCGTCACTAAACACAATTCGAAGCCATTCTTGCGCCCAATTCGCTCTTTTGTTGCTCCATTCTAGCCTGCGCAGACGGTGAAGCCGTGTAAGAGGAAGACATAAAAATGGACGATATGAACACAGCCTATAAGACCTTATCCGGCGAAAAAACAGATGACATTGACATTCTGAGTCCTACACCTCTCATCCAATCATTTGCAATCGATCGTGCTGTCGAAAATCTGTCCCTTGTGGCCAAAAGTCTTAAGCGACGTTCTTCGCGATCTATAGTCCTGCAGGGACGTCCAGATCCAGGGCGACGTTGTTGCACCCCTTCCTCAGACCATTTGGAGCAACGTCTCAATACCGTTGTAACGTTTAGGTTTACACGACGAGAAATTTCTCTTAGCGAAAGTCCGGCCTCTCTCACGCCAATAATACGGCCACGTTCAAAATCAGTCAATTGAGAAAAATGTTCATGTTGACGTACTCTTGGCATTGTTCCCAAGTTTAGAACGAAATTGTGAACAATTTGCAAAATTGACAGTTAATTACACAATGATTTATTTCTTCAAATTTATTGTTACTAAGTGCAAAGGAAAAAACAAAAAAAAAACTACTAGCTAGATTTTATTCAAATTTTAATCGTTTGTTTGTTCTAATGAAAGACATCGTTGACGAAAATTTCAATAAAATTGTTCAACGAATTCTAGGTATTGCAATTTTTATGGTAGTCAGTATAATCATGTTAGTCGAGAAGGAAGTATGTTATATGGCAACGAGTTTGATTTTTTGATTTATAATAAATTCCTGTGCGAGTAAGTTTTTATAGTCATTATTTACCTAGGAAAAAAAATCAGTCTTAGTTCCTGGATAAATTGTAACATAGTTGTTATTTTTAAGAAAAATTGTCTATTTTAGTAAAGCAGTAGGTTCCTGCCATCCGGTAGGTACCAGTACGGAAAATAACTCTTGTATAGTACACTTAATCTACAGTTAATAAAGTAAATAAAAACAATCAGCTATTTTCAATCCACTACGTCGTGACTCCAGTCCCAGTTTTGTGATCATAAACTTTGACTCTCACGAGTGCAAAAATCATTTTCTACACTACATGTATTACCTTATTTTTACTATTTATGAGCGCTCCATCT
Source organism: Vesta saturnalis (assembly GCA_036346205.1). Classification (NCBI taxonomy): domain Eukaryota; kingdom Metazoa; phylum Arthropoda; class Insecta; order Coleoptera; family Lampyridae; genus Vesta; species Vesta saturnalis. Next base: position 1,024,381 of record JARFJB010001798.1, read on the forward strand.
ATTGCACCCTTAACGTTCATAATAATAACTACTAATTTTCGTATCCCACAGAATTTGCAAAAAGCGCAATACTAACATGAGACGACCATTGGGCATTGATCCCGTATTATACGGGACTGTCCCTTTTTTAAACATTTCATTTCGTATATGTAGTTATTTGAATAAATTACGTAATGTTTCGTATTTATAAGGAAGTCACCTTTTTGTCGTTTCAGACGTTTCATATATTAATCAAAGTCTAGCAAGCACGAAAAAGATGGTGTAACCTTCAGATAAGATACAATAGGATGACATCACAAGTTCTACAAATTACGAGACCATTGTAGCACTTTTGTCGGCTTTAATACATAGCGCGCGATCCCGCTTATGAGGCAGTATTAAGTACCAAGTCTAGCGCAAAAAAAATTTGCTTACGACGCCACGACGGTGTCTTGTACGTGCGGAAAATAAATACACCGGTGCGTGTAAATAGTTCATTAATTAAGGTTAAGTGTTAATAAATAACTTTTTTTAAATAAATAATTGTTGTAGTGTAGTTTGTATCTGGCACGGTAGAAAATCAGAAAATGCCACAAAGAAAGAATACATTTAATAGAGATTTGGAAAGTGAATATCCATTTATTAAAAAGACAACCTCAGATAGTGATGTAGAGTGTTTAAAATGATGTGCACAGTTTTCACTTGCACATGGTGGTAAAGTGGATATTGTTCAACACATATCGACGCTTAATCGTAAAAAGATATTGCTGCTTCTAGTAGTAGCAATGTCTTTTTCGTGAAACACATTTGTAACTGAAGAACAAAAGCTAGTTGTGATTGAATGTACTTGGTCATACCACAACGTGATTCACAATCAGTCGTTTCGTTCTGTGGATTGCACCCGCAAGATAATAAACAGTTGCTTCCAACAACAATTTGCATACGAGAACCAAATCTGAAAGTATTGTGTGTCACATTTTACAAAAGGAATCATTAAGCTCCATACAATATGATCTTGGAACGGTCAATTTTGTAACCATCATACTGTTCAAATCACAGGAGCGTAAAAATTTGTCCTGTATTTGTAAGATATTTTATGAAAGACAAGGGCATTCAAGTACAAGTTTTGGAAATTTAAGATCTTCCAGGTGAAGCTTCAGACATTGTACCCGAATATATTATTAGAACGGGTGACAAATACGAATTAACAACAAAAGTAATGGCATTGTGCACTAACAACACAAATTGCAATTTTGGAGGAGCAGCGATATGGCCAAAATAACGTCTTCCATAAAGTTCAGCAGTTACTTAAAAGACTTTTAGTTGGGATGAACCGTGCTGCTCGTATCATTCATAACTGTATTCAAACATCAGAAGACTCTGCTTGTCTATTGACATCCAGCAATTATTGTGACAATCTATGGCTATTTCTACATTTATATTGTTTGAGTTGAACAATTAAAAGAATTTGATGAGTTTGTTAATGTTGAAGTTTGGCCATGGTTTCTTCACTCGCAAACTTATACATTTCATAAATGCATGCTGCAAGTGGAATCTGAAAAATCTTTAATGGTAGAAGTATACATGGTTTTATCAAATTTAAAGCAACAATTAATAGAACGGAGAAATGAAGTCTTTTGCTAAATTAGGTTAACACTATCTAGTAGCTTTGATGAATGAAGAAGAAGGCCTAGCCGTAGCTCAGTTTAAAACGTCAGTGACCATGTTTTATACCTTGTATAGCCTATTTAGATAAATGGATGCAAACGTTTCGTTGGGTATTGCTAAAAAAAGAACCTCTGTGGTCAGATGTTGGAAACTCATTAACTGTTTTTCAAAAACAATGATGAAAATGTGTGGATTACAAAACATTAAAAAATGTACCTTTTCAAATAGTTTTGATACAACGTGATCACCTGGGCTTTTCCTTACAGTTGGACCTAAATTTGTATTAGATTTTAAGGGATTACTAACCCAAATGTGATAAATTTTTTTTTGTCTGTGTGTTACATTGACGTGTTCTTTAGTTTTTTCGGTATCGGTAATGTGTTTATACATTGAATATTATGCATCAGCTTCCTACAAAACAAAGGGAATTTGTTATGTGCAGTACATTTAGATAATTAGCAGTATAATATTAAAATAATAAATAAATAATATTAAAAAGACTTACTTAAGAATTACGTTTGTTTTGTAAATAAATGATACCTAACCCTAAAGGTTAACAAGAACTTAGGAATTCTTTCTCAAATTAAAATTAAACAACAGATGCAAATTTTAGAAAACCCATCGGATTTTGTTTATTAAAAAGTTTAATACACTTTTAAGTTTAATACCCTTTTAAAGGCATCAGCATCAATTATTGTTTGAGGATTCATAAACATGTAACATTTAACTCTAATCGCTTATTTAACACACTGAGCAAGTTAATGCACACTCAGCTTGAAATTAGACCATGCTTGGTTAGATTATAAAACGATAATCAAAAATTGTCACTTCGGAAAATATAATTTTACTCATATTATGATGCAAGCATGAGATTACAATTATAACAGCATATTATTAACTATGTTGATTTTCTAGTAGCAACCTTAGTAACAATGTACATCTTTGAGGTATGGCAAATGTAAGAGTATTTCAAATAGGTAACTACAAACTGCATGCATGTGTTATGCACATATCCCCACAGAAAAAAGTCCAGGGGAGTGAGATCGGGTGATCTCGCTGGCCAACAAATGGGACCACCGTGACCTATCTAACGATCTTCGCGCCAATTTTGTAAAAACCGACGTACTCGATTATGGTAGTGCGGCGGGGATCCATCATGTTGGTACTACATAACTTGTCGAGTAGGTAGATTCATATTTTCAAGCAAGTGTGGCAATTCTTCTTGAAGGAATTGCATATATTTTTCGCCCATCTGGGAACCATCGAAAAGGAAAGGTTCTGTTACATCAGTTTTAATAATACCACCCCACACATTTACAGTCCACCGATGCTGGTAATCTATTTGTCGTACCCAGTGTGGATTTTCAACGGAATAATAGTGACTATTATATTTATTAACGACTCCTATTCTATTACAACTTGCTTCGTCGCTAAATAGCACAAAGTCAACAAAATTGGCTTGTTGGTTAATTTTGTCCAGAATAATATTGCAAAATGCGACACGAGTTGCGAAATCTTGCGGTCGTAGGCTTTGATGCAAACACAAATGGTATAGGTGATATTTATATTTGCTTATAATTCTTTGTATTGAACTTTTGCTCAGATCTACCTGTACCGCAATCTGACGATACTTACGTGAGGATTTTTTTTTTCTAAATTTAATAAAACTGTCAACTCGTTTTCTTCGTTGCAACTGTACGATTTTCTATATCTCTTTTTTGTATATGACATTTCCTGTTTCAAATCGTTCTCGAAGAAGTTGAAACGCTTCAGGTCTTGCATGTCTAGCTAAAAGGTACTTTTGTTTATAAAGCCTGGATGCCAACAAACAGTTCCTTTCAGCTTGTACCAAAACATAGATCATATTAATCAGCTCAACTTTTGAAAAATTCATCGCACACGACGTAAGTAACGAAGTCACTATCAGATAATTATCTGACAATTCTTCACGAATTATTTATAATAAGTGGCTTTCATTTGTTAAGTTGTTAAGAAACAGAAAAAGACAATCGAAAACCAAGCTACTGTATTTCATTGTGTTCTTTAATACCATTTTAAAGTTTATAGTTGTGCAGTTCGGCGAGTAAATAATTATTAAGCGTTGCTCTTTTATAGTGCAAAATGTTGAATTGTGTCATAAACCTATAGCTTCACGGTTTTATAGCAATTAGCATTGTTTTATTTTTATTTTTCTGCTATTCAAATCTGTAATAAAATACAGGGTGTGTCATTTAAAAAAATGAGAAAAATAACATTGAGCAAAATGGACCACCCAGGATATGCAAAGAAAAGGGTCTGCAATCTAAATGAAAAAGTTAAAACTAGACAGATTGGAGAAAGAAATCCCAAAATTTCACTTCGTTATCTTTCAAGATGGCGGAACAGGAGCCTACGTATTGGCTCATTTTTTTACATAGAAATTTCAATAACTTAGGAACCGTTAGTAGTAGACCCATACTACCTTATATCATTTTGCTCAGTATTTAACAGAGAATTCAAATATATAAAAATATATAGGGTGTTCCATTAAAAAACACAAGTTTAGTGTAGTACTCGGAAATGGGACACTCTGTATATACAAAAATATTTTTACGCGATGCTCCTCGTTGTTGACTACAATAACCTGTTATAAGATTTGTTATTAAATCAACAGTATAGGCGTAATCTTCCACCCTCAAATCGTTGGGACACCCTGTATGTATGTATATGTGGATGGTATTCCCCGAAGTCTGCGATATAAATTTCAAAGAGTGATGTGTGATTTTTAAGTTATGGCACGCTTTGTTCGTGGATACGAAATATTTTCTACAGCCCTCGTATATGTTGTGCAGAATTTTGGGTACGTAATTCTGTAGAGTTTCGAGTCCGAAGTCTATCATATTTACTTTGTTAATTAATTTCACGAAGATTTGAACTGCCATTTTTGAATTATGGCACGTTTTGTTCGTGTTTGCGTTGCGTCTATTGAAGCGATGGGATGTTTCACGTAACTTTTTTTTATACGTCAGATTTCGCCGCTTGAAATTTGTCGTTAACTTCACACCAATACACTATGTTTAGAGCAGTAGTACCTTATATATTTTTGAAAGGTGTTTTCACGCCAAAATATGTAAGCTATTGTATTAAAAAATATATAACTTTAGTACGGTACTTTTTTTGAATAGCCGGTATATTTGAAAATATTTTTAAAATACCACCTGAATTAACCTGCATGTACCTACGTATAAAATTTTTCAGAAAATTTTTTGTTTAGATGCTACAGACCAACGTGTTGAGCTTCTTGACTCACCCTGTATGTGTACAGGGGCCCAACTAAACTTCTGCTTGTAGTCCCAAAATATGTAGCTACAACTCTGTGAATACAATTTTTGGAATCAGGAAGGAAGTTGATGGACGACGCGAAGCTTGAATTAATGACATTGAATAAAATTGTTTTTTTCGATTGTCATTATTTTCACATTCTGTCCTAAGGTGTGATCATTATAACTACATGTTTATTACTCCTTATACATTTATCACCTTATAAATTTTAATAGGACCAATTACGCTACATTTTTTTTTAACTGCGTGCTTAAAAATCCCAAATTAGTAACGAAATTGGTGTTTTTATTTACTTTTAAAACATTTTTCAGTAATTACCACCTAATTTAATATCAATCAAGGAGAAACTCCGAGAAACTCTTAATTTAGTACTATCGTGTGCAAGAATTTCGGTTCACAGCGGTGAACTCGTCACGTAGATTACCGGAAAAAATGCAATCTAAGAATTAGGGTATAGCTATCTTGTTTTTTTAGACGAAAATTACTATTATGCACTTTCTCTGTCACTAATTTGTTTGAGAATTGAAGCATAATAAGGATGACCGCCCCCATACATTAACTTTTTGTTGTAATTCTATTCAATTATTGAAAGTATTAGCAATTACAAACATTTCTAATTTTTTGCTATAATTTTGCCGTAAGAAGCAAGTCTTTTCGTGTGTTCCAATTTGTAAATTTTCACTTTAACAACTGTTTTGCAAAAAAAAACCGTGATTTCTAAAAAACGAGGTAAAAGGGGTGTGTTTTTTGTGTGTAAAACGTTTTTGCACGTAATTTTTTTGCAGTTGAATGAACCGTTGCTTTTACTTAACAAAAAAAAATTAATTATGTAAATTTTTGTAATAAATAATTCAACAGTTGCGTTCATTTTATTACAAACCGTACATATCCAACATATGTTGTGAATTTCAAATAATAAGTGAATTACACTAACCTACATTGTAAATAATTTACATTATCTCTCTCATTGATTTGGGTAGAGTAAATGCATTTGACTGAGATTAATTTTATATTTCAAATTGAATTAGTATATCAACACCGTGCTTGATTAAAGTCAAACCTATAAATATAGTAGATTTCGCAACTAGTGCGCTGTTTACACATTTCTTGGTGCGAGGCTGTTCTTTTTTACCCGAGGCGTAGCCGAGGGATAAAATATATGGCCGAGCACCAAAAAGGTGACAGCGCACGTGTTGCGAATACATTTTTTTGTAATCGTTTTGAAATATTTGTTGACAAATGTCAAATTAAATACATAAATAAAAAAGTTTATATATTTAGTTATATACCACTTTTCTCTTTATGTATTAAAAGTAACGATTACAAAAAGTTTATTTTTTTGTTTAATGCTTTATGCAGCGTGGAAAAAAGCATGGCCTACCCCTAATAATTTGGTAGTTTTCGGGTTTTATGGAAAACGCCAATTTAGTTTTTCAGTTTCTCACATTCTGATAGAATTCATTTGTTTTTTATTGTCAAATTTTATTGACATCTATCAAAAATATGACGTCATCGAATTTTTTCTTAAATGACAATACATGGCATGTGATACATTATTTGAAAGCTCTTGTTTTACTCAGTATGTTCCTATATTTTTGTGCGATTCTGTCGCGCCATTTCACAATGGCGGCCGTTCAATTATGAAAATTATCTTAAATTTACTCCCAGAGTAATAACTTGTAGCGTTCCCAGGTACCCTATTTTAGAAAGTGTAATTTGAACTTATTCGCAAGAACGCAAATTCAAGAACAAAACAATCGCTAAGTGATGTATCTTGACTTTACTGACAATAATGCTACTATTAGTCAAATTATTTGCTTGTCTTACATTGACTGTCCTGGCAATAATTAAAACATTAGAATTGATTTACAAGTCTGATATTTAATTACACGCAAACCTTAAATCTTATCAAACGAATTGGCCGTCGTTGTGTTATTTGAATCAGATAGGCTTGGATCAAACTACTCAAATTAGAATTAACGAGCTTTGCGCAATTTTGGCTTAACCCGTTAATTTACAAAGTTGGGAAAGAACCACCAAGAAAGTGCGGACAACATTATAACGTTAAGGAACAAAAGCAAACTAGATGAATGCTTGTGTATTACAGGACTTTCTTGCAAAATACTAAAAAATATATGGAGTAATTTGATATCTTTGTAATATTCAGCTGTTTTAGAAATATTTAATAAAAACCAAAACCTGCCCCTAATAACCCCTCCCCTCTCCAAGACATCCAGACATCATGGCCGATCTTGACGAAACTTGGCCAAAAGTCGTAAAATGAGCTAATAAGTCGATTTAGCGATAGTGAAAAAAAGTCGGTTGTATAACCTATAGATTTCTCGCTTATCTTTCAAGATAACTATGGACTGTTTCATATCATTTTAAAGCAAATTTCGCTCCCTTTCAAATAAAGTAAGAATATGTGTATGTTATACCAGCAATACGAGGAATGTTTTTCAATTTCCGGAAAAACCGGAAGTAGTGTTTTCATCAGGATAATATCATTTCATTAGCGCAAATGAACAAAATTTATTTCCAAAATCCCAAATTTGTAACCAAAATAGTTAGAAAGTTATAACAATATCAATATTAAATTTATTATGTTAGTCAAGTTGCTTTTCTACATACATAAAGACAAAATTTACATCGATTGGGGCTTGAATGTCGATAGCGCAGTTGGTTAGTGCGGTACTCTAGCAAAGTACAGGTCGTAGGTTCAAATCCTGCTCGAGGTAAACTTTTTATTTATGTATTTAATAAAATTAATAATAATTTTTAATCAATATATCAATATGTTTGACCCCTTAAATATAGGCAAATTTATACCATAATTTATTGCGTAAAGAAATCTCTTTAAAGAACTTTTATTATTTAACTGTGAACGGTATCGGAAATATATATTTCTACAAAAAAAAATCTATATGTGACTGTAACTGCGGCCATATTAAATTTTGAAAGTTTAAAAAATTACATTTCATGCGAGTTATTGATGACTGAATTTCAATCTTCTACCTATTGCGTTTAAAAGCTTGTTTTGTCGACGTAATTGTCTCGTAGGCCTTCATTCCAAATTTCACCAAAATCGTCCGTATAGTTTCAGCTGCCTAGTGACCACACACATACATTTTAAAAAATTTTCTAAATTTTTTTCGGGTTCAGGGAGACGTAAAACATCAAAATAGCGCAACTTATTTTTTTCGATTTTTTTTTCGACCGCAATACTTGTTTAGCAAGAAAGTAAAAATGAAAAGCAATTAAAACTACACATAAACAAAAACAAACAGTGTAAAACCACACCCAAAATTGTGTTATAAATAAATCAGAATAAAAATTTTAATACCAAACATGTGGCCCTCTAAAACCAATCATGCCGGTCTTTAACACGTTGATTGCCGAAGCGAATTTCATGGTCGGGTCCGCTGCGCCGAAATTGTTTTACTGAAAATTTGTTTCATTTTACGGTTTAAGAGTAAAGTAGTTTAAGAGTTAATACTTATTTACACTATAGTATGCAATAGAAGCGTGAATAAAATATATGCATGCGGCACTGGGTTAAATTATTACAAACATGCGCCGTGTGCATACAATCTAATCACGCCTTGAAAGCAGGTAGATTACGGTCCTGTCGTCAATGCCATCGATGACATTCATGCGTTGCGCCCACTCCGATTGTACTGTGTTCAGTCGATGTTTAGATGCGTGTATGAAGCGAATGTTAATCTAACACGTGTATTGTTGTTTATATAAGTAGTTATTTTATTAATAGTGGTCATGTCACTAAGAGAAGGAAAGGAAAGAAAAAGGTTAGAAGCACTAATGGAAGAATGCTTATTGGACATGAGTGACGAAGAACCCTTGAAAGTAGTGATTCAGAGTCACTGCAACAAGCATCAAGAAAGAAGCAGAAAGTTGATATTAGACAAGCTGTTCCTTCAACTTCGGGGACAGTAAGTAGTAATAGTTCAGATTTAAGTTCTCTCTCTGATACCGGAGATATTGACAATATACCAGACGTAGTTGAATGGAGATCCATTGAAAGAAAATTTAAAGATTTTGCATTTGATATACCTTGCGGTGTACCTGCATGCATTCAAAATCAACTTCGAGGTCTTAACGAATTAGACTGTTTCTTAAAAATTGTGACTGAAGAAGTTTTCGAGTTAATGGCGAAACAAACTAATATCTACGCAGACCAGACGATTGTCAAAAAAATTGTTGACGAAAACATAGGAAAACAATCAAGACTCAATAACGGGATGCCTACAAACGCAGCGTTGAACAAATAATTTGGGAATAATTATTTGGATGGGACTCGACCGAAAACCAACTTTAAAGGATTACTGGAGTCGATCTGTTCTTTATGCAAATCAAATTTCGAAAGTGATACCAAGAAATCGTTTTGAAATACTATTGCAAATGTGGCATTTTTCAAATAATGCAGAATGCCCTCCTGGAGACAGACTATATAAAATACAACCACTAATCAACATTATAAATCAAAACATCAAAGTTTGTATGGTTCCCGCTGAAAATGTATGCATCGACGAAAGTATGGTGCCCTTCCGAGGTCGTATATCATTTAGACAATATGTGAAAGGAAAGAGACACAAGTTGGCTTTAAAGTTTTTAAATTGTGCTTAAAGGGTGGCTACACGTATCATATGAAAGTGTATTGCGGATTGGAAAAGGCAGCAGGTGGCATACCAGTAGCTAATAAAGTCGTAATAGAGCTTATGGAAAATTTGATGGGAGAAGGGCGAACGTTATTTACGGATAATTGGTACACAAGTTTCGGATTAGCGAGAAACTTGTTAGAGAAGAAAACAAACCATGTTGGCACATTAATAAGCAACAGAAAAGAAAACCCGAAGAGGGTTATTGCCAAACAACTAAAGCGAGGAGAATGTTATGGCGAAGAAAATGAGGGAATAGTAGTTGCCAAATGGAAAGACAAGAGGGACATTTTATTTCTTAGTACCAAACATGGTGATGAAGCAACAGAAGTTCCAGCTAGAGAAGGTGGTAGCCAAATGAATCCAAAAGCTATATGTGCCTATAATTCTGAAAAATCATTTATAGACGTGTCGGACCAAATGTCTTCGTATTCTACTTCGTTGCGCAGATCGGTGAAATGGTTTCGTAAGATAGCCGTAGAGGTATTGACAGGGACATCGCTGGTAAATGCTTGCCATTTGTACAAAGTTGTTAATAATTCATCTATCTCCATTACAACTTTTAGAGAAAATCTTTGTATGCTATTATTGGAGAATTATAAACGACCAGATGTAGAAGAAAACAATGCAAATCATAAAATGCAACCATCGGAAAAATAGCGCGGTGTAAATTTTGTTACAAAAAGCATGCAAAAGACCATGACAGTAAGTACACTATAGCCCACAGTAAACAAGTTCTCTATGTGTGTCCAGCATGTCCGGGAAGTCCGGCGATTTGTGTTGAATGTTTTTTTACTGTTCACAAGTCAAAATTAAAATAATCTTTTTGCTTGGATACCGTATATTTCTGTACCAATCTATGTAAAAAAACATTTTTGTGTTCGTAGAAAAATATATTTTTATTTGTAAAAAAATAACATTTGTTGTTGGCACAATAATAAAAAAATATATATTTTCATTTTTGTCGACAAACAATAGAACCTGAAAAAAGAATATAGTAATTTTAATTTCCCTTATTTATTTAGTTATTTATAGGAATAAATTACCTTATAAACCGGAACAAAATGTTACCGCAGATAATTTGTAACAAAAAACGTAAATAGTAGGATATTTCCAGATCAACTTATAGGGCGTTAATTCCACGCCATATCAACAGATTCCCCATAAGAAATACACGATACTTGTGCATTCTTATAGATACACGGCCTGAAATTAAGCGCTCCTTGTGAATAATATCTATGCACATGGCACCATGAGTAAGTTGGGTGTGCGTAATATATATACACATGGCATTGAACGTGTTAAGTAAATAAGCAATTAAAATAATAAGGCGGATTACGGTACATATAAAATATAACAACAGTAAAATTGCACAGCTAATAATAAAGTAACTACAAGAACAGTCAAATAGGAAAGGAATTTACACATACACAATTGTATAGTGACTAATAAAGCACAAAATACATACGTGCAATTACAATAAATTGCAAAATTATAAAGAGAAATTAGTTCGCAGGCAAACAATTATAATTAAACCAACTGAATCAAAGATTAAAAAATAAACTCATTACAACAAAGGCTTACAAGGGTAAGTGCAAATAAATCATACCAACGTGACCGATACAGAAGCTTGAGTGACTGCGTTAGAAAATACAGCGTCCCTTTCTCAGCTGACACATTCATCTACACAAAACAATAAAAACGGTGAAAATGGAATTCCGAGTTTTTACGGTCACCTGGGCCCGCGCGTGTGTGAGTATCGGTATTGCTTATATATAATTATAACAGAGACTTATCTTTTACATGTTTTGTCAACACCAACTCTCTCTCTATACAAATATAATCAACAGACAACAATGCTAAATCGCCAAGTAATGAGGGAGGGAGCCCTATACTGTCTGACGCTAACCCATTTATTTTAACAGATTCCAACTAGATGAGCCTGCGTGCGTAATTAGATTGTTGCACAGCATGAGTCACAAATACAAAATGTCATTTATCTCATTTTTTTAAATGGAACACCCTATATTTCATTTGACCAGTCGATAGAGCTTCTTATGGGCTTACCAATGATATCCCATATTGAATTTCTAAAATGATTGGTTAAGTCTTCATTTTCGATAAACTGAGATTTACAACGCATTTAACTACTTTTTTGTCGCTAAGGTAATCTTATCGCGTTATTTTAACGCTATCACCTTATACGCTGTACTGGGGTTCTAATGATGCAGAATTGTTTACTAATGCATTTATTTGATATTTGGATTGGTAGCTATTATTATTATTATTTCATACCGGTAACCAAGTTGCCAAAATGAAAAAAATGCAATGTTTACAGTTCTCCAATATCTGTAAGTGCTTTTTCATAAAATTGAATTTTTCAAAATAAGAAATATGCCAGATGGTGTATGTTTTGGGAGAATGCTATCAGAATTGTCTTTTAGCTAAAAGAGGTTACAAGCAAAAATTTCCATATGTAAGACATCCACAAGTGAGACCGCGCTTCGGGGAGTGTAAGTTATTGCAGCTCCACAAAAGAACCATACGCAACAAAGATGGACGAGAACTTAAATGTCTTACTTAATTTGCAAGAAAATCCACATGTCAGAATGCGACAAATTTCCAGAGAAGACGACATTAGATTGGGCTCCGTACATAAAAGTATCAACGAAGAAAAATATCATCCGTACAAAATTATTTTGCACCAAGGTTAGCATAATGTTAATTATTGAAATAATCAAATGTTTTACCTTCCAGAGCTGTACGGAAATGACTTTCAAAATCGGTTCAATTTTTCTCGTCTCATTTTATTTACTGATGAAGCGACGTTTAGAAACGATGGGCATCTCAATCGCCACAATATGCACTATTATGCCACAGAAAACCCACATTGGACGATAGCAATTGATTCAGAACGGAAAATCAATGTTTGGGGTGTCATTCTAAATGACCAAGTAATTGGCCCATTTTTCTTTGACCGTACATTAACCGCCCAAGAATATTTGCGATTTCTGTCAGAAGAACTAACCATGTTACTAGAGAATGTGGATCTTAGAACTATAATGGGCATGTGGTACCAGCATGCTGGTGCCCTGTCCCACTATGCTAGAAATGTTCGAGAATTTTTAAATAGGAAGAGAAGGGCCGATTCTGTGGCCAGCACGACTTCTTGACTTGACCGAAATGGATTATTTTCTCTGGGATATGTAAAAAAATGAAGTATTTCGCGACAAACCAACTACTGTCGATAATATGAAGCAACGCATACGAGATGTGTTTCAAAACATTACACCGCATACTTTGTCTCGTGTGAGGCAGAATTTTGCAAGACGGCTTCAATTGTGCATCGAACAAAATGGAAACATTTATGAACATTTACTATAATTTTATTCTTTTATAACTAGTGTTTATTGTTCTTAGATTTATTTATTCAGTTGGGTTGTATTGTAATTCTGTTTATCGAGAATGAAGGCTTAAACCAGTCGTTTAAGAGGTATACTATGGGGTATTTTTGGAAAGCCCATGAGAAACGATAAATGACATTTTGTGTTTGTGACTCACCCTGTACTACAGTAAAATTTTATTTATATTTACAAACATCTGACAAAAACTAGAAGACTTGTGCTAATTTTTAGTTAGCTCTAACTTGCAAAATTTGGCCAATTTTGATAGAAAATGGATCATAAATCTCTTCAGGTTCATAATAAACCCTAGTATGTGATAACTTTTTTCTTGTCTTTGGAGTACAAATCGAAGTTTCGGGTAAAACATACAGGGCGCTATTTAAAAAAACGCAAATTTGGTATGCCACATATTTATGAGACGCCCTGTATAGTGGTAAATATCTTTACAGAGTACGAAATTGGCCTCTACATCACCTCACGAAAGCAGAATTAAATTATCTCAAACCGATTAGGCAGAGCAGAAGAAATCCGGGGAATTTGATAAGTATTTCAACTATAAACTTCATGTACCGAGTGTTTAAAATGAAATATTACGTGTTTCGAAAAATTTGCAAAAATCGGTCATGGGTATCAGTAATTTTACAGCATTCTCCATATGCATGTATCGTATGAGTTTAGCGCACTGCGGCACGTCTTGTTTATCGTTATATAAGTTCTATTTAATTTTGCCTTAGTTATTTGTAGTATTTTCTGCTGATAACTATAATAGTTTATATCAGTATTTAAAGATATAAAAAGGAATTAATTTACAAAGAATATCTACGAGTAGTGTATAAAAATTGTAAATTATTTACCAAGACTTACGAAATCACACTTGATTGAACGCTTATTAATTATTCAATCTATGTGTATCAGTGTATCATAATTACGTTATCATTCTGAGCTCATCATTCTATTTTAAAAAGAGAATTTGTATCTATCTTTTCTATCACTCACGAATATAAATAATGGATAGTAAAAAATAATTTAACATTGAATCTGATTGTACTAATATTGATTAAATTCAGCAAGTGGGTAACCTAGATACCGATACTTTACATTCAACAGTAATTTGCACAAACTCGTTTGTTAATTTTATACTTACATAACGTTAGTATAATATTGTGTGATAAGTATAACCTTGAATATTGACTAATCTGATTTTGAGTTGACTTTTATTAAAGCAGGTTAAATTAAACTCAATTTGTGGTTTGTATTTGCAATTTAGCTAATTCTGAAACTGCACATACCGTTCCGGTTGTTGATCATGAAATAATACACTTCTTGTTTTTTTTTCATATACATACAATGTTTGCAACAATTATAACAATGTTAATTTTTCTACACGCCACACTTCAGTTCCGCTGCTAAGTTCTGCATGTCATCAATGTCTTCCGAATTAATTTCGTCGTGTTTATATCCAAATGGAGACATTAATAATAATATCTCCTTTAAAAATCATTTATAATACTTGTACATTGTGAGGTAATAATTACATCATCTGACCTTAAAGCTTAATATTTACCGATGAGTATATATCATTCCATGGTCATTTAAATGTATTAAGTATAGGTTTAAGAAAATAGTATGAAATTTTATGTACGTAGGTAGGTTTGGCAAAAAACCAATCAAATGCAATTGAGAATGTTTAAATATAAAATCTACAATATGTGAATGTTATAAATAGTTCATTCAGGATGAAGTTATAAAATTTCGTCGTTAGTAGTATAATTATAAAAGATAGCTTTGACCTAGTTTTAATTTTTAAATTATAATCAATTTTGAAGAGAATTACATTTCGTGTCAAATAATTGGAGAATTTCTCCCAAAATGGATTATTTTAATTGTAAAGTAATTTAAAACTTAAAATTTTAGCTTTTGTTATCGATTCATACCGCTTCAACTTAACGTCTATTTTGAATTGTTAATTTAGACTATAAAACTTTGCAAATTTACATTGTGTGAACAGAATTGTATTTACGTAGGTATTTTTACAATATTACCATATGGGATGGAAATAATGGCAATATTTGTGAAAATGTTTTAATGTAGGAGGAGCATGGATAATATGCTAATATTAGCTCACACAATTTGATAATAAATTATACATTTTTTAGTGTTATTTATATGAAGTGATTCACCACTATTCGTATGTGAAATTCCAAAAGTAATCGACTAATGAATAATAATTATTAATTTTTATAAAGTGAAATTAAACCAGAACTATGATTTGTCTAGTTTTAACATAGTATGCTTTGTTTATTTTTGTGTATTGTACTTTGTGTACTTATAAATATTGATTGATGCATGTATTAAAAAGCATTAGGTAACAATGGCGTAACTTCAAAATCTGAACCCCGAGCAGGAACTTTCTTTAAATATGCAATGATGCAATTAATACACAATAGGAAACAAATTATTACACAAAACTATACTAGGTAATTAAATAAGTTATTTCGGTTTTACGTGGTGAAAATTAAAAGGCTGTAAAGTAATGGTTATTTGTATTACAAGGCCAGAAAATGGGTGTTTGCGAGTGCAAGTAAACGTTGTAGCGCGAGACGAAGTCGAGGCCTACAAATTTATGAATACTCGCAAATCATTTTGTGGCAGAGTAATACACAAGATTTTTTGTATCGAACTCAACAAATGTTATTAAAATCAATAAACAAAATTGTTGTATTTTTTAATATTTAATACCTGTTGAAATTATGTTGGCAATACTGACAAGTAACAGCAACCAATATAACCTAAAAAATACAATTGCGAAATTATTCATTACTCGAATAATTTATTGATGTAATTTGTGTTTTTTAAGGAACTAATACGGACATAATAACGGATGCGTAGACCTACACGGTACGATTAGGCTTTGTGTTGTGTCAAATATCGATTATGTCGAATATTCAGTTCTGTAACTACAACGAGTACCAACTATAATTTAGTATTATTTTTCCGCCCTCGGCCGGAAAAACGCATAGTTTCCGGACGCATTTGCGGCCTGCGTATGCCCTTATACAATGCAGGCACAAAAAAGTGTTTTTTATTAAATGAAAAAAATTCAAATATAGTTCGTTATTGAAATTTTGAACAAAAATATAAAGATGGTATACTTTGATTTTTTTTAATGGTGTATTTTTGTATTTATGTTATATAAATCCAAACGTTTCGATAACACAGTTATCTTCGTGATACAATCTTTCGGAATTGTTTAAATGATTATGAAATTTGAAAAAGTGAAAACATCAACATAAGCGTGCTATTAATATAACAGTTTGATAAACGTATAAAGCCAACTATGAAAACAGTTTTGGTAAAGAATAACTAGATCCTTACTAGATTAAATATTTTTAAACCGCCCTGAAGATTACATTTCAGAACACCCTATAACGGTCGAAGGCTAACAGTGAAAAATGTCATAATCAAAGATTAATTTAACAAAATTGTGTAAAGGTGTGAAAACTTTAAATTTGAATTTTATACAAACATTCACGAGTAGATCTAACAAAGAATTGTTAATAAACTTAAGTGTTATTTTACAGTGGAAACAATGTAGTACGTTTTATATAATTTTTAATTTTAATTTTATTTTCTACCACATCGGGGTTTTTAGTTAGGATAAAATTATTATGTATATTGCACAAATTGTGAATGTGAACTAAAACAACAAAATTCAAATTACGCACGTCACACAATCTCTCTTCACGGTGAATAAATTTCCATCACATGTTTTCCTGGGTTAGAACTGTCGAGATAAAGTTGGCGCATTTAAAAGTTTAGGTTTTTGTTTTTTATTTTTTGTGTGGATTTTTGTTAATAATTAGCCCTAGTTCCTTAAAATCAAACATCTGATTCATTATCAGAAACAAAATCTGTCAAAATTTTGTCTATAATTAATAAAATTACAAAATGCTTTGAGTGAATTATTAGAAAATATAAGAAAACTGTATAATTTGGTTGGAAAAATATCAAAGTCGAAATAGGTAGTAATAAATAATTGTGGACAGACTTTCCAGGTAGAAAACCTATCTTGAATCACAGTATTTACTACTCCAGGCAACTCTAACAATAAAAAATTCTATTATTTCCTTCGCGATTTTGACATTTCAAATGTATTTACTATTTTGTCTACGTTTACATTCTCTTGTCTTTTCGATTGATATTATACCAAGATTTGACAAGCGATACTCGAACATAATACTTCATAATAATGTTTGTTCAATGTATTTATCAATTTACCATAGCTGTGCAATTGATAAATCTAATATTTTGTAATACAAACTTGTTTTTCAAAATATTTTTTGTGCTTCCGTCAACCAACACAAGACTTTCCAATCTTCAAAATCGTCCAGAAATTCATTGTTGCCTGACCTTGGAATGGGGTTCAAAGGTTAAATGGAATTCATTCACTTTAAAGGGGACCATTGATTTTTTTGTTCTTAAATTACCACGGTTAACAACATTAAAGAAATGTAAGGTTATATTCAATTTAGCAGCAAAAGAGATGGAAAAAAGAATTTTTGTTCTTCGAATTACAACGGTTGGTAACTTTAAAGCGGAGCAAAAGTTATTTTAAATTCAGTCATAAAAGAATAGAAAAAGGTATTAGAAAAAATGCGGTATTGTTAAAATAATAAAAAAAAAAATTAAATTCGCATATGAACATAATGAGTGATAGCTAACGGGGAAAAATTGTACACATACTTGTATGTAACCATTTTGTAACATAAAAAAGATGTGCTTAGTTATATGAAAATTGGAATGATCATTTTCAATCAATCACTAAAATTAAATTTTTAAGCTTGGGGTAGTTCTTATATTAAATATGGAGTAGAAGAAATGTGTCCTTTTGGCGTTATATATGTCAATAAACTAATGCTCAACTAGGAAACGTGTATGACCCCTAGGTACATGGTAAAAGAACTTAAAGCAATTGATTACATACCAAGTATACTATACAAGGTTTATACAGGAAGTTTAGAGTTTTATGTACGCAGTAAGCGAATATCTTGCGGTTCACGATCTCGTAAGATCAACATCTCTGGTTAAGATAATTTTCCAAATATTGGTGGCGCTCATAGGACATTTATCCCCGATCTTTCATCTTTGTTTTAGGGTACGTGTAAGGTGTTTGCAAGTCAAATTTCAGACATTTTTACGTCTTACTCGAACCCGCCCATCTCACTCAGTTAGTCGGCACCTGCTTATCTTTATAAGCATTACACGATGCTAGCGTGGTTTGATCGTGTAACACAGTACTCCCGATCTTTTTAAGGAAGCATTATGTCTTATGCAGCCATACTGCACTACTAATAATGAAACCAGTAAATAAATAATACTGCGTGTCTTTGAATGCTTTATAGTCACCACCACCGGCCGATTTCCGAGATAACGATATCCCATTTGGCTGTCTTCCTACTTTTATAGGAATCACAAGACCGGTGCATTTCTTTAGTGCCTTTAAGTAGTTCCTAAATGGAATGAACACGACCAAAAATTACTAGGAAAACGGGAGCCTTTTCTATAATGACCACTGTGTCCTACTCCTTCTAGAAGTACTATTAAGAGAACCGGTTTATATCTTTGTGCTGGCTTCCTACTCTTACTAAAAGCATTAATTATAGAATCCATGCATATCGTTTGCGCATTTTAGTTCTTTATTACGATGGACCGATTCCAAGAATGGGGCACTCCTTTGTGCAGTGCTGCCTTTCTACTCTTATTAGAAACATTTGGATTTTGTCTTACGATAGTGATTTATTGCTGCGATTTAGTGTTGTGGATTTCTTCAGCACACTTATGTACTGGATTTTTATCCTAATTGGAAGCACTAACAATAGAACCGGCGCACGTTTTTGTTCTGGCATGCTAGCACTAACGCTAAAATCTATACAGATCATTTTAGTCATTTATGTAGTGTATCAATACGATCGACCGTTCTAAAAGCGCGTCACCCTTGTGTGCAGTGCTGTCGTGTATCGACCCTTACAGCGAGCGCTAACGATAGAACTGGTGAACATCGTTAGTAATACGTTGATGCTTTTAGTGTCTTAGTGTCTATAGATTACACCTGCAGGACGGCGGCATCCCATTGTGCCACTAACGTGCAACTTGGTCAGTTTTCTAGTACGACGATGGTTTGATAACGAAGGAGGCAAAACAGTCTGCAACGTTTTTTTTTTGGGTGTTAAATCATGTTTGCATACAGAAATAAAGCAATTAGTTCTATATCTGGAAAGATCCGATCTAAGCGGTAAAGGAGTGGGCCCTATTCTCAGATAATCTTTAAATATTTTCATTCTAGAATATAGGAAATTAATTACTGGAATAGGTGTTGGGGATTTTGGGATCATTACAATGTAATTCGTTATGTAATGTAACACGATCTAACTCGACCGTTTTTTTGTGAATTAGGGTATTTGTACAAAACTTGATTGTAATATGTAACTATATGTTTATGTATTAAAGAAATGAAAATTCTGCCGTGTTTTCATGAAAAAAGGTATCTGGCAAGGTATATAACATATTTTAACATTTAATTAACGTAGAAGCCTGCTTAAGAAGAAAACGGTTTAAGATAGGTATCTTAATGGAATTTATACCACAAATACCTTTGATTAGGTCAAGTGTTGACAAATGTGTTATATTTTGTATAGGAGCGTCGCTAGGGGGAGGGGGGGGGCACTTATTTTGGCCCCCACACTTTTTTTAGGGATATTTTGAATTTTTTGGACAAAAATAGTATTTTTTGAACAATTAGTCACAAAAAAGATACTCTTGTTGAAAGTCAAAAAATTATTGGTTTTGGAGTTATTTGAGGTTTTATTAAGTAATGCTGACCGAATTAATAAATTATTTTAAAATGAAACAATAATTTGCATGCGCGAGAACGAACTACCTCAGGGAATAATGATTCTTTCCGAAACAATTATCAGGTAAAATATTGTAAATTATTTAGAACTTAAAAAAGGTTTTAATTGTATGCCAGTAACACAGAACAGGCAAAGGAAACAATTCAAAATAAACTACGAATAACAAAACAAACTGAAAAAAAAAATTGAATAAGTAGGTACTGGTTTTTACATTAAATGTTCGAAATGCCCACCATTTTCTCGAATCGTAAACGTTTTTCTAGTAAAAACTTTATCCTTTGGAGTGGCCGTAGTTCTTGAATTAAAATTCTTTGAACTCTGGCTTGAAGTTCTTCAATGAATTTATTTCGCTTGAATATACTTTTTGTTTAACTAAACACCACTGCATCAAAATCCAAGGATTTAGGTCAGGGGACCTTGGTGACCAGTGGATAGGAGTATCAGCACCTCGACCAATCCAACTATTTGGAAAGTATTCGTTGACCAATCTTCTAGCTTGTCTATTGAAGTGAGGTGGAGCACCATATTTATTCGTAGATCAAGAGACAAATCTTCTAATAGCGGAAATAAACGATTATCCAAAAATTCATAATAATCATCACCATTTAACTTTCCATCAAAACTATAGTATGCAACGAGGCGGTTGCTTATTGAAGCAGCCCATACATTCAACTTAAAATTATGTTGATAATGCGGTACACGTTTAACCTTTAGATTTTCCTCTGTCCAGAAGTGACTGTTATGACTATTAAAGATACCTTGTCTAGTAAAAGTTGATTGATAGGTAAAAAGAATATTTTGTAAAAATCAGGGTTCTGTCTCATTCTTTCTTGTCATAATTTGCAAAGTCTTTTCTCAAAAAAAGATAGTCAGACAATGATTCTTGTACTTCCGTGTTATGAAACGGGAGCAATAATTGTTCTTTTAATCACGATGTACAATAGAAACACTTGCGTTACTTGCCGTTGCACATTTCTTACACTTATCGTAGGATCCGCAACAACTAGATTTAAAATATTTTCTTCTGTTTGAGGAATTCTTGCCACTCGTAGTCTACCAGAATTTACCTTTTTTGGTTTAAAGGTTCCAGTCTCACCGCACCGCCTCACTAAATTCAAAAGTGTTTTTGAATCCGGAACACTTCTTCTTGGAAATTTTTCCGCAAATCTTCTTTTCGCTGCTTTAGCATTTCCATCACATTCCCCTAATGTTAACAACATATCGGTATGGTCACTATTAGTGTACATATTCATTATAAAAATTTAATCGAGCAACTTCTGAAATTCTAATATATTTAAATAATTAATCGGATATTTCACCTTATTCCAGAAAATATTTATTAATGCACTACTAGTTTCAATGCTATGCGTTCATTTTCAAGTCCTTTTTATAACCGATTTAAAAATAATTTGATATATCTCAATTAAACAGACACTATGATTTTGAAAACAAAGGGTAGTAGGGTAGGTAACGGTAACAATATGTAAAAAATTAAACATTAACAATAAACTAAATCTAATAATATGGCTGTAGTATTTCCGGAATCTGAGTTCATCAATTTGGTTTTGTCAAGTGTTGTGATATAAATCGCCTCAAAAATGTCTAGATGGCATGGGTTTGATACTTTTTGTACTGATTTCATTTTATTAATGTCTGTGTAATGGCCATAAGTCGGTAGATGTTCAGCAACACTGGATTTTGAAGGTTCATTGTTTTTAAAGGCACGGAAATGTTCTTTAAATCTCGTTTGTAAATTTATAGATGTTCTTCCAAAATATGTACGATCACAACCATCTTGACATTCATTTTCAAGTCCTTTTTATAACCGATTTAAAAATAATTTGATATATCTCAATTAATTTTGAAAACAAAGGGTAGTAGGGTAGGTAACGGATTTTCTAACAAAAATTGCAAAGTATTTTCATTTTTAAAAACGACACTAATATTCTTTTCTTACAGCACTTCTGTATCGAGTTCGTAACTGATTTCAAAAACGGTAAACTAAAACGGATAACAGGATCTAAATTTGAAACTAAGGCCGTAAGAGTTTTTCTTTGCTGAAGTCTTTCATGTTTCTGAGTCACTGCACGAATAGTTCAGAATATGCGTTAATTCCACTTTAAAAACAATGAACCTTCAAAATCCAGTGTTGCTGAACATTTACTGAATTATGGCCAGAGCATAGACATTAATATAATCAAATGAAATACTACAACCATATTATTAGATTTATTTTAGTCCTTTATTGTTTATGTTTAATTTTTTACATATTGTTACCGTTACCTACCCTACTACCCTTTGTTTTTTAAAATCATAGTATCTGTTTATTTGACATATTTCATATTATTTTTAAATCGGTTATAAAAAGCACTTGAGAATGAATGCATAGCATTTGAAACTAGTAGTGCATTAATAAATATTTTCTGGAATAAGGTGAAATATCCGATTAATTATTTAAATACATATTCATGTTCAAAGTTTTTAAAAACGTCATTACTTGTTTAACAAACCAAAACTATCAACATCAAACGAATCTGTCAAACAAAAATCGCGAGTCTGCAGTCTAAGCCTACTTAATTTAAGTAAATCAAATTAACTCAATATTTATTTTATTTTCTGATTTTAGGTAAAACATGTTAAAACCTCAAATAACTACAAAACTAGTAATTTTTTGACTTCCAACAAAAGTACCTTTTTTTTGTGGGAAAAAATTATTATTTTTGCCCAAAAATAAAAATATATCACCATAAAAAAAGTTTGGGGTCAAAATAAGTGCCCCCCCCTTTACGACGCTCCTGTACAAAGTATTAAAAATTTGTCAACACTATCTTTTATGCCCTAATCAAAGGTATTTTTGATCTAAATTTCATTTAGGTATCTTAAACCGTTTCAGAGGGGTCACTTTTACAGGGCCGTATCTTTTTAAGGAGGCATTTTCAGACACATGTTTATTAACCAAACTAACGTTATTTTGTAATATTCTGTTTACCCTGGAAATTACCGGAAGGTTTTTGAAACACCCAGTATAATATATAACAAAATTAAATCCACGCCTTTTAAGTGAATCCACTATCTGAATATGAATCAAAATCTTTGTCCAGTTCACAGTCTTTATTTAAATAGGATATAAAATTATAGCTACGTATGTTTTGACTACAAGTATTCGTCATCAGGATATTAAATAAATACCTAAACGTAATACCACAAATATGGAATGAAAAAAAATATTAAAAACAATTTTTTTAACATGTAACGCTGTATTACAATACAGTTAGTTGGTTTTCAGCTCACACAATTTTAACAAGAAAAACTCCTCAATACAACCTACTAAACACCAACGTAACCATGATTTGAACCCGGCGCCGTAGTATTGGCAGGTGATTAACTAGTCTACCATTGTCGAATGTAAATGCAAAACAACGTATGTGTATAAGATTTGATACAGAACAATACAAAAATCTTAATTGTAATGCAGTGCTCATCCCTAAATTTAAAAGAAGTATATAAACATTTAAGTTAAACTAAAAGGCGAAACACCGTTGGGTTGTGAAATCTCCTGTTACTAAAGTTTAAAAAATGTATCAGCCGATTGACCTATTCTTAATAGCAAAGCATATTATAGAAAGTATTGATTTTTAAGGCTTTTGATTATACAGATTGTTTAAATAAAATGAGGACAACTGTGCAGATACCTTAAAATTTAAAATCCTAAACACCCTAACCACACCTACAGCTACGAATATTACTATAATATTTTACTGTTCTTCATGTTTAAGCATGTAAAAATTAGAGTGTGGCTATCAGATTATTATCTTCTAATATGTAATTTATGGACCTACATTTTAAATTATAGCTATTACTGTCCGTGGGAGTACGGTTGGTTACCGCTTCCTAATACATTCTAAAACTGCTCTCTTCAAGAAGCAACACGTAAAAATGTATTTCCTTTTTATTTTATTATTAGTAGATTTAGTTTATTATTATCATTTAACATATTTGCAAACTTGACACGTGAGGGCTTGTTTTATTAATTGGATACAGATTTAAGAGTGGGCTCGGGCGCCCATGGAATTATGTTATACGTCATTTACTTTTAGTTTTTTCTTCTGTTTTAAACATAACGTTAACGTATTGCGTAGTTGTATGATTACATGTATCAAAATAACAACGTAAAATGAAACTTGAAACAGTTTTGACATAAAAGCGGAGAATTTCTAATTAAGTATAATTAGATTTACCATTTGTGTCTATATTGATTATATGTTAACATTGTTTTTACATGCGTCTATTGCAATTCAGCTTGATGGAATAATAAAATACTGTTAGATGTGCAGAGACTTGAACGTTTTAATTGTCACGCAATTTTAAATAATCATTAAGCAATAAAAGGAGATCAAGAACAATGTTTATTGTTGTGGATAGTATTACTTTTGATTTTCTACGTAATTCTTTTCTTTTACAAGTATGTGCTAATAATGCTTATTTTGGTTTCAGGAAAGACCTTATGTCAGACGTGCAGCAAAAAGTGTTCAGGAGAAGTATTACGTGTTCAAGATAAATATTTTCATACCCAGTGTTTTAAATGTAAGAAATGTAGTAAAAGTCTTGCCCAAGGTGGTTTCTTCCAAAAGGATGGTACTTACTTTTGCACTAATTGTTATCAAAACACTTTTGGTACAAAATGCGCAACTTGCCAAGAGTATGTAGAAGGAGAGGTATTTAATTACTATCTCTAATAATAATGTACTTTATGTGCTCTTCTTGTAGGTTGTTACTGCTTTAGGAAAAACTTATCACCAAAAGTGTTTCACATGTGCTCGATGTTGTCAACCATTTCCATCTGGTGAAAAAGTTACATATACAGGGAAAGAAGTGTTATGCCCAAAATGTGTTAAAATTCCTGTTCGTACTAGCTCATCTCCTACAGCTAGTCCAACCTCAAACCATCCAAATGGTAATGTAACAGAATTTTTTAACATTTTGTTTTATTTTAAAAACGAATGTTGGGTAATTTCGCTTTGTAGTTTAACAAAAGCTGCTTAGTTTATCATTATGTAATCAAAGTTATGTCTAAGTAAACACAATTAAAGATAAACCTATTGTACCTTATTCTATTATAAAGAGTAATGACAAATTTAACTATTTTAAAGTTCAAAAAGTATGTTCGAAATCTTTATATATTTATAACCTTTATTTGGTGAGTATAGGTTGCATATATGCAATTTTGTACATTCATCGAATGGTAAGTCATAATGTCTAATTAACATTAATTTGTTAACTGCATTTAATAGTGATAACCTATTTTAGGATACTTTGTGATATGCATTTTATTTAATAATTTGGATCAATTTAGCTGAATTAAACACAGTGACTTGAGAATTGAATATTACTTGTTTTGACTAATTTATGTGTTGCGTTATTTAATAAATTTGCATTTTGTGTTTTGCGTTTAGTATATAAGCAACCAGCATTCACATATGTATATGTGGTTGCCTGTACGTTGGGGTTATTGTATATTATTATTTTTGTCTATGCCTTTTTTAAGAATTATAAATTAGGCCTAACCAAAGCCGCCTTTAGTAGAGGCCGGGAACTGCACCGCGTGACGTCACAGGGAAAGTACAATTTTATAAGGGAAATGTGTGGTCAAGCAGCTGTACAATTGACAATAGCTTAAATAAATGTATAGTTTGTTATTGTAATATGTAAGCTTTTTATTAGGTATATTGATCATAAAATAAACCACAAAAAATTAACATTCAGTTTGGAATAAACAAATCTCATATTTGTGAAGGTAAAATTTTAAATCAAACCAAAGGAAAAAAATATAAAATTAGTACAGTTTAAACTTTTTAAATGCAAGTTTGCATATGATATTTGTGTTCATATGATGGATTAAACTACAAACTTATCCGCAAAATGTTTAATGCATATCTCGAAGGTTCTGTAAGTACAAAATCTTTGCGATGAATTGTGTGTATTCACTGAAACCTCAGAATTTCTACAATTGCTTCCAACAACAAGGTACACAGCATAAAGATGGCATCTAAAACGTTATAATTAAAAATTTAAATTGACGTGCCCTCTAAACTTAAAAACTCCCCGTCAATAATAATAATAATGATAAGGTTAAATGTCCAACAAACATCCATTAATAGGACAGTAAATTTAAATCAATACAAAATTGGTAGTGTAACTGAAATCTTATAATACAGTGTGATTTCACACTAAATAACAATATATAAAAATAAATCTACTGTAGAAAAAAAGTACAACAAATAAAAGAAAAAAAATACAAAAATTGATTACATATTATGTTTGAATCGCGGAAAAGAGAGATGAAAAGGCTGGAATGGTTGATATTACAATTATGGCTAAAGGAATTAAAGCTGCAACACATAGTAACGTGGGGCATCTAAACAATACCTCTGTTCGAGGAGTAGGATAATGAAAAGTTTTTATACTTCAAGAAGAGGCACATAGTATTTGGAATATAACATAGCTTAGTAGTTCTGGACAGTCAATATGGTTGTGTAGCAGATTGTACAGAAAAATGATACTGTGCATTACTCAATGTAGTGAGTTAAGCGTTAATAATAATTCATTATGATCAACTCCTCTGATGGGATAAACTCTGTATGTTTTGTAGTGTAAAAATTTTAGAAATTTTCTTTGTATAGTTTCCAACGCAATTTTGTGGGCGTTATATGTTGGATGGTAAATTAGAGAACAGTATTCAAACTTGGATCGCACTAAAGAATAATAAAGTGATTGTAGAGCTGATTGATTTGAAAAGTTTTTACAATTGCTAACTATAGATCCTAAAGTTCGATTAGCGGAACGACATACTTCACTGATATGACTAGAGAAATTAAATTTACTATCAAATGTCACTACTGATGGAATAATCGTATAATATTGGACTTGATTGTCCTGTATACGGCATTACTTTGCATTTAGGCACATTAAGTATTTAGAAATTCCTATTACGCAATTTCGATAGTAAATCAAGGCTTTTTGGAGTTCTAAATAGCCATTGGTGTTAGATATAGAAGAATACATCTTTAAATCATCGGCAAACAAGAGTTTACGGCAAGGTTAGATATTAGTTACATCGTTAATGTACAGAATAAAAAGCAACGGACCTAAATTAGACCCTCGAGGTACTCCTGAAGTTGCATGTATTGGAAATGAATTAAAGTTATTAAACGTAACATACTGGAAGCGGTTTTCAAAATAAGATATAAAAAAGTTAAGAAATTTTTATGAAAACCAAATCGTTGCAACTTATCTATGAGAAAATTGTGAAAATTGTCAAAGGAATATAAACACTCCAATTAAGCATGTGACAATATACTTGTTTTACTGAGATGGATCGGCAGTTGCGACGTCACAGCAGAAGAGGGGGATGCAGTTACTTTTTTTTAAATCAAAACCGTAATTAAAAACCGATGATAAATTGGTGTCCGATATAGTTGATCCAAATTTTTATTTTCTACTTTCCCAGATTTGCATAAAATTGCGCGCATACATTTACAGAGGCATAAGCTTAGAGAAATTTAATAGCTATTTAGGACTAGTTGCTAACGTAGATCATAAACTTTGTGAGTTTTCGAATATGCAGGTGTGAAATTGTTTGTTGTCCTACATATTGTGTTGGTTCAACTTCAGCTAATTTTTGAGTTTGCGCTGCATTGCTCGAATTACATGTATCATGAATGAAACTAAACGAAAAACCGTAAGTATGGAAATAATTTTAGTTTTATACCCAACTCTTTAATATGAAAAAATTGACAAATACTATAAATTTCAATATTTTAAATGATGGTGTTGTCATGTTTGCAATTTCATGAGGAATGCAACAGTGAACCTAAATTTTGCGGAAACAGCCTTCATATACGATTTCTGTAATAAACGTCTTTTTCTACTCTAAAATAACTTAAACCTACGACATCTGTAAGTTTTTAAATAAGTGCTAATTATTAAAAAAATTAATCAAGAATTCTCAAACATATTAATAATATCATAAATCGTGTGGCATAACTTGAAAAGTTTTCCTAGCATTATCCTTACAGAAAAGCACTTTCAATGCTACAATTGACACCTATTATAGATCAAATAAGTTTTTAATTGTAGTATCAAAATGCACAAGTACGAAATTATTTTCTAACATTAACTAGAAATGTCTAAATTTCACCAGATCATTACAAGTTTTATATTCAATCTAAACTTTGGAAATAATTTAATTTTTGGGAAGAAAGCTTCATTTATTATGACTATTCAGAAACAGCCATTATATGACTAATATAATCAATATTAAATATTTCTCGATTTTGACAGTTAGTTAAACTAACAAACTGAAAGGTACTTTCCAGCTTCAAATTTGAAGATTTAAAATCTCAGTTTTGAACAAAAGAAAATGGTTGGTAATTGAGACTTTAATAATAACTGAAACTGAACTATTTTAGAGTGCGCTGGTTGCCATGAAGAATTAAAAGAAGGTCAAGCTCTGGTGGCTTTAGATCGCCAATGGCATATTTGGTGTTTTAAATGTGGTAAATGTGGTGTAGTCCTTCATGGCGAGTATATGGGACGAGATGGTGTACCATTTTGTGAACGCGATTATCAACATCAATTTGGTGTTAAATGTGCATACTGTAGTAGATTTATAAGCGGTAAAGTATTGCAGGTACATTTTTATATTTGCGTAATAATATAAAATTAACAATATTTTTTTAAAGGCTGGTGATAATCACCATTTCCATCCTACTTGTGCACGTTGTACTAAATGTGGTGATCCTTTTGGTGATGGTGAAGAAATGTATTTGCAAGGTGGTGCTATTTGGCATCCTCGGTGTGGTCCAGGTCCAACTGAAAATGGTCAAGTATTAAACGGTTCTGCAGAACCTAATGGACATTTAACTGATTGTGAGTCACGAGGTGGCGATATTTCTGGGAGAGAATTTGATAGAATGAGTAGTTCCGGTGTTAGCGAAATGCAGGTTAATATATTTTTTTGTTTTTGTCAGTGTGCTTTAATTGTTTCTATTTTTGTGCGAGTTTTAGTGATGATTGTTTTATTTTTTTTTGTTTGCATGAATATTTTACAGTTTTCCATGCGCTCGCGTACCCCTAGCTTAAATGGTTCATTATACAGCCCAACTAGCATGTCTAGAAAGGTCAGTTTTTGTGTTTTTTTTTTAATATTTCAATATTGTGTAAACCTAAGCGAAATTGAACTGACTGTAAACATCTTCCAGCATTTTAGCTATCGAACTCCATCTCCAGGTTTGATACTAAGAGAATATAAACATGGACCATACGGAGATGACATATCTAGAATTTATACTTATAGTTACCTAACTGAAGAGCCTGCATTAGGTTATCTTCGTAAGCCAATTGATCCATATGATAAAGCTCCAATTTCTCCACATTTTCATCGACCTAGCTGTTGGTTTTCTCACATTTCTTCTAAAAGTACAAATTTTTTATTCTAATTTTTTAGCACAAAATTCTTTAAGAAGCAGCAGAGGAACATATAAGCAAGGTGCCAAACCTGGTATGAAAGTTTTAGTAGATTCCATACGTAGCGAAACTCCTAGATCAAAATCTCCCCATATGAACAATGAGGAGCCTATTGAATTAGCACATTATCCAGGTGCTAAACCACCAAATCCCAATGAAAAACCTAAAATAGAAAGAGACGATTTTCCTGCACCGCCTTATCCGTATACTGATCCAGGTAAATACAATTTTTTGGTTTAAGATAAAAAATTAACATTTGTGTTACAGAACGGAGGAAACGATGGTCCGATAGCTATAAAGGTGTTCCAGATTCAGATGAAGAAGATGAAGTTGATAATTCCGCAAATGTCCAATTAAGAGATGAACAGTTAAAAAAAGAAGAACAGGAATTAAGTAAAATAGCAACTGGTATTGGTAAAGTATTTTTAAAGAATGTTCACGAAAGAGAAAAGTTGAAACAATGGAAAGCTGCACATTTAGATCCTCGAAATGCGTCAAGGTGAGTAAGATTTGGGTGATAACAGTGCATCACATTAGTATTGTAGAACTCCCTCTGCGAATAAAGAACCACAATATAAATTACGTTATGATTCTCCTATTGGTGCGAGCCCATCTCGAAATGCCGATCATCCTAAACCATTTGACGAAGACGATTTTGATAGGTCATTAAGTTGTAGATCGTCAGTTGGTCGTTCTGTAGGACAAATTCCTAATTATAATGGTAAGTAGTAGATTAGAATGAATGGGTTTATATTTTGTGACAAAACTAATATTTTTGCTTGGTTTTGTCATATTTTTTGGTAGAGGTAGATACTGTTTTTTAAAATAAACAAATCACATAATTTTAAACTAATATTATAAACATCATACACTTATTTTATAACAAAATTTTAGCAACAATTGGCAGTTAATTGGTTTAAGGTGAGAAAGCATGTAAAATTTACGAGGGCAAAATTGATATTTGCTTACTAATTAAAAATGCATGTTTCGTAAGTGTGTGTTGTTAGCAATAATATTTGGTAAATACATATAAATTAGTTACATTCATTTTAATATAATTGTAAGTACTGAATAGTTTTACGGAAAGTTTGTGGTATTTGAAACATGTGTTAGGTAAGTTTGTTTAATATATTTGACATTTTGTAATATAAAATTTCATTTAATGTTCCTTATAATGGAACGGTTTTGGCATGAATTCCGAGTTACAAATAAAATTTATCATCTGTAGTACACATACAGTTTAGTTATTAGTTAGTAGGTTTTACAGCAACTTCATTCGATTATGTACAAATGTATAGAAATAGGCTTAGTTTGTAATATTGAATATTTTCTAATATTTCTATTGCACCATTGCTTTTTAAGCACTGTATTGTTAAATAAAATATTTAACACATTTGCTACCTTGTCAATATAAAACATGTTAAGTTTTCTTACTCTGCAGGTTAATGTGTGTAATCAATAGATCTTTAAGTCTGATCCTTAAGCACATGCAACACAGTGTTTAACTCTTATATACCAATATTTTGGAACTTGAACCTGTTGCTGTTAATTTACAACCACTATGGTGTTATTATGTACAGCATAATATCGAATACAATCATTAAATAAAAATGTTATGTGGCCATCATTGCCACAGGATCAAACATTTTTTCATACTAAAGTGCCCTTTGGTATACCAGTCCTGCTTGATCTAAAACTTACTTTTAAATGGCCCTCGGGATAAGGTTTAACTATCATTCTTTAATGAGTTTAAGAAAATAAGAAGAAAACAATTATTGAGAATTATGGGGTATGCAAATTTTTATTGATTTAAAAAAATTAATTTTTTCATTTCTTTGTTAAGGTCAAACTAGTTAAAAAGCTAAAATAAAGTGGCATACTTTTAGTTTCTTAAATTTCCAAAATTATAATTTTTAGAAAACAATATTCTAAGAATAACTCTGAAAACCTGACTTTTCTACGATATTTAATAACCATTATACAGCCTTTAGAAGTTCTGTTTCTCCAGCGCGTGACGTCATCTCGACACGCCGCAGCAGGTCTGTGTACGCGTGGCGCATATGAAAGGTATGTACTACTTGTACGAACACGGCAAGTTTTGCATTTTAGCTAGTTTTGTCGACAATGGCATTCGGATTTGAGCCACGGTATACGGAAAATGAATTGAGGCGTATTACTGAAGAGAGACAGAGGGAAAGTGGTGATGATAATCAGTTAAAAATTGCGCGATTAAACAATACAAATTGGTGCAACTGCAACAATTGTACACAAATGCCAAATACAAAGAAGTGTTTGTTGAAAAAATGAACTTATAAGTACAGAGAGAGGTGAAAATGAATCGTTTGATAGTGTAGTTTTAAATATGGATAATTTAAATATGATGAAACATCTGTAATTTTAAAATGCAAAACCCATGAAGAACAGCCGAAGTATTTTGACATTTCCAATACATTGTGGCGACATTTGGCTTATCACAACTTTGGTGGATTAATTCGTGGACTTCTATTGGTTGTTATCATAGATTAATTATACTAGCCTGGGTTGTAAGTCAAATTCGTGAGAAATTTTCAGAACCATGTGAAATGGATACAGATTTGAAGTATGCACAAGAAGATTATCTGGCTGACTGAAATGTATAAAATAATGAACGACACAATATCTAGGTGTGTTTATTTAAATATTTGTAACTATAATGATTATTACACATTTTACTTAAAATAACTTTAATCATGTAAACAAATGTTTAAGAAATAAAAATTAAATTCTTTTATCTTAATTATTAATTACATAGGTGCTACTGCTAAACAAACAATGACAAATTTTTATAAAGATGCAAACGAGAAAGTAATATAAAAATAATCTGAAGAGACATAAGTTATTTCTTCGAAGCAAATCTTGAGGATTTGGTTTTGGAAATTTATAAATATTTTTGGGTACCCGAAAAGTAATTTTTCAAGGTTTTCTACGGTCGGGTTGTAATTTAAAATTTTAGTCATTAAATCTAGTTTCCAGGTGTAAGATTTTTTCTCATGTTTGTTTTTATGCCATTTCTTTGATATTTTCGATGCCATTTCTGGACATTTTAGAAAATTGTATATCACCTCCAACCACTTGTCTGTCGGCATTAAAATTATGATCCAAGACCAAGAATTTATCGTATATACATTCCTCTATAAAAAAAGTGGATTCTTTTAGGGACATATTTTAATCTAACGTTGTGGTAACTCTCGAGACTACTTGTGTGGCAATAATGATTGATATGTTTTAAATCATTTAGGAACGTTTTGTTCATCATAATTTCTTTCTGAAGTAGTTGATAATCTGGTGAACCTAAACGAATCCATTTCACAGCTTTTTTTTCTTTGTCTGTCATAATTTGGTGTTCACAGGTTCTCTTTTCCCCTTTTCAGAAGTCCACTCATGAATGTTGCACATTGTTACAAGAACAATGTAAATTTTTCTGCTACAGTCTCAGAATTATTCCCGCACGTTTCTGATGACCACCATAAGTGATTAGTAATGCCCCGATTCCACTTGAACAAGAGCTTAGATTTTTTTTCTGCTTTACTCAGTTTTTTCTAAAGGCTTTTTGAAAGATGCCGGATGCCATTCATCATATTCATGATGAATGCTTGAATATTTAGTTTTTAATAAACAACCTATTCCACAGTGTCTGTCCAATAAAAATAGTTTGACGGGTAATTTTGCTGTTATTTCATTTAACGCCTTTTGGCATGCAAATCGTTTTAGATCATCTTCTGCCATTCCTCTTTGCAAGAGTACAAAATCGATTATCTTTTGTGTCTTTACGTTCATTATAGAGTAAGTAACATAATTGCTGAAATCCAGGTGAATCATATTGCCCACCTCCTGATATCCAGAATTCCTCTTCAGATTTCCATTCTTCGTACATTTCTTCCTTACGTCATTTATTATTGGCGAAATATTCATTCTCAGAGCTTTACAATAAGTTTTACTTGAAATAAATAACAGTTTTACAGTTTTGGCGAAACTGTCAAACGAAAGAAAATTTATGCCATTTAATAAAAGGGCAGCACAGAAATGAATACTACATGGAGGCGGAGAGTGAGAGTTGTAAGAAGACCATTCGGTAGTATGCCCTTTGCTGCAAATTAATTTTAGGTGTAAAACCGTACCTTTGATATATTGCTTTTTCCGAAGAATTGATGATCCCATATGTGGTACAATAATTGAAAAGGGTTAACAAACAACTAAGCTGGACAAACACACACTCAAAATGTACACTATTATTAAATTCGGGATCTTCTTCACTCGCGTTACAATTATCATCTGAATCACTAGTACAGTCACTTGTACAAACTGATTCTAAATCTGTCTGTTGTACATCTGAAGAATGGACTGACTCATCATCATCATTATGTGTTTCTTTTTCAAATATACTACTATATTTAAAAAAAACTTGAAGTTCATTCTTTCGTACTGCTCGATTTCTTCCCAGAAAGTAACAGAGATGGAACAGCTGTCTTTCTTAACTTTCTCAAAACTTTTTCATTCGGCAATAATTGTTTTTTTAAATCTGCATCCTCTTCAACGTGAATACTGCAAACAACACGATTTTGATTTAGATTAAAGTTCTGTGTTTCCAGGACTTATAACGCTTAGGTTCCTTATCTTTGTTAGGAAAATTATACATAGACGCCGAAGAATTTTTAAAATTATTGTTACAACCAAATACACAACAGTTTGGCATTTTACGTACTTACAAAGCAGAGAAAGCGATTTTTACAACTATTATTTTCCTTGTAACAAGGATCAAGCATGCACTGACTAATTTACCGAACGAGATGTATGCAATTGCGGTCGCAGTGTGTTGTATGTGTACTAAGGTAGCGACAATCGGAAAGACGTCGCGGACTCGCTCCTGTAAACTTTGGAGGTGAGTTTCTTGGAAACCATAGCTCTTACAGATGTGCGATTTTCGCTGTAATTCTTAGTTAATTTTTCTGAAGCCAGTTATTAAAAAAAAATTTTTTGGGTCACTTCCCCTTTAATTAAGTTTAAAGTAAGTCACAAATTTATGACAACGTAAACTTTCGCATTTTTAACTCATAATTACAAATACTTATCGTTTAGGTTTTTAAATCATGTATTTTTAAAGTTATAGAAACTCTATACGTTTCAATAATTATAGTTATCGTTATCAGTAACGAATGACACTGTAAAAGTATTAGTGTCAAATTTATAAAATATGAAATTGCAAAGGATAAGTCCACTATAATAACTATAAATTTGTAAGTAACTATTTATTTTTGTTACGAAACAGCTCAAATCAAACATCTAATTATGTTTGTTTAAGAAACTTGCTTTATTGCATTCTTACTTTACTTTTCATTAATTATAGTGCATAATTAATGAAAAGATTGAGTTGTAAAAATAATGTCTAAAAGTTATATAAACTAATTAATTTTAAAATGTTGATAAAATTGGTGAAAAGATTAAAAATGACATTCAGAATATCACTCATGAAACTCAAGGTGAAGAATGCATGGAGTGTGACAATGTATGTTTTCAAGATTTAAACTCATAATTATAAATGATTATCATTTGAGTTCTTTTGAATTGTGTATTTTAATATATATTATACCACATTTTACATTTATTTTCTTTAACCTTAATTTGTGGAATTCCATCTTTAATAGTGCTTATGTTGTATTTACAGTATAATTCCACAATTTATTTTATATAATTATTTATTTCTCAACACATTTCAATACAACGTGTATCATTATCGAGAGAAAACATAGGTTTTATATATTTTCCCTTGATAATAACACGTGTTGTACTGAAAAGCATTGAGAAATAAATAATTGTATAAACTAAATTGTGGAATTATATTGTAATTAAAACATCTATTATAAATTATTAACACTTTAATTCATTTTGAATTGTCATCATTTACTAATGATAACTGTAATTTTTATTGAAATATACAAGTAGTCTCAGTGAGATCGTTCATTAGAACTTTATGGGGTTGTGGCCAACATAAAAACTTGAAAATTTAGAATCAGGTATAATTGATTGCGTTCTCTTCAACTAAAATATTTTCAGACTTCTAGGCGTTCCAGTTATACCGAAGTCGCCATCTACTTTATTATTTTCAATGAAACACCCTATATATTTTCGCATTTTGGATGAGAACCATAATTTTGAATCTTTTTTATTGAAACTATACCATGCCCATCTATTACGGTTTTTGAGATAAAAATTATTTTCTCGAAACCTTTACAATTGGTTGACATTTACAAAATTGACTGTAAGTCCTATTTAAAATCCAATTAAGTTTGTAGTTTGAAGATGCCTTTATCGTATGCATTTTTTAAAATAAAAGTCTTTGCCTGAGAATAATGCCTAAATTTATACTTTTCAGCCAGAGTTAAAAATGTAAAAACATCAATTGTTTTAAATGGAACACCATATTTTTAGTTACATAATCGAATTGGTGATCAGATTTGGTACAAAGTGATATGACATGTACCTAAACCAAACTGTTCTAGAGTAATTTCTAAAAAAACATAAAAAATTGTAATTCCTTAACCATTATTTCGAGACTGATATGAATGGTTGCTATGGTTATGAGAATTAATTTTGCAAATCTCACGTTTTTAATTTGTGATTTAGTACTTAAGTGCCTTAACATCATTGTTAAAAAGAATGAAAATGGATAACAATAACGAAAATGATGTTTATACACATCAAGAAATTCTTAATTTATTTTTTATACATGGAAAATGTGACAAGATTCTTTGTAGAACTTGCACAATATTTAACGAAAACTATCCACATTTACCTCCGATGACAAAAGGTAAATTTAGAAGAATAGAAGCAAATTTTGTGCGCTTTGGACGAATTGGTCAAGGATTAAATTGACCAAAACCTGTAATTGATGATGAAAAGGGTGAGTTGAATACCTTGGCTTAGTTCAAGGCTAATTCCAACGCCTCAGTTTGTACTACCCAAGAAGATCTGGGAATCAGTAGATGTTGAATACAGAGGATTTTGAAGAAGCATCACTTATGTGAGATGGTATATCTTCGAAGTCAAGAAGAAGAGAGTTTTTTGAGAAAAATTATCTGGACGAACGAATCTTAAGTTTTTGCGTGAAGGGATTTTTAACAGCCATAACGACCATGTCTGAGCTTCAGCCAATCGGCATGAGATCCTGATGGATGACAGGTTCTCTTACGTCATTTATGACGGCGTGTTAACGGCGGCGCGTTACCCCAATTTATTACGGACTGTGGCAGTAGATTTTCTTGACAACCTGCCTTTGAACTTGTGAAGAGGTTGTTGGTATCAGAACTCACCTTAATGTTTGAAGACAGGTGGATAAGGCGGTTAGGACCATGGAACTGACCTTCAAGATCTCCAAATTTGACACATTTGGCTTCCACCTTTGGGGACATATCAAGCATCAGGTCTACCAGACACCGGTGAACACGAGGGAAAAATTAGAGGCACACGTTCGACAAGCTCTTTCCTCAAGAAGTACGAACAGTAACACTGGAGGGTAAGTCTTCACGCTTCATGCTTTAATACGAAACGGTGACCATTTCTAACATTTATTATAATTTGTTTCTAGTTTTTTACATCCGTTTTTTATCATTTGAATTAAATGTGAATAGTTTTCGTTAAATATTGTGCAAGTTCTACTAAAAATCATGTAGCATTTTCCGTGGAAAAAAATAAGCATTCTCAAAATAATAGCTAAGAAATTAAAATTTATCGTTTTCTGGAAATAACTCTAGAACAGTTTGATTTAGGTATAACAATATGTCATATCACTTTGTAACAAATTTTATCGCCAATTCTATTACGTAACAAAAATAGGGTATTCCATTTAAAAAAATTGATTTTTTTATATTTTTAGCTCTGTCTGAAAAGTATAAATTTACATTCTATATATGTTAATTACTATAACACATAATAAAAACAAAATATACATATAAATTATGATATTAATGTCACTAACGTACACTAAATAATACTTTTAGGTTTGCAAAGAATCCTTACGTGGAGTAAAAAAATTTTCGAAATATTTAACAATTTTGTTTTTAAATGCTGACTTAGAGGCTTGTTTTATCCCATTTGTAGTTATGTACTGCCTGGCTTTTGAAATATTTGTATAGTATAATTGATTTGGTGGTCTCGTTTCTAATTTTGTTGCGCCATCTGGTGTTATATGTATAGAAATCTGTATTTTGATTGAATGAACTTATATTAGTATGTGGTTTATATTAGGCATTCACAAATGAATATATTTGTCTTTAAGGGTGCGTTGTACAAGCGTGAGTTTTAGTCAGGATTACTTTAATCTCTTGATTAAGAAATGTGGTTGGCCGTTTTTTGACAGATGCTAAATATTTCACTTTTGGTCATCAGTTTTGATTTACCAACTAAGTCATTATGACATTTTCTTCTTTTAGAAAGAGAGTTCTGAATGACATATTGGCCCTTTGAAGCTTTCAATATTATCAGCCCTTCTTGGTCATACAAAATTTTTATGTTTATAGTTTGAACGAGTCCCTTCGAACATTTAATTAGAGTCTTAACTTAAAAAGTTATTGCCTACACGATGATAATCACAAGTTTTGCTATTACTTTGCAAGTGAAATGATAACTTACACATTGTAAATAATTCACTAGTGAGCATATCTTTATTCAGAGCGTCTTCCTAGAGTGACATGATTTTTTGCTTTATCTTCTGGCAACGTTGTAAAGAACTGTTATTACCAACATGT
The DNA here is from genome assembly GCA_036346205.1 of Vesta saturnalis. Taxonomy (NCBI): domain Eukaryota; kingdom Metazoa; phylum Arthropoda; class Insecta; order Coleoptera; family Lampyridae; genus Vesta; species Vesta saturnalis. Next base: position 1,062,645 of record JARFJB010001798.1, read on the forward strand.
TTTTGCACATGTAAATGTTTTTTGTGATGTATTTTGATCATCGCGTAATGAAGTTCATATTCCTGATTTGGACGCTTTCTGTTTTAAAATTTCATTAAAACGCCTGATCATAGCGGCAGTGATCAGAAAAGTACTGTTAAATATCTATTTCAGAGAATATATACAAATAGATGCATATAAATGAGCGCCTTTACTCAATGAACTCATGAAAAGGAGTGTGTTTGTAATGTAAAGAGAAAAGATTGTGAACAGGAAAGTAAGGTAAAAAGAAAGACATCTAGCAATGAAGTTTTTTTTTTCCAAATTGTCTTTATTTTAAATTATACATAATTTTCCTTAGAATTAGAACTTAACTACTTATCATTGGCTGCACCTCCCCAGGATAATTAGCCGAACCGGAGGCTGAGTGGGCTAATTCCTTAATTATTTTAACCTACTTATTGTGTGTTACTCTATTCACATTTTTCCTTTTAGTTTGTTTAACTGATGTGAATTACCCAATTTATAAATTTTACTTGTTTCTTATTTAACTAATTTTTTTAATTAATTTTTTTTTATTATTTATTTGTTTTTTTTTTATTGTACTGGGTTTTGAAATAGTGTACTTAAATGTTGTCTAGGCTATTATTTATTACATGATTTGATTTTTTTATTTGTATAGATTAAGTTATGTTCATGTCTAGATGTCTATGTGTTATCGGTTTTGTTTTCTAAAGTAATTTTTTAAATTAATATTTTTTCTATTTTGATTTTTTGCTATTATTTCTTTTAGATTGTTGGGCATGGAATTAAATAATTTCGGTGCCCGGGCAATCCAAGAATTTTGCATGACTGTGGTTTGACAGGATGCTTGCCTTAGGTTCATTCCCCTTCCTTGCGTACCTTGATTGCAATCAATATGCTCAAAGTTATTAAATTTTTTTGTAGCAGTAGAGTGATGTTATAATTTAACAGATTGTTCAGAGGAAGTATTTCCAATGTTGAATATAATTGGCTGGTTGATGACATTCTTTTTGATGTATGTGCCAAAAAACCAACAACACTTTTCCTTCTATTTAATATGCAGTCAGGGCATTTCCATTTTTTAGTTTATGTTCCTTTTTTAAGTAACTTAAGTTATCAGGGCTAACTTTTGAGCAAGATAGTGTACTGTGAAATAATTTAGTACATGCAGAACATTGTATAGATTTGTTTCTGCCTATAGTTTCATTATATTTATAACATGTTGTCATATTTTAAAACAGATAATAAAAATAATAATTTTGTATGGATATGTTTTTGCTTATATAATTATGTAATTTATTGAAAAAGCTGATTAAAAGATTTTTGTTCACCGCAGTTTGTTCTCAAAGAAGGAAAGTCGCTCTTGCTCACTGACACTTAATCACTGCACACTAATTTAACAAGTTCTCTCACTATAAATTAAAATATTTGTAATTTATATTTACACAATTTAAACTCTTAAATTTATAAATTCGCTCAATTTAATAGATAGACTTATAAAAAAGAAAAATAGTAAACTTAGTAGTAGCTGATGTTCCCAATTTCAGCTCAGGTTGGCCCAACAGTGGCAATTTTGGAAGTTATTTAATTCAATATTTTAATAATATTTTTACAGAAATTTTTTACATACAAACGTTAAAGGTGAACGTTTGTGATAACCTTATCACCTCTGCATATCTCATAGAATTATTTTAACCTCACATAATTCAAAACGTCGTTTCGCGTATAATAAGGTAATTATGCAAATACAGGAACTAGAAATGCTTTACCTGTCTGTCACTAACTTTTTGTATATATTGTTCAAATTATTATTTAACATCACTATCATTAGGAGGTAAAATTGGATACAGCTGATTTAATAATGCAATCGTTCGCTTTCACGTTAGATACCCATAATAAAGTATGTACGCTGTTGGTGGTGCACTTTTTAAATTGATATTAGAGTACCCTATAAAGTTGATAAGTCATTTAATTTGTACGCAGAGTAGAAGTTAACATAATAATTTTTTATTTGACTAATTTTTTTAATAACATTGTCATTTTCTTGTATTCGATAATGTAGGCATATAGCCTTCGTTTACTTAGAACCAACTATGGGGTCGACTCAGTGGATACCACCATTTTGAATCAAAAATGATTTAAGTTAGATTCAGCAGGGATAAAATTAGATCGGGAACACATTGTAGACAATTAATAATAAATATTTGCAAATATACATTAATAATTTTATCGGTCATGCAGCAATTTGAATTCAAAGCACACTTTGTCAATTTATCTTAATTATAATAGATGTTTTATGTTGAATATTGGTAGCAAAGGTGTTTAACTTCTTATTAATTTTAGTGTTAAGGTTTTTGTTAGGGATATTTGACATCTTTTCAAGTGCTCATTATTGTATTAATGAGTATACTTAATTGAAAGTAACGAGGTCTAGTTGAATAATTAATAGTAAAATTATGTGGTCTAATACTGTAATTTTATTATCTGTATGTGTGTTATTCATAAGCGATTCACAAACGCATATTTAGATAATGAAATTACAGATCTCCTTAATTGTTCGCACTTGTGGTGGCTGGCTTATGTGGTATTTTATTTAATTATTTTCTCAATTGCATTTGATGCTTTGCCTTCATTTACATATATTTATTTAATTGTAAAGCAGCTTTATCGTATATCTTTTTTTAGTGTTTTTTTTTATTTTTTGTGTGATGTAGTAGTATCATCTTTACGTTACGTGCCTAGACCTGGATATGGATTAAAATCCGCGACATTGCCTGCAGGGAATGGTTATGTAAGTAATAGTTAATAGTAAAAGTAATTTAAATTTATGGTTGGTTTGTTAAATCACCATAAGTTTGAATTTATCATTAAATTTACACACATACATCACACTGACAGGGCTATAGAATTTAGGGCTTTATAATCGCAATATATAACCTCACCATGCATTTGTTATGCAGTTGTAAGTGCGCTACGACACGTTCCTAAACCGGGCTATGGTTTGGCCCCTCGATCACATACCTTCAGTTCTTCCGCCGGTAGCTATCCTCAAATCCCTGTAAGTTTAAGAAGTTGAAAGTATTTAGTGTTTTTATTTTTATTTAACAAATGCATGATTTTTTTAATATATTCAAAACATTTTAATTAGTAATTCTTGGTTACGTTACTGTCTTCTTGAAGACATTTTTAAATGTGCACATTTAGTTAGCATTATATGCACATTAAAACATTAACTTTCTTTTAACATTTGTCATGTAGCTAATCGCGAGCCATAAATACCGAGTTCAAGCAATGGTAAACAGTGATGTAATCAAATTAAACATTTTATATTGTACACTATACAAAGTGTACATTCAATGACAATGCATATTTTTTAAACATATAAAGTAATAGATAATAATTGACATAAATAAACAAAATATTTAGAAATTATTAATAATGGTGGGTTAGCTGTGGTTGGAAATTAAGTTTAAAATGATTTTCAATTTAAGCTTAGTGCTTATATTTACATTGCACAACAGAGTATATGTTAGGTACGTCATGTTGGAGCGCAATGAAAATAATTCCACTTAAAATGGTTAAGCAGTGACACTCAAACTGCTACGTTTATTTTTAAAACTATATAAATACATTATAACATTATATTAAATGATTTTTAATTCTATCAAGATCATTATTACCTACCAACTGCTTACCTTTACTTATATAAAACTCACTAAGTTATCATTTTCGTATGCAGTGTGTCCAAGATAACATTGAACAGCATGGGGATCTCGAAACCGTAAGAGATACAGGGACGATTAAATTAGAAAAAAGGTTGCGCAGTCGGGGGGCCAATATTACGCCATCAAGAAACAGGTTACTTCCGGAGATTTTCGAAAGAAACCTAAATTTTGGGATTTTGTTTTTATTTTTTTCTGAAGCTATTTGAAGAGATAAAAAAAATAAACGGCACTTTTTTTGGTCTTTAAAATGGCGTTCACATATTTGTTGTACAAAGTTTCGTTTCCAAGAAACCAGCAACTTTATATTTTTATATGGTCGGCAAAAAAGTACACCCTATATTAGACGGCATTTGTCATCAACTCATCACGAATCCGCGATATGCGACACAATATGCTTTCGCATAATGTTGTGCAAAAGAGGCGTTTTAATAAATTTATGACTTTATTGCAATGTAGTATGTCTTGGAATTCATGACAACGGAAAAATTAATAGGATTGTCAAATCTGACAGAATCCATTTCATTGAAATAATCAGTTGTATCACTTTTGTTGCACTTCTTAATTTGTTTACTGTTATTTACAATGGAAGAAGGAAACAACCAGGCAAGTCCTACTTTAGACGTTTAGTGTCTAATCTAAAAGCATACGGTTCATTTAAAAAACTTGTGATCTCTCAGACAAAAAATTCAAGTGCTGAAAAGCAATATCAGTTTTGCAATCAATTGTTGAAAATCCAGAATCATCAACCAGAAGCATCGAAAACCACACCAGTGTAGCGAAATCTATAGTTCATTTTATTTTAAGTAAGAACCACTTTAAGCCTTACAAATTTCGAACATGTCGAGGACTAAGGACAGGTGATGATGTACGACGTAGGCATTATTGTGAGTGGTATGTCAGGATGTGCGAGGACAACGTGAATTTTCCCATTACAGTTATTTGGACAGATGAGAGCATGATCAAGGTGATGGGAACTAGTGGCTCTTATTTATAATCATATGGAATAATGTTATTTTATTTTGCAATATTACCATCTCTAATTATTAATTTTAAGTATTTCATATTTAAAATATATCTCTACAAAAACAAGTGTCACAAAGTAGCTATCTCTTAATCCAGGCAATCGATGCTTGATAACTAGAATAATGTTGTGTGAAACTTCATCTCCGTTTTTTTGTTGCCATGAATTCCAAAGCATACTACATAGCAATAAAGTTCAAAATTTATTAAAACGCTTTTTTTTTGCATAAAATCATGCGAAAGCATGTGGTGTCGCAGATCGCTAGATTCGTAATCACAAATGCCGTCTAATATAGGGTGTACTTTTTTTCCGACCATATAAAAAAATAAAGTTGATGTTGGTTTCTTGGAAATGAAATGTTGTATAAAAAATCTGTAAATGCCATTTTTAAAGACCAAGAAAAGTGACAATGAGAAAGTGCCGTTTATTTTTTTATACCTCTTCAAATAGCCCCAGAAAAATGAAAACGAAGTCCCAACATTTCGGTTTCTTTCGAATGTCTTCGGAAGTAAGGTAAACTTAGTTTCTTAATGCCATAATATAGGTACGCCCGCTGCACAACTTTATCGTCCCTGTATCTCTTATGGTTTCCGAGATCCCCTTGCTGTTCATTATTATCTTGGACACACTGTATAAATACCATAGGTGCAAGGAAATTAATGTATAATTTAATATCTAATCACGAGTGCTTGATAAATTCAATTCACACACACGAATGTTTTTTGTGAGATTTGTCAAGCACAAGTGTTCAACATTTTTAAGAAATTATACAATAATGTCCTTCACACGAATGGTATTCAATGAGAAAATTGCATTTCAAAAAACTTGAAATTGTAGATTCATAATTTGGAATTTAACTGGTCAAAAATTATGATTGTCAATAGAAAGTTATTAAAATCCTTAAATCAGAAGGTTCCTAAAATCACATTTGTACTCATAAATATGTTATTAATTATAAGTTTTTGTTATCAAATACAAAGTATGATCCTTACACGTATTGTATTATGTATGAAAATGATAACTTAGTAAGTTTAATATAACGGTAAGCAGTTGATAGGTAATAATGTACTTGATAGAATTATAAACCATTTAATATAATAAAATACTTATCTTTTTTGGGTTTTTTAATGGTATATTTAGATTATACAATCTAAACGTTTCGAGAACACTTACAGTTATCTTCGTCAGTAGTAATATTTGTAAAAATTGTTAAAGATGTAAACAATTTTGTCAAAGTTGAAAAATTTTTCAACTTTGACAAAATTTTCAACTTTGACAAAATTGTTTACAACTTCTTTAACAATTTTACAAATATTACTACTGACGAAGATAACTATAAGTATCGAAACGTTTAGATTGTATAATTTAAATACATCATTAAAAAACCCAAAAAAGATAAGTATATTATGAGTGTTAATGGTGAAAGTTTACATTTTCACATTTAATATAATGTTATAAATGTATTTGTATGGTTTTAAAAATAAACGTAGCAGTTTGAGTAACAGCTTTTAACCGTTTTAGATGGAATTAGCCCTATCTCTTTTTGTTGCAAGTATAACTCAATTACAATGCTCGTAACGAAGAGTGTCTTTCTTAATGCACCGCCCGCGGTCCAAAAACTGAGTTTTTTTTATTATTGCAAACCATACTATAACTAATAAAAGTTTCAGTTTTACTCTTAATACTCTTCACAATATTTATTACTTTGGCTCTGTTATAGATACATAAAAAAATTAAACTATTATATTATTATCTTGACTTATACCAGGTGTATGTAGCTGAGTATAATATTACATACAGGGTGAGTGTGGTTTTGCCATAGATAATTGTAAACTGTGATAACTGTTTTAAAAGGTTTTTGTATGCTATGATGACAAGTGTGCATCATTCTGAAAAATTGTTTCTATCTGAAACTTTCTATCAAATTACATTGTTCTAACCCCATTATTAGTTCCACCTTCAATCTCATTATTAGGTTGAAATGAATAATGGCGCAAGGCATATGTGATTCGAATAATACACAAATAAAAGGCAACTTAAAACTATTGAAATTGACAGTAATAAAAAACTATTAAAATATCGTCAATTAATTATCGGTAATAATTGTGTGTCATCATAATAATTTAAATTGTTCAAATTATAAAACAAAAACATTTTTAAAAACTATTAAGTAGTGTGTTTTGTTGAAATATACTGATAAATCATGCACTCAAAATACTCCCAAGATTTTGCATTCAAAATCAATTGCCTTTAAGAAATCACATTCGTTCATTTTCATTGTTGTTTGACGAAAAGTCAAACAACAATGAAAATGAATTCTTGACGATTTCTAGGCAACTGTTTTTCATGCTAAATTGTTGATTATTTTGAATGCACATAACATACTACTACAGAAAATTAGTGTTATGGCTCACTAGAGCTCACCATTTTGATGTAAAATTATTTAAACTTTATTAAAATGTAAACTTTCGCAATTATCACACATAGTTAAAATACTTATCTTTTGATTACTATATCATGCATTTTTTTACCTTCCAACCTACATATGCATATGCAATCGACTTTTTTTCACTATCGCTAATTTGACTTATTTGACGATGACAATGA